>WBNO01008731.1:40216-60218 GCA_013400575.1 Peucedramus taeniatus
GGCGAGCGGGGCGCACCTGCGGGGGGCAGCGGGGGGCGCGCCGGCGGTGTTCGCCTCCCCTGCGGGTGGCACTTGAAGGCAAAGCGCTTAAAACATTCGTTTTCCCAGCGCCGCAGGCATCGGTGGCAAACACCGGAAGGAGAGAACCGGCGGAGACTGACTTGGCGAAATAAAGGCTGGTGCAGAGAGGAGATCAGTGCGCGTAGTGAGACAGGGATCTTGGCGAAACGATGCCCTCGGTGATAATAGAGATAACAAAACCTTGTAATAAAATGTGATGAACTTTACAGTGATACTTTGGGAGGGGTGGTTGTGAACAGAACTGTCCTTTAGAAATTACTCGGATCTCATGGATCCTCAGGATTTTCAGAGGACCTTCTGTTCAGAGCTCCAAAGATGTTCTCCCCTAGATGTTGGTGTAATTTTTGTCGGATGTGATAACACAGGTAAGAATGTCCTCAAAACCGCTCTCTTGAGCTGTACACTCATTGTTACTGAGTGCTTAATTCGCATACTGCTTGTTTGCACCGGCACCTTTTCATGATCTGTTGTTCCAAATGAGTACAGAGATGCAGGACTGCCTGATGGCTGATTATTAGGACTTAGCTCATTTACTGTCTCACTAATGAAATCAGAAGAGATCCCGGTAAGGTAGGAAAAAAAATCTCCTGGTGAACAGGAAGGTGACAGAGTAGCAATGATTGCTCCCGCTGCCTCATCATGGATGCGCACTTATTCTGCTCACCCAGTGCAGAGGCCTCCTGCTATTTCGAGAGTGGAAATGACAAAAACGGAGAAGAAACAAGTTGCAACCTAAGAGAAAGATGCATTTTAGTATAAGGATTACCTATGTGCTTGTGCCACAAGCAATGGGAGCCCGTGCTGCTCAGGGCAGGTAACAGTAGCGGAATTGACTGCACGCTCTTTTGATGTCTATCTGATAATTCATGGGGAGGAAGAAGAGGGAATGGGAAAGGAGTGTTACCGGACTTTGAGAGGGATATAGGTCTGGAGAATTTGTATTCCTTTTATTCTTTTTAAAGTGAAATGGAAGGAGAAGAACAAGTAAGCTATTAATGGACACTTTCAGTAGATAGCATGTGTTGCTTCATGGCCAGAGAGAGCATTTTCAGCATCCTTCATTGGGTAGGAGAGAGCCCATTTAGCATTGCATTTAGGAAGAGCTTTAGAATAGGAGTTATTTTTGTCTCTAGAAAAAGCTGTGGACAAGGGGAAATGAAAGCAAGAACTCAGAGATTTTACATGGTCAAAGACACTGCCTCTTTATCCCTGCTGAAGTATAGCATGTATAGTCATATGCAGAGCAGGAGGAACAAGGCTTTAAAACTGAGTTTTTCTCTCTAGGTATGTGCACAGAGTGTGGGAGCCTCTCCCTGTGCTTGCTCTTTGTTGCACCAAAGCCATCAGAAGAGTTTAATGTAAGCCTGTACACAATTAGTATTTAGCCCTTTGAACACAACTGTGCCTGGTGTGGAAGGGATGGGGAAGATGAGGAGCAAAAATCAAGGCTGCCAGGAGATCCACTCCATATCTTGTGTCATAGCCAGATTTGTATCATCCTCACTATCAGAAGGCCCTTTTGTGCATTAAAAGTCATGTGAAACTTACATTAAAATGTAATTTTAATGTAATTTAAAAAAACCCTTAAAAACAGATGCTGAGGTAAATTGAGTGCTATATGCAAGTCTTTATGACTGCTAACAGAAAAGTGGTTACTCACACACAAAATTATTATGCCCAAATAAATCCACCTTTTGGCAGGTGCAGATGAAAACTGAGGGGTGGCAAAAAGCCCTGGGAGGTGAGCCTGTTTAAGACAGGCCTTATTAAGCAAAATTTCAAGGTAGGGGAGTAATAGTTGAATGCACCTCTTTGCAAAGTTATTACAAGTGTTATTTCACAAGGACGTAGGCAATGTGAAATACATGTTTAGAATAATGCTTTCAGATGGTAAAGGTCATTTTGGGTGTAATAAAGTGTGAGACCCTTTCTTCAAATGATTTCGGATAATATAGGACTGTGTAGTCAAGATTCTGGTGAAAGGGTGTTTGTGAAGTTGAAGACCAGTAATTCCTTGTTATTGGTAATAGTTCAGCTTTTTCCTTCTTCACAGAAAAGAAGCAGTCTTGGGCATTTGCATTATTTCTGTATTCACAGATCACCTGTGTCTCCTTTCTAGATTGTGACAGTGACTCTGCAGATAAGGGCAATCTGCAGAGTGGCAAATACTATATCAATTAGTTGAAAATAAGTATTTTAAGTTTCATAATCTCTGAGTTCTGCCCTTGTGAAAAATAAAATGCCTCTTCAAAGTTTAATAAATATAGCTATAAGTGATAGCTTTCGTGTTTGCATAACAAGTCTGAAGGGTGTCAGTTGGACCACATTGATGGTTGGACTAGATGATCTTTAAGGTCTCTTCCAACCTTGATGATTCTGTGATTCTGTGATATAGTCTTCAATTTCCTTATCTGGCAAGGCTGCAAAGCAGATTCTTGTCAGTTTGTTAAGGACTGTATTAGCTGTCCTTGATTGTTAACTATATTTTCAACTATCCTTGACAAAATAATAGTTTTACTTTTGCTGAGTTGGAGCTACATATTGAATGAGGAGAGTGAAAGGTGTTCGAAAAAACTACCACTGTAGTTAATGACATAAGGGTCTAGAGCAAGTTAGTGTGTGACATAATTAAATACTACAGTAAAGGGAACAGTTCAGTTCATATAATCTTACATTTTCTAGCTCTTAGGTATTTTGACTCTGCAAGTTCAGTTCTTGTTCATTGGTTAGGCTTTCCAAACCCAGTAACTCAACAGAGAGGAGATTGCTGCAGCTCTGTGCCTTCAGGTACAACTAATAGTCAGAGTGGGCTTGTATTCCCAATAGTCACACCTGCAAACACCTTTATAGAACCCACATAAGAACCCTTTATAGAACACACATGGAACTGCCTTAGGCCTGAACCCCACAGACCAGCACAGGTACAAACAGCACTAACAGAAACACAAACTGCACCTACAGCCTCACCCTGTTCCCCTCTGGCTGTTCAGGGTGAAAATCTGCTAGTGGGAATATATATGTGTACATGTACACCATATGGCTCTCCTCAGTGAGCATCTGGATCAGACACTCAGTCTGCCCAGTAGCTGCTCCCTGCATCCCAGCTGTTTGCACATGGACATAGGAGCCCTGAGGCTGCAGCTGCACTCAGGCTGTGGATATGGACTCATATTCAGACACCCAACACATACATGGGGAGGACACACTAAGACCCCCTAGGAACTATCCTCAGACTTACTGTACTCAGTAGCTGGCCTGTATCCCTCCCTTTGCCTGCCTATGTTTCCTCCTCCCTTAAGCATCTCATTATGCATTTTTGTGCAATCCCAAGATACTTTTCTCCTGCATCCCATATTGTGTCCCATATCCCTAGCAGTGACACCCTACAGTTTGGCAGGTGCTCCAGGCAACTGCTCCCTTGTGGTGCTGGTTATAGTGCTTGGCCCATGGGGCTGAGGCTCCCCTGTGACAGCCTGGGGACAGTCTAGGAAGTGATCTCATTTCTCTGATGGCGTTATCGGTGTTCCCCCACCTGCCCTTGTGTCCTGGGGCTCCTTCCTGTGTGAGGAAATGGGTCTTTTTTGGGATAGTGGTTCCTCTGGTGGCTCCTGGAGTAGCCAGGGCAGAGAACTATTTACGTTCCCCTACCTGCACCTGCCTCTGTCTCTCCCTGCATGTGTGCAGATACAGATCACATAACTGACATCCGACATCATATCATCTCTGGCAATCTCACTGCTAAATACTGATTTCTCTAATATACCAGAAAGGCAGCATTAGGCATACACAAAGGATGCACCTGTTGGAGAAATACTGTCCACAGAGACTGACTACTCTGCCCACTCACAGATGGTAATGTAGGGAAAAATATTTATGTGGTCATAAAATTGGATTTTGCTGAAGGGAGGAGATTTAAATAGATAATTGAAATACAGTTATATACTTCTAAGAAATTCTCAGAATGCATTAGTAAAATATTTGTTATGGGCCTCAGAGGTTCCACAAGGCATTCAGAAATAAATGGAAAACTCTGAGCCATCATAAATTGCCCTGTGACAAATATAACTTCCAAATAACATTGTAATGCCACTTTGGTAGCATTAAAAGTAAAGCATTATGTGACACTAAGTAATTGCCACCCCTTAGGCGATTAATGAAATTAAATAATACAGAATAGCAGAATAAAGAGCTGACTTTGATTCTTGGAAGGGGAGGACACTAGCAAAATCTCTACAGAACGGGCAGGGTGATATCTGGCTTTTTGATTTATGCATGTGATTTTATTTTGAGAAATAAATTATTTTCAAAACCAAAAGAAGAGGAAAAATGAGGGATTATGATTTTGAGACTTTTTCAATTTGTGTTTTGGTTAATTTTAGAGATGATTAGAAGTTACAGAATTTAAAATCTGACAAGCTCTACTTATTTTCAAATGAGGAAATAGTCTCAATTTCCTCCTGTGTGAAGTGTGAGCTTACTATTCTTCCCATGAACCCAACTGCGGGATTTTGTTTCCTAACATGTTAAATCAAATTTAACATTTCATTGCCTCTACCTGCTTACATTCCCAAAACTTTTTGTGGGCATCCTATATGGATCTGTTTTTAGGACTACATTATTTATTCTTTTCTTCAAACTCATACCCTGTTCCCTTTTAAATCCTTCCTTGTTTATTATTGCCTTTGCAGCCCTCACAAGAAGTGATGAAACACACATTTCATCTATCATAGGGAAATCTGTCCAGTGTAACCCTGCTGATATAATTGCCGTCATTCATGTTCCCATATGAATACTCTTAATGTGAAGTAATGGGGAGTTTTGAACAAATGGATAGTTTTACTTCTAATTATTCTTGCATACAAATGTTAAAAATATCAACGATAATGCAGATCTTGTTCAAGAGCAGCTGTCCAAGCACAGTTTGATTGTCACATTGTACGTTTATAGGGTCATTCTCACACAGCCACTTGTGGAACTGCCTTAGGCCTGAATGTATCATCATAGTGTGCATATTCACCTGGTTCTTTGTGTCTTCATCAGATCTGTTCTTCATCTGCCTTACAAGGGAGAAGATGGGGGCCATTGCAAGGAAAGAACCTAACCTGTCTCTCTGTACTTGTGCATATGCTCAGGATGCTGCCAGTGTCCTAGGTCATAGACATGACAGGATGGCTGAGGTGAGGAGGCAGTTATGGAGATCATGGAGTCCAATAGCCCACCCAGACCAGGGTCATCTACTGCAGGTTGCTCAAGACTGTCCTATCATGTATTGAGTAACTCCAGATATGGAGACTCCACAACCTCTCTGGGCAACCTCTTCCAATGCTTAACCGCACACAAACTAATGTAGTTTTTCTTATGTTTAAATGGAATTTAAATTTGTTGGCTCCATCCTCTTTACACTGTCCTGTCAGGTACACACATTCACAAGATGCCCCTGAGCCTTCTCTTCTCTAGGCTGAACTGTCCCAGCAATCTCAGTCATTCCAGATGCTCCAGTTCCTTAATTATTTTTGTGGCCCTTAGCTTGACTATATCCATATGTCCATTTCTCCTTTATACTGAGGAACCTAGATGCACCTCACTCATGCTGAGTAGAGTGGCAGGATCACCTTCCTCAGTGTGCTGGCAATGCCAATGCCTGTCAGCCTCTGCCCTTCTGCAGGTAGGTCCCATCTCTTTGGAATTCTTGATCCCAAAGTGGGTACCAGCATGGAACCATACCTAGAGCCATGCAGTCACTTCATCTGTTCCAGGTCTCCCCTGCCCAGAACAAATCTGTAGAGAGCTAATAAAAATATAATGATGAGCTATGTTTTCCTGACTTCCTAAAATTTTACAGCTTAGACATAGAAAATAGAACGCCAAGTCTGAATAACGGTCTTCCCAAGTGATAATATCAATATTGGGATATGGATATAAATTTTTTGAAGTTTAGGTGGAGTACATATGGCAGCTGGCTCTCAAAGCAAAGTCATGATCTTCAGCCCTAAGGAAAGCCATCTGTAAACTTCTAGGGTTGGAAAATTGAAAATGTTTCCTGGCTAATGGAAAGATGTAGAGAGGAAGAGAGAAGATTTGATTTCAAGAGCTGCCTATCTTACCCCTGGTGAGGGTTCCCTGTACCACTAAGCATATTTATCTTTGTTGACACCTCTTTTAGTCAGATTCTCAGTCTTGTCTTTTGACAGGCAACAGTGAAGTTGTTATTTTTATCAAAAGGAACATGGAGAATGATCCAAAAAGAGCAAGAAGTAAGCAGTAGCGTCTTCAGTCACAGTTATTCCCACCTTTCCACAGAGAATTTTTGATGTCTCACTTCACAGAAAGAGCTTGACTCTGAAAATTGCTCTTCCCCATGCTGGCCAAGATTAGAGTACCTGTTATTCCAATCCTAAATTCATGCAATTTAAGAAAAAGTATATACTGAGTTAACTTAAAAAAGCCCCCTAATGAAAACAGCTTAACCTCATAAGCCAAAAGTGTGATGTTAAAATTATATTTACAGCTTCCATCTGAATATCAGAGGTAATTTTGGTTTTTGATGGGAGAAACTTGCCCCCTGAGGAGGTGTATTTTGCTATGTTTCGAGAAGAGAACATAAAATCCAATGACTGGCAAGGCTGTGGTGTATTTTCTTACCCTATTTGATGGTGAGAACCTGATGTTATATGTATTGCAAAAGTTATGCTGCAAAAGGATTGCCACGTTGTTGTGTTTTTACTTTATTGCCTTTTTGCTATTTGCTCACAAGGGATGAATACACTGGGACAAGATGAAAGCACTGAAAAAAAAGTGCAGCTGCAGCTGACAGATGACAGCTCAGGGCAGTGACTTCCTTGGACAAGAAAGATGTACGCTTTTTCTTCTTGTGAGTTTATTTGCAGCTGTGATATACTGTAAGGATTAGTTAGATTTAAATATTAGGTGTCCAGCATCCTAATGGATCATCCTGCTAATGTCTCCACAAAGGGATATGTTGGCTTTTGTGAACATTCAGTGAGACTTTAATCCTCTGTGTTCTTCTGGAGGGACCTCTGAGTGTCCTTGGTGAAGTTTGCTTAGGTTAGTGAGTTCACTCTTTCTTGTCTTTAGTCACTGTAGATACTCCTTTAATCTCAATACACTTTACTTAGGAGTTGTAATTTGCCTTACATGAACCCAAATACCATCCTGTACTGGACAAAAATATCAACTAAAGAGAGAATCTTGATCAGCAGGATACCAACAGAGTTTAGGTGTTGAGGTTCAAATTTATGAACCTGTCAGTTCTATACTGGATATATTTGAGATCCATAGTCACTTAAATTTTCACCTTCAAAGATGCTGAGAAACTTCTTGATTATGCTTAGATGAACTTCAGCCTCTGCAAAATGAGACTGAGTATTTTTTTGGTAAGAGTAGCTGCTTTTTGGAGATTTCTGCTCCTGCTGCAAAGATTGTTTATGTATTTTGTATCAAGTGATAAATAGAATATGTTTCTTTTTAGTTGAAAAGAATTTTTCTATTATCTAATTACTATATTATAATTCATGTGTTTTCTTTCTTCTTCATCCACTGAATCTTCAATTTTTTCCTATAGCTCAGACAAGTTTGGTAGGAATAAGGACTGCTTTCCATAGGTTTTCATCGGGTAAAGGAAGGTTTTCAACCCGAGTGTGTCATCATACAGAATTCAAAGAATCATAGAATACTGAGTTATAAGGGAACCAACAGGATCATCGAGTCCAGATCCTGGCCCTGCACAGGATACCCCAAGAGTCACACCTTGCTTGAGAGTGATTGAGAGTGTTGTCCAGACGTCTCTTGAACTCTGTCAGGCTTGGTGCTGTGACCACTTCCCTGGGGAGCCCGTTCCGGTGCTCACTCACCCTTTGGGTGAAAAACCTTTTCCTCATATCCAACCTAAACCTCCCCTGACTCAGCTTCAGACCATTCCCTTGGGTCCTGTAACTGGTCATGAGAGTGAAGATATCAGTGCCTGCCCCTCTGCTTCTCCTCGTGAGGAAATTCTAGACTGCAACAAGGTCTCCTCTCAGTCTCCTCTCCTCCAGGCTGAAGAAGCCAAGTGATCTCAGCCCCTCCTCGTACAGCTTCCCATTAAGGTGCTTCACCATCCTCATGGCCCTTCTTTGAAGACTCCCTAATAGCTTAATATCTTTATTATATTATGGTTCCCAGAACTGCCCCCAGCACTCGAGGTGAGCCCACCCCAGTGCAGACCAGAGCAGGACAATCCCCTCCCTTGCCCAGCTGGCCATGCTGTGCCTGATGCCCCCCAGGACATGGTTGGCCCTCCTGGCTGCCAGGGCACTGCTGATTCATGTTCAACTTGCCATTTTTCTGCAGCACTGCTCTCCACCCTCTCATTCCCCAGTCTGTACATACAATCAGGGTTTCCCTGACCCAGGTGCAGAATCTGGCACTTGCCAGATACAGTTGGTGATCGCTCAGTCCCCTTAATTTGTCGAGGTCTCTCTGCAGGGCCTCCCTGCCTTCAAGGGAATTGTCAGCTTCTCCCAATTTAGTGTCATTGGCAAACTTAGTATTCCTTGGAGTTCTGCATCCAGGTTGTTTATGAAGACGTTGAAGAGCACAGGGGCTAGGATGGAGCCCTTCAGAATTCCACTAGTGACTGGACTTGATGTAACTCCCTTCGCTATAACCCTTTGTGCCTGACCCATCAGCCAGTTGCTCACCCATCATGTATGGATGTATGCTGGATATTTTGTCCAGAAGGATACTGTGAGAGACAGTATCAAAAGCTTCACTTAAGTCCAAAAGGGCTACATCAGCTGGCTTTCCTAGACCAGCTGGGTGAGTTGCTCTTTGAGGTCAGGTTCAACGAGCAGGATTTCCCCCTCATGAAGCCACACTGGCTGTGACCAATGACTGCAATGAATTGCTAGCTGTCATGTAAATCAGTCTCTTTCAGCTTTATTTTTTAAGACAAGACTGTCTTTTTCCAGGATAGCTGGGAGGAGGCTCAAGTGGAGGATGCTACCCATTGTTACCTCTTACTCGCTGAGAAGGGCAGGATGTCGCAGCTTTGTCCTTGCCATTTCATGTTGTCTAACACAGTGGGTGTCACATCCTTGGCAGGCAGATTCATGGCTGTCATTCAGAAGTGCCTAAATCTGCTTGTTTCATGAACAAGGAAAGAAGAACCTATGAACTCCATGTTCTTTGTTTGAAAGTTGGACCACCTGGTCAGCTAAGGACACAGTGGTCAATGCTGTGGTAGTTAAGTCAGTGTTTTAGCATTCTATATATGTGTGAGTCTTGTCTCTAAAACAGTATTATTGAATTCAATTAAGTCCTAAAGACAATATTTTAATTTAAAATCTTAATCAAAGAATTATGATCTCTTTTTCTTAGGATCACTGAAAAATTTAACATGTTTTCCTGAGTTTTTTCAGAAGCTGTTACATGTACTTTTCAGATAATTATTGATTTTTAAACTCTTCAATGATAATTTGCACTCAAAATACTTCTAATATAAGAAGTCAGTGGTAATTCCAAATGATTTTATATGTTTGTGAATACACACAAGGATTTTATTTTTATATCAACAGAGATATGCTTGATGTTAATGTAAAATATTAAAATAAACTTACTTGAAGAAGTTTCTGCCATTGAAGAAATCTAAAGAAATAGCAGTGTTTCAGAGTATTCCACTGGGTAACTGTGTATACTGTATGAAGTTGACAGAAGATTTCAAAGGGCTAATAAAAATTACATTAGATGTACTGTAAATTACGATGAAGACAAGCAGCGGAGAGATGAATTTCTTAGCTCAGCTTATGAACCTTAAATCCTAGAAAAATATATTCCAAGAAACGTGGTGTTTCTTGGCAATGAATAAATGTTATATTCTGGGAATTTTTTTTGCTATTATTTTCTTCTTTTTTTTTTTGCTATTATTTTCTTTTTTTTTTCAGACCAAGTTGAAAAAATATATATTAAATGGAATAAAGAGAGAAAACTATTGATGTGCCCTTCAAATATCCTGTTTTCCCCCTAACAAAAGCATAAGCCAGAGCTGAGGCACCACTGAAATGAGTCAAAATAAAAATTCAGCACACTTCTCCACAGCCTTTATCTCTCTGTTCTTCCACATGCAGAGGAAGCCCACTTTACCACCATATCTGCAGTAATTTGTAGGGAGATAATTTTAGAGACTCATATAAATCATGAAAACGGTGCCCTCACAAACAATGCTTGCAAAGGCACCGGGAACACACCCAACTGAGAGCAATTGCCTACAGGCGTGCCATGGGCTTTGTTTTTGCAAACCTTTCCACGGTAAGTGATACTGCGAAGTGAATTAATCTCTCTTTTGTCTTCCCAGTAAGTATCAATTAGTGTAAAATAAGGTCCTCTGTCTTCCAGCTCATAATTGTTGCTTCTTGTTTGATTTGTCTGCTCTGACAATTGATACTCAAAATGCTCTGGAAGCCTTTGTGTGCATTCTTGCTGTGTGCAGTATGCCTTGCTTCTTTCAGAATGGAAGGCTGCCTGTTTTTGTAAGACAGCACTACACTTTAAACCTTGCACATAACAGATGTAAGACATAAATAGGGCTAGAGGCTAAGCAAAGACAAACAACAGGAAAGGAAAAGGCATACTGGAAAACTTGAATTCCATAAAGAGTCTGATGTCAATCTGGTTTCTCATAGCACCAGGTGTAGTCCTAGAAAAATCCCTCCAAATTGAGACGGAGGCTGAACCTCATTTTGTGTAATTGAATAGTGGGAACAATCACCTTGAGATGCAACACGAGTTCTTCAAGTTCAAGTCATCGTTTTCACCACAAAAGGCCAGTTTGGTTAAAAGATTTAGATATTTGATCACAGAATCACAACTTCTTTCCAAAATGTAAAGTTCCATACTTTTATTTGGCTGCCATGTGTCACTAGATGCTAAATATTTTGTATTTACAGTGTTCACTGGAATAGGCATTGGTATTAAAGTTCACCTCAGGAAGCAAAGCTTCTTAATTGCTGTACTGGGAATTATCACTGTCCCTTTGCTCTGGCTAAGTAAATGGCTAAGAAATGGTTATCCACAACTAAATGAAGCAGCTTCCAAAAAGAGAGCTCTTTCACGTCCTCTTTTCTCCCAGTCTCCCCTGGACTATCATCTGCTATTTATGCACTCTGCCAAAAATTTTGCTTAGTCCTTTTGATCTCATGAGGGATGAGAGCTCAAGTGTTCCATCTTCTTTGCAGGGTGTCTTGTTCTTGGGGTGCATATTAAGACATATGAGAGAAAAGGCATAGGAGCAGCAGCAGCAGTGATTGATGAAGTGACATGGAAATGGACACCCAGCAGTGGAAGGAGTTGTGTCTGTGATTTCAAATTTAGGGAGGCATTTTCCTCAGGTACTCGGTAAGGGAACTTAAGTCCAATTGATAAATTCTGATTTTGGTGCTCAAATTCACTTTGACAGTTGCAAATGCCTGCTTTAAAGAAACCTTGGGGTTTGAACTCAACCCACACAGTAGTCTATAGATGACTGTTGCAAGATAATGACATTGTCTAAATAGAGTATCTTAAGCAGAATGCTGGTGTCATCTCAGTTTAGATTTATGACAGAAAGCAGAGCACTACTCTTTCTCGGGTTGTTTACTTGCATTCGTCCTTGTCATACGTTTGACAAATGTTTGAGTTTGCATCTTAGAAGTATTGCATCTATATAAAACACAAAAGAAAGACACTTATACTTCTCCACTTATTTTTTCCTAAGTGTCCTGGTTTTAGCTGGGATAGAATTAATTTTCTTCTTAGTAGCTGGCACAGTCTTGTGTTTTGGAATTTAGTACAAGGATACTGTTGATAACACACTGACATTTTGTTTGTTGCTAAGTAGTGTTTACCTTAAATCAGAGACTTCTCAGTCTCATGCTATGACAGTGAGGGGGTGCACAAGAAGCAGGGAGGGAGCACGGCCAGGAGAGCTGATCCAAATGGTCTAAATGGACATTCCATACAATAGAACATAACTTTCATAACATAATATGAACTGGGAGGAGTTGGTTGGGAGAAGATAATTATTGCGTGGAGATGGGCTGAGCATTGATGAGTGAGTGCTGAGCACTTATATTGTTCATCACTTCATTTTCCTGTGTTGTGTTCCTCTCTCTCTTTCTCCATTATTACTATTATTATTATTATTATTATTATTATTATTATTGCTTTTTTTTCAGTTTGTTTCAATTATTAAACTGTTCTTATCTTGACCCAAAAATTTATACTTTTTTCCAATTATCCTCTCCATTCCAGCAGGGGTAGGGAGTGAGTGAGTGGCTCTGTGGTACTTAGTTGCCAGCAGGGGTTAAACCACGACACTCAGAAAGCAGAACTGTCTTGGTATAATGCTTTTTTCACCTGTGGCTTGCCAGTTCATGAGCCGAGAAAAGGGTGAACTATTTTAGCCTTGTTCCCACACTTATCCATTTTGAACAATGAACCTGGTGAGGGGAGACATTGAAGGAGGGCAAAGAGTTTTTCTGGTTAATTTTTCTTGGAGAAGTATATCTGCTCAGCTTATTTCTTTGCAGCAAGTACAAGAGACAACATATGAACAGGTATTAATCTTGGTGTCACATGGCATAGGATTTCACTGGAACATGGTGATGTGTTATTGTATTCCAAGTGCAGTATTTGTATTGTGAATATGTGCAAGCATGTAGAGACTCTGCTCAGTGAGTTATTAAGCCTCTTTATCAAATGCATAACAGAATCATCAAGCTACACAAATTAGATGTCTGAGTCATAATTTTCACATTTGCATAGGAGGGATAATAGTACTACTTACGACATGATGAAAGGTTGCAAGTATGTCCTGCATTTATTTATGTATTTTTAAGTAACATAAAATCTAAAATTTGAAATAAACGTTTATTTCTGATTTTTCTGATTTATGTTCTCTCTTCCTTCCTTTTCTATTTTCTTTTTAGTTGCAAGTAGTCTGCAGTTACTAAAAAGAGAGCATAGGAGATGATTCATTTCCAAATAACCACAATAGGAGAAAGAAATCAACTTGAAGTGAAGCTTTCACACTTATCTGTATAATAAGCACCTCCAGTGTCTCATCAATTAGTGATTGCAAAAACTAATTTGCAGTAGGATATGATATATAGGAAAATGACCTTTAATTTCTCACTAAGATTCTGAATGCTAACAGCCACTGGTTATAGAAAGGTGTCCTATTGGGGTACAATGACATTTGAAGTGATGGACAAAAATAGTCCTTGCACCCCCACCCCATTAGATCATGAAAATTATTGCTTATTGAAGTTTCTATAATTTCAAACTAGTTTAGAATATCTTTTCTCTCTTTGATTTCTCCCTTCTATGAAACATCTGTAGTCTATTTGGTTAAGATCTCTTGTAACCTCTGATGTGTGACTTTGTTGTCTTTCCCTGGAAGAATAAGCAGAGTGAAGAAGCATGTGCATTTTTTGCCTGAGGAAAATGGGAGCACATATGGGGCATGCAGTGGAAAGTTGTGTGATGGATGACTGTAAACATGGATATTGTAGTTGCATAATTATCTTTTAATGTTTTATGTATTTAAAATGCACGAAATGATAGAATAGTAGTATCCATGGTAGCCTTACTCTTTTCTGGTTTGGATATGCCACCCTTAGCATCACATTCAAAACTTCTCCTTTTCTGGATGCCATTATCTTTTTGTACCATAAATCATAAGGTATAATTCTGCTGAAATTAGTGGAGCTTCACAGGGCAACAGGAACTTGAGGAAAGACTTGGTTATCGTTACCCAGGGGAACAGAATCTGTCTGCTCTCTTGATTTACTTAGAATGCAAGTTCTGGGAGGTGGGAAAGATCTTCCTTTTGCTATAAGTAAATGTGTAGAGGGCCAGGAAAAAGAGTCATGGCAAAGGAGGTCACATGGAAAATAAGGAGGTAATTGGTGACAGCCAACATGGCTTCTCTAAAGGCAAATGATGCCTGAAAATTTGGTGGCCTTCTATTGTGGATTTACAGCAGGGGTAGAAGAGAAAGGCCCAGCTGACATAATCTACCTGGACTTGTGCAAAGCATTTGACACTGTCCCATGACATTCTTGTCTCTAAACTGGAGAGGCACGGATTTGAAAGATCAACTATTTGGTGGGTAAGAAATTATCTGGATGGTCACAGCAGTTGCAGTCCACATCTCAATGTCCAAGTGGAAAGCAGTGACATGTGGCATTCCTCAGGGGTAGGTATTGGAACCAGCACTTTTTAACGCCTTTGTCAACAACATGGACAGTGGGATCAAACACACTCTTGGGAAGTTTGCTAATGACATGGAACTACATGATGTGGTCATCATGCTGGAGGGAAGGGATGGCATCTAGAGGGACCTTGACAGATTTGGGAGGTGGGTCTGTGCAATCTTCATGAAGTTCAACAAGGTGAAGTGTAAGGTCCTGCACCTGGGTTGGGGCAATCCCAAGCAAAGTAACAGAGTGAGTGTAGAAAGGATCAAGACTAGCCCTGGGCGCAAGGACTTGGGGAGGTTTGTGAACAGAAAACTCAACATGCACTTGCAACCCAGAAAGCCAACCACATCCTGCACTGCTTCTAAAGCTGCATGGCCAGCAGGGTGAGGGAGGTGATTCTCCCCCTCTGCTGTTCTTGGAGAGAGTGCCCACCTGGAGTGCTGCACCCAGCTCTGGGGCACCCAACACTAGAAAAACCTTGACCTGCTGGAATGAGTCCAGAGGAGGACCGTGAAGATGATCAGAGGGCTGGAGTAGCTCTCCTATAAAGAAAAGTTGAGAGAATTGAGGTTGTTCAACCTAGAAAAAAAAAAAAGGCTCTGATAAGACTTCATAACAATACCTTCCAGTACCTAAAGGGGACCTATAAGAGAGATGGAAAGGGCCTTTGCACAAGAGCATGTTGTGATAGGACAAGGGGCAGTGGCCTTTAGCTGAAGGAGAGTTGGTTTAGGCTAGACAGTAGGAAGAAATTCTTTACCAAAAGATAAAGGCACAGGAACATATTGTCCAGAGAAGTTGTGGATGTCTCATCCCTGCAAGTGTTTAAGACCAGGCTGGAGGGAACTTTGAGTAAACTGGTCTAGTGATATGTATCCCTGCCTATGGTGGGGAGGTTGGAACTAGATGATCTTTAAGGTGCCTTCCAATCCTAACCATTCTGTGAGTCTATGATTCTATGCTTCCAGAGCCTTGGCCTCACAGAATTGGCCTGCCTGGGGCCACACCACTTCATGCTGCACCCATATCATGACCCATAGTGGGAGGCTGTACAGTAACCATAGTTGATGATATAGCTGCCATACAGGGATAGCAAATTATGCAGGAAGTGGAGGAGAGAAGCAAAGGATGTTGCTTTTTTGGCAGAATTTACCACAGCGGTACTTCAAAAGAGCTTGGGGCACTTGTATTACTAAATAGTCAGCTGTGCTAATAGGAGAGAATAGTAAATTCCTGACTTGTATTTTCATTAATGTTTCAGTGAATCTGAAGCAAAAGGAAGTTTTAGCCTTCTGGAATAAACTGCTACTGAATTCCCTTTGCTTTATTTCAAAGCAATATGCTGACATTTCTCACTTCCTTCTGAAGTGTTTATATACTGTCAGATAATTTCTTGATTCTCTCTTGGAAGCTAGTACAGTCTACTGAGGAGCTGAAGCCTTCATTACATCTTTTATGTGTCTCAGAAGGGTATTACAAAGTTCAATTAACATTTGAGAAGTGTTCTGCAATCCTCAGATGACGTACAGTGGAAGCATACAAAATGGTTATTATCCTTGAAATGCAGGATTTTTGCAGTGTATCTATCTTTCATCAAGTTACTCCTGGGTAGAAGTGTTCTCTTCTTAGAAGACCACTTGAACTTGTGCAGCAGTACTGGCCAAATATAGCATTAGGGGATGCGAGATTTTGCAGCTCAGTGCAATTAAAGGGAGAGTGACTGGCTTGCAATTGAAGGGAGAGTGACAAATCGTTGTTCAAGACTTCATTTATATAAAAATCTTAACAATTCTCAGTCCCACATCTTGTAAGGACCTATGAAGTCATTGTGAAAATAAGCACAAAGGAAAGGAAGTCTAGGAGGCAGGAAGCATGATCCACAGTGCTATTGTGAGTGTTTCACCTGCCAGACAATGATTACCTTTGCAGTTCTCTCACGACTTCTAAGGTCGAGTGTCGAGTAAGCAGAGTAATTAGAACATGAATTCAGAGTTCAGATTGTCCTTCAGATTGTAAGTTTGTTGCAAGATTTTAAGATTGTAAGATTGTTCAGATTGTAAGTTTGTGCCTGGATATGGCGGACTGTGGGAGTATGGGTTGCCAAAACCTTGACATTTCATTAGTCCTAGAATGAATCATTTGCGTAGCAGGAAGGCTGAAGTCAGACTGCCCTCTTTCAATGAATATAGGTTTTTCATATTCAGGTATTGTGAAACTGGTTTCGGAGCACACCACGATTCATGCTTTCCTATAGCACACTTGGTCAGTCAGGAAGCCCTTTGGATGGGGCTCCCTAAATGCAAGTGCCCAGGAGAGCATTGGACCATCAAATGCTGAATGGGGTTAGGGCACAAGCACAAAATAAAATGTAGACAAATGCATAGGGTCCTTCAGCTGTAATACAGAAGATGCAATTGCAGATGAGACTCTGTCTCTAATAAATAACTCAGCAAGCTGGTGGGTTTATTTCTTCCCTTCCAGGTCCTTCTAGGAAAACTTTCCTTTGTTCATGAGTATGATAAGAATGCAGCAACTTCCAGTATCACTTTTCTTATGGCACCTGCTGTTATTCCAGCCCATCTATAATGAAATTCCCTTTCTGCCAGGAACTGAAGAAAGAGTTCCACTTCTGTAGGATGTACAGGAGGGATAGAGAACAGAGCTATAGTGGGGAGAAGAAGCAGTGGCAGAGTGGGAAGTGCAAGAGGCATTTCTCTCTCCTGAGGAAGCCTCTATCTTTCCATTTCCTGTGTCCATGCTGGACCTCAAAAAATCCCTAACACAGGTGCCTCTGTTAAGTGTCCAAGTAAAATTAATCTAGTCTTCAATTTCATAAATTTCCAGGGAATAACTTGCCCATGAGAACATGTAATGACCTATACCCTGGGATAAGTAGAAATTTTTGTTGAATAAAGCCATGGAGTTTATCCATCAGTTTATCTGTATCTATTTATTTCCTTTTATGGCATTGTAACAATAAGGAACATCTTTTTTCTCTATTGGGTGTAAATTGAGGTAGGTGGCTTCCAGACTACAGTGCATGCACAAAGGTAAGGAATCCTGAACTGGGGCTGGGCACATTCTCTGTCTGGTGCCTTGTCAGACATCCTTGCTCGTGGTCTGTCAGCATGTATTCAGATCCCAAACCATGCCCTCACTGCTCTGAGTGTGCACAAAAGCACCTGCCTGTTCTGGCAGGGGCACTTCAGAGGTGCCAGGGCTGATTCCTCACTTGTTACAAATGTTACTTGTTACTTGTATATTTTTCTCACTATTTTTTGTGTTGTTCTATAAGCAACACTAGCAAATAAACCAAGGTGTATCAATCACCATATCTGTTGCCAGGTATTTGTGGATGATGTGTCTTCTCACCATAAATATCTTTCTATTTTTAGAAATATATAAATGTTTTTTAAAATTTTTTATATTATATTATTTTATTTTTTTATTATATATATGTATATATAAAAATATATATTTTTAACTATGGATTTGAACTTTTCTTTGGTAGTATAGAAAAATATGAGTAGCTTTATTGCAACAGCAGAGACTTTTTAAGAGAGTGAAGGGCTAATCTTGTCCCAATGTGCTTTTAAAAATACCCAATATCTTCTATTTAAAGTGTTTGCTGTTTCCATCTAATAGATATTTGTGTGTCAGAGGTGATGAGAGATGATTACCAGATGTCTCCAGTCATCTTGGGAAACAGATTTATGCCCTGAAGGATGGAAGCTTTTTTCAAAAGAGGCTCATTTGTAATCCCACAATGGTGTTTAAAGATGTACAGGTATGGGTATTGTCAATATTCACTGTATGTGATCTTTAATAAAAAGATGGATCTATATTTCTATTTCGGCCTTAACTCCCACCTCCTACAAAGACCACAACCAAAGATGTGACTTTGAGACTTATTTCTAACATTAAGAGGGGAAGAAAGGGGAAATAAAGGAGGGGAAAATAGAAAAAAGCCTACCTATGGAGAGAGACATGTTATGTATACAGCATGTGTCTTCCTTTGTATGGTCCTCCAGATAGAAGAAAAGACCAACTCCCTTTCCTTCCTCAGAAATGTCTCTCTAGAAGAACACTGTAAATGCAGTCAGAAGTCTATATTCCAGATTGAAACTTTGGGGGCACCAAAAATTAAGTGACCCAACCTGATATAACTAATTTATGTCTCAAACAACTCCGCAAATGGAGAGTACAGGCTGCCTTCTCAGTCTGGCCATAACACTACTTTAATTTAGAATACCTTGTCCTGTATGTAGTTTAGAAGTCCAGCAGCTAAGGAGCAATTCAATTTAAAATTGCTTAATAGTGAAAATTTCAATAATTTACTCTTACATGTATCTTTTCCTGTCTCCTTCAAGAGTTCCTTGTTCTAGCCTAAATTTCTCAAGCCCACACAAAATCTCTGTCTGAGACACAAAGTGTAGAAATTCATTCTCTCAGAGAAGCTTACAGTTTTAAAAAATTACTTTAATTTCAGCTATATATGTAACCTGACGTTTTAAATTTTGCCAAGAAAGAATATCCAGAAAAAATAATTTCACATGGAGCAAAGTTTTACTTTCAAAATGCTATTACTTTTTCATCTATGATTTATTTTTTATTAGTCTCATCTGCTCTAATGGAAATTTTAAATGAAAAGTTGAATCAAAATTAGTTTTCAGCACTGTTTTTCAGCACATTTCATGGTGCTCTGTGAGATGCTTTAGCAATCCCAGAATCTCCAGTTCAGCTACCAAGACCTTTTGTCTCTTTCTATCCTTCCCTACCATGAGATTCACTGTGCTCTTCTCTGCATGGAACGATCTTCTAACTCAGCACCATTGCATTGGGATTTGCTGTTGTTTCTCCCATTATATTCAAAGGGTTGGAATGACATTAATCAACAAAATGAAATAAATATTCAAGTTCTGACCTTCTCCAGTGCAGGTCCCAGGGCATATCTTATCCTCTGGCTTTTAGACATTTGTACCTTCTCTGTGTCCCAAAGAGGCAGAATATTTAAGTGTGCATTAACAGTTAAAAAAAAACAAAACAAGAAAAAAAAAGCTTTGAAAAATGTAGGCCACTGAATTTGAATTAGAGGGCTCAGTCTTGACATGGGCTTTCTCAGTGGCCAATTCAGATGGCCTGGAGTTCAGTTCATTGAACACAGACATCAATTGCCATTAAAGATATCCTTTAAGGTGTTCATCTGGACTCTTCAGAGTCTTGTGCCATTGCCTCCATGTGGTGTCCTTAGACAGTACAAGAATCCTGTCCTTAGGATTTATTTAAAGTGGATCACAGCAGCAGTTTCACTGAATTCAGTGTTCAGCAGATGCTGAAGTTGAGATACCACCTAGTGACATGTTTCTACAGAACTCAGACCACTGCAGGGCTGTGTTTACTTGGAAAAGCCAGAATACTATTTATGATTCACAGAACCACATACCACGTAAGAATATAAATATGTCAGCCTAAATCCTGACTTTGTTAGTCATCAGTAGCAGGTGCTGTCTGTAACACAATAGTAGCAGCACTAGCATGTAGCAGTGTTTCCTCAGATTTTCTTCTGGTTTCCATAAATTTTCACCTAGGATCTTCCCAAGACAGGGAGGATATCCTTGCATTTGCTAAGACATGACTTTTCCCTTCCCTTCCCTTCCCTTCCCTTCCCTTCCCTTCCCTTCCCT
>WBNO01008731.1:60360-109005 GCA_013400575.1 Peucedramus taeniatus
TTCCCTTCCTTTCCCTTCCTTTCCCTTCCCTTCCCTTCCCTTCCCTTCCCTTCCCTTCCCTTCCCCTACATGGAAGAGTTTTGGTTATGAATACCATAATCATGAGCTATAATAATGCATGAGGAACTGTCAGTGAGCCTTCCCTGGCATCGATTTGTAACCTTGTTTTTTTTCATAGACAAGTATGGTATGTTAATGCTATTTTCTACTGTCTGAGAACCACCTACACCTATCTTTATCCTTACACATTCATCAGAGATCCACTGTCAGCTGTAAATAACAACAAAATTGAATTGAAGGCATTTTGCTTTTAGCCTTGTCTTTTCTGAAAGACATTAACGCCCATCTGTACTTATTGTAATATTTTCAAATGTCAGTGTCTCTTTCTCTACCTATGCATCATGACTGCCAGTAGGCAATACAGTTAAGGATAGAGTTCAATTATTTCCAAAGATATGGCACTATAATATAAAGCATGCAGATATTTTCTACAATGATTCATATTCCTTCTTGTATGACTGTCTGCTCTTTTTGGCCACTGTTTGCCATCCACTACATGTGCACTCTTAACAGTGACTTGCTGATCTCTAATTTGTTTTCTGATTAATTTGAGTTTCTTGACTGCTGGCATGAAAACAAGAACTCCCATTATCTAGTTTTCCTCAGTATATGCTACACATACATATAAAACTATCTG
Source organism: Peucedramus taeniatus (assembly GCA_013400575.1). Classification (NCBI taxonomy): domain Eukaryota; kingdom Metazoa; phylum Chordata; class Aves; order Passeriformes; family Fringillidae; genus Peucedramus; species Peucedramus taeniatus. Next base: position 61,058 of record WBNO01008731.1, read on the forward strand.
TGTGAATGGTTTCTTCAAAGGAAATACGTTTTTCCTATTCATGATTTCTGCAGTAAGGGAAGTAGCTATGTTGGTTTGCTAAAGATGCAGCTACTCTTTGCTCAGCATTGTCCTTTACCATGTCAAAGCTGAGTGAATTTGCTCAGCATGTCCTCATCTGCTCTTGCATTAGGAGAACTGGGAAAAGGCATGAAAAGCCAGAGAGACTTGGGGTTGTAAAAATATTTTTGTTAAAGAAAACAGTGTGCAAAAACAGAAAAGCAAGCTCTCCTTTTCTGTTTTCTTTTTTCTGAAGACTACTTAAGACTTCCTTTCTTTTTCTTTTTTATTTTCTTTTTCTTTTTATAAATTTTTTTCTTTTCCTTTTTTCCTTTTCTTTGTCCCTATCCCACAAGTTAAGGAAAGCTGTGTTTGAACTGCTGGTCTTACCTAGTTTGGTTTCTCCTCAGGAAGGGAGTGCTGTTTACTGCATGAGCAAAAATCCAATGATGGATTAATTTTTAGTGTTATTTGAATTGCCCCCTGGACTGGAGGAAAAAAATCGAATCTGTGGGCATGTTTTGTGAATGTTAAGCCAGCTGTGACCTTAGTTTATGAATTCCTGATTTGCAATTCAGCCACAGAGCTATTCATGCATTCACCTCCTATTTAAATTACGTGCTTTAAGTTAATTAAACCAGGACTAGATCTGTAAACACCCAAGATACACAGTTTTTTATGTAGCTGTATTCTTTATGCATTTAAACCAACTCTTCTAGCAAGGCTGTTGCAGTTACTGTCAGATAATATAGGAAATAATACATGATAACCACTGGGGACAGAATAAGATGTAAGTAGCACTGCAGCATTTATGAGTAACTGTTTCAAGTGGTTTGTGTTAGCATAGCTCTAGTTAAATTGAAAATCAGATGACTGGAAAACTGGCATGAGAAAATGAGGTGAGCTAGGGATTTCCACTGGCAAGAAAGATACTGGAATTGGCTTGACTGCAAAGGATGCAGTCTACTTATATTTTATCTTATTTTGTTAAAATGGTATCCAATTGCCTATTGTACATAAAGATGATTTTATATTAGTGAAGAAGATAATAATAGCCCTTTTTGAAGGCAGTGCTCCTTTGGCAGTGAATTCGTATACATGCTGAGTTTCTCAGAAACTTTCAAACTTTTTTCTGATCTTCGGAAAAAATTTCAGAGTGATAGAATATCTGAAGGTGGAAGGGACCCACAAGGATCACCAAAGTCCAACTCCTGGCCCTGCACAGGACTACCCCAATAGTCACACCATGACAAGGAAAATCAATAGGCAGACTTTTGCTGCCGACAGTTCAGTCCTTCCAAAGATTTCAGGCCAAGGTTTTTGGAGAACAGGATGGACTGGTTCTGATACCTGGGGAAGGAATTGCCACATGGAACAAAATCTGAATTTCAGTTCTACTGAATGTGGTGACACCTGCAATCTCCTCACTGGTACATGACAGATGAGTGCTCATAGCATGCCCCCAGCCCTTATGAAATTTTAAACAATGAGCTATCAATATATATCATATGTCTGACAGTGTTTAAACAAATGTAAGAAATGAATCAATGTTCTTATGTGCAAGTAATTCCCTTGGAGATCAAAAAAGCTCTCTGCAGACTAACTGTATATGAGTATCGACCACTAACAGATTATTCAAGGGCTAGTTAGGCTTTCTGTGGTTATAATTTTCCCATGTTTTGGCAAAATAATTGTAAAAGGAGAATGAAGTGCTAAATCCTAGGTTAGTGCAAAGAAGCCTGAAGTTTGTGACAAGAAGAATGTTGTAAATTCAACATTTACAGTTTGTTTAATATACCATAAATTGAAGAGCAAAAGAAGGTCATCTTATGCTTGATTTCTGTAGAACATCTGCACATCTTTTTTGATGGTTGTGAAATATTGAAAATGGGAAAAGGAGACTTGCACTCCGCTATAGCTTGCTGTTGTGCATGACTGAGAGACAATACAGTATGGAGGTATATGTGTTACAGAAATGCTAGGTTATGGCAAGGTCTGAGAAAGGAATGTGGTCATCTGATTTAAGACTTAGTGTTGGACTTTGGCACTGACTGTAAGTTCATTTCAGCTGTCCCCACTGACAGCTGCCTGAGCCTATTAAATAAAACAGTTTGTATCCAATTGCCATCTGTGAGCTGCTAGCAGCTTTTCTCTCATCTGAGGCACTGCATCTGACAGCGTGGCATTCCCATTTTACTGTAAAATAAAGGAATCCGTATGAGATCTCACTGAAGGTGCTCCTTCACCTGCCTAGATTGTAGAGCTTGATCTTGTGAGCAATTTCTGAGCATGCTGCCCAGGTTGCAGGTGGCACTGCAGGGACCATTGCTTTCTTTCCAAGTAGGTGCCCCCTTGCTAAGCAAGAGCTCCCTGGTTACAACACATATGTAAAGTTCTGCCTCTCCTGACATCACTTTCCTTTTCCCTCTGAAGAAAGGATCAGTATTTTCCTTCTCCAAAGATTGTACCTTTGTTGATGTCATTGTTACAGTTGTGGCATTGCTCATAGGAGTTCAGAATAGCTGTGAAAAAAGGTGTAATAAACAGGTCTGGTCTTTAGCTACATGTTTTGGCTGTTCACTTGGGAGATAAATAGCATGGGACTCCTGTTTAAACAATCACTTATGTCAAGCGGTCTTTGACTAGAGCACACAAATGGTCTGTAAACCAGGGTGGGAACCTGAGTCTCCTCACTTTACTCTGAATGCTCAAACTACTAAACTGTTAAGCAACGCTTGCTAATATCCTATCTTGGCTGCCAATTCATTGTTAATATTCTTTTCCCAGAGGTTACACTCACTAAGCAATTTGTAAACAACAGCAAATCAGATAAAAAGGCAAAAGCTGCCTTCCAGAGTAATAACAGCAAACAATAAAAAAGACCTAGACTTGCCAATACTATCTAGATAAGATCACTTTCAAAGTGAGAATTTCCACCATACAATGAGTTCTTTTATTGAGGTGTTCTGAGAGGAACATAATTACCACCCAAGTAACTATAGACAAGCCGATACCTGTGATACATCAAAGGGAATCAAAACTTCAGCCTCGCTGAAATGATAGATTATTACATACAGCATTGTACTGTAGTCTATGGAAAAAAAAATTTGCTAACCTTACTTTAGCTTAACTACATGTTAACTGCAGAAAATGTGTTAATACTGTTGGGATGATGAAGTGCTTTCTCTTAACTTTTCCTCACCTCACAAAGGTCTATATTTAAGACACTGTGCCAACATAAAGTTAGCAATAGTTGCTGGCCATTGAAAGCCAAAGGTAAATTGACTGATTAGGATCTATAAAGAATGAGAGATTAATAAAAAAAAAAAAAACAACAAAAAAAAACCCAAAAAAACCAACCAAACAAAAACAAACAAACAAAAAATAAACACAAACAAACAAAACAACAACAACAACAAAAAAAACAGAACAAGAAGAAAAAAAAGAAGAGTGAAAGAATGGGAAATAAATTTACATCACAGATTTTAAGGCTGGAAGAAGTCTTGGGAACATACTTTTTTTTCCCCCAGTCCTAAGACTGAACTAAATATGCAAAGTACACTTCTAGCAAATGTTTGTATGTTCCCTCAATACTGGGAGGAGGTTTCTGCTCCAACAACTGGGTTCTGGAAACATTTTCTGAGAATGGTAGAGGGATTGAAATGCTGAATTGTGTCAGGATTGGAGCCTGATCAAACTTGACCAGGTCTGTGAAAGGAATCTGTGGTATAACAGCTGGTACTAGGAGAAGACTGGAACTGATCTCTGGAAAAAAAAATCTGTATCTGCTCTATAATCTTAGAAGGAGCTAGGTATTCTGCCAGGAATACTATTTCTTTTTATTCTGGTCCACACAGGCCAAAACTCTGTAAACTGTAAATTTGTTTACAGAGTTGGTTTAAGCAAGATGTTGCAGTGCAAATCAGCAGGAAACACACCTGTGCTCAGTCTTAGCTGCTCCTGCCCTTTGACAGGAATACAGGGAGGAAAACACAGAGAAACACAGACTAAAAGAGAGACAGGGAGGGGATGGAACCATTGTCTAGGACAAACAAGCTTCTTGTGTGGGGGATTGAATAAAAGCATGAGTGTGAATCCAGCTTCCTCAATCCCCAAAAACTGTCCCACTCCCTCACCAGCAGCCAGTCTGACCTTCCAGGAGCCTGGCATGGGCAAAGGAGGTATCCAGTTTATGACCATTGGTTGCTGCCTTGTTGCTTTAGGGAAGTCCTTAGATCACCTCTGCTGAGCCATTGCTTCCTGCTTGAAGGCAATCACCATCAGAGTTGGAAGAATGTCCCCACCTGGCTGACCCAGCTGTCCTGATGGCTTGGTGCCACCAGAAAGCCCTCCACACCTTTTTCTTTTCTCCATGGGCTATACCAAGTCCTGATAGCATATGACTGCCTCTCAAGTGCTGCCAAAATAATGTTAGATTGAATCTTCTAGAAATTACACCCCCACTTTTCTCTCCTCCACCCCATGACTTTCAAAATGTGAGGAAAACCTGCATGGCTCTGTTAGGGCTGAAATCTGGGGCTTTTTAGTAGACGTCTAATCATTCTAGATGCCAGTTCATGTTCAACTTAAACTGCAATCCAGATTTCCTGATATGCCACATCTCCAAATTAGATATTGTCTCAGGGGTGAAATAAAGATGTTTTCAGAATAAAACTGTCAAAGGATGTTAGCTTTATTAGCAGTAACAAAAATGAAAAGCAAGCTGTCTTGAGTGTATGCAAGATGTAAAACTTGGTGAATGCAGATAAAAGGACAGTTTTTATGCAATGACAGCCCTAGATCAAGAAACTGAAACAGATAAATCTTAAACATACAGAAAGCATCAGGTTCCTTGGTGTTAAGAAAACATTAATTTTATCTTGCATAAGCAAGCAGAACTGAAGAAAGTAAAATATTAAAGAAAGACTGGTAAATGCTTAAAATCATGTAATATAATGTATTTTGGGTAGATTTACTTTGTAGTATTAAATTTCTCTTTACAAAGTCATACCTCAGTTTGCATCAAATTCTATCACCAAATAAGAGTACTTGGAACAGGTTCATGCTCTTTTGATTAATAGACAGGCAAAAACTTAATGTAAGTAGAGCTCAGATTGGAAAGATAGCTAAACAGTTTTTGTTGTAATATGTTTAAATATATTTATAGGCTATTGTAATTAACTCATCTGAAACCAGAAATAAAAAATTGAGAGAATGTATTATTAAGTATTATAAGTGAATCTAGAAATTATACAGTGTAAAAAAAAGTGTTTGTGTGAGCTAGGAATTGTAATATTCTCTCTTAGAACCTTTCCAAATCCTGGTTTAAAGGCTGCAGTCCTGTTCACTAAGTACTTCAGAGGCTGACTTTAATTTTTCTTCATTCATCACTGATGAGATTACCTTCTTTGGAAGAAACTTTCACTTTCCTCATAGTGACATTGTGCAAAACCTACAAGACTGCATTTGGGTAACTTTAATGTTTGTTGATGTAAATTAATTTACACTATACTAATTTTTATATCTCATACTGTTTTATATCTCCCACTCCTTGATGGTCTTGCTATAAGAGAAGGCAAGAAATGTTGGTAGGGATCTGGGGAAGATGATAGGAGAAGACGGGGTTTGTAGCCCTAACTTATTTTGTGATCTCCTTCTCCCAGTTTGCAAGGAAGGGTTTTAGCTCTGTATTGAAAGCAGGAAGGATGAGAACTGTCAGTTATGGTGGAAAGCAGAAGGGTGTTTATACCCTGTGAGTGCCAGAGGAAAGGACTGCATCATGTTTGCTTTAAACAAGCTTGCTTGGTTGCAAGAGTGCTGCAGCCATGGGAGCAGTTCGGGACAATTACTGTGCTGTTTCCTGCTTACCTCTGGCCTGGGAGGACAGCCTTGGGTCCTGCCAGTGATCTTTCCAGCAGTATTCCCACAGCAGCATCTGAAGTTGGCTGAGAATCCAGAGGGGCTTTCACATTATTGTTTTGCAGTGGGAAGATAGCTGGTACCCCCTGAAAATAATTTACATGGCAGAAAGGAATGCTGAGAGACATGCTGGTGTTTTTCCTTTGAGTATCCTGTGGAGATGGGGCTTAGGAATGTAGGCCTTCCAAAGTGTTATCTTCTGTCAATGCTTCTTCTTACCTTCAGGAGAATTTTGTTGTAATCCCAAAGCCCACTGAATTCCACTGCAGGATTCCACTGGACTATGTGAATTTGGGACCGTATTTTAGCACATAATTTATCTTCAACTACACTAGAAATGGTAAAAGAGGAGCATAAATTATGCCATGTCTCAAGCTGAGCCACTTTCCATTCAAATAAAGTGTTTTGAAAACGGGTAAATGACAGCATTAAGAAAAAATATCTGGATGCCTTTGACATTTTCAATTAATTTAGCACAGCTAATGGCAATTCTGACAGTGTTGTGCTTTTTATCTTGTGCTTTCATGAGTTGTTTGAGCTGGTGGCAGTCCCTCATTCCAGCTTTCGAGCAACATGATTAAGCCAAACATGTATCTTATTACTTAACTCTTTGCAATAATTGGTTCATTGTGAACCACAAATTTTGTAGTGTTGGATCCCCAGCTGTCACAGCTCAGCATCTTCAGGTAATGTTGGTTAAAAAGGACAGCCTTATGGCAACTCTTAAGGTAGCAGCTATGAGAAATCAACAAATGTTGTTGTCATGTGAACCAGTAAGATCATTATTGCTAGTTACAGGTCACAGGCCCTACACTAATTTTGGAATGTGAGGAACAGTTTTAGGGTTATAAATGCTTCAAACAGGTATATGGGTCAGAGGCTGATCTACTTTTGATTCACTAGCCTCTCAGAAGAAAGCACAGAAAAACACTTAAACTTTCAACGTGGGATTGTAAAATATGCTCAGTGAAAGGGCAGATATATCAAAGTAAGGGAAGGCAATGGCTGCTGAGAGATAAATTCTTTATTTCTGAAGATCCTGCTACCCCTCTGAATATGTGACTCTGGTGAGATTCTAACTGCGTGGGATTTTAGACTGTGGAAAGCAGGGGACCAGCCAAATGACAAAGAGCAGCAACAGATCAATATTTAACAATGGAGTTCCATAAATATTCTTCATTTTGGCTGTAGAAAAGTGTCTGCTTAAGGTGGCTGTCTAGAAAATTGAGTATTTTAAAGAAAAATGTTGTCCCATGATCAAGGAGAGCTGTCAAAACCACTTGGCAAAAAAAACAACACAAAATAATTAATGCCAGAGATATTTATGTGTTTTTGCTAAGGAGAAAAAAAAGTCACGCTGAGTATATTTGAGAGTCTAGCACAAATTGCCACACAAGATTTGTGAGACAGAAGGTTTGGAATGTAAAGAGCTCATAAATTTGGCTCTGAACTTGTATTTCTCTGTAATTAAGACCAGAATAAATGTGCCTCTCATTTTTGGTTGATGAGGTCCACTCTAAAACAAAGCTTTTAAAAGAATTTTATGAGTTTCTGGGTCTTATTTCTAGTGTGGCCAATCATCTCCATTGCCCTCAAACTTCACCTCCTCAAGGTGGTGAGATACTTGTTGGGATTTTCTGTCACACATTTTTTCCTAGAAAGACATCTAATAAATGAAGGCAAAGAAGAAACTACAGATCAGGATTTCTTTTATTGCCTTATCTACAACTTTCTATGTGCTGAATCAGAATCTCTCCCAAGATTCCTACCTGTTTGTGTACGATTTTTCTGTAACCTAACCTTCTTCCTTCTGGCTTTGCCCTCTAGCTTCAAAAATACCTGAGTTGAGCCGGAGCTGTCTAGTCAGGCTCATGGTAACGATTAAGCAGAAGGATGAACTGCAAGTCTCCTGAAAGGAGCAGCTGGGTGAGCCAGTCAAGAGTTTCTTAGCGGTAGGAGCGTGATGTCAGTGTTTAGATCCATCTCAAGGTGATGCCAGCAGCTTCCAGCAAGGTGAGAAGGGACACTTCTGTTTCCCCCTTTGCCATTTAACTCCCTGTCTCCTTTGTTTTGCTTGCAAAAGAAATCACAAAAGGAGCAACAGAGTGATAGCCATGGCCTTATCCCTGTTGTCTCCTTTGCCTAAGGAGGGAGACAACAGATGCAGACAACAAATTTCATTCCAAGGTGCTTTTCCTCCTGTAAAAATCAGAGGAGGAGAGGAAAAGTAGCTGCAGCGCTTGATTTTCTCACCCGACTTGTAAATACCGCTTTAATGTTTGCTTACTTGAACAATTTGCCGAGAAAAAGCCGGTGCTGAGCCGCGAGTGACTCTGAGCGCGGCGGGGGCGGAGGAGGCGCCGGTGCCTGCGCAGGGAGGGCGGCAGGGCGCGGGCAGGCCCGGCCCGGGCGGGGCGCTCCGGCAGCCTCGCCCCGGGCGTCCCGGCCCCCGTGTGCCATTCCAGCGCTGCGGTTGCCATTCCAGCCCAGCAGTTGCCATTCCAGACCCAACAGGTGGCAATCGCCGCCCGGCTCCGCTCCCCCGCCTCCACCGAGCACATGCACAGAGGGCCCTGCCTGCCGAAATATTCCACATCTAGCAAAGCCGGCGCTGAAAATGCAGCTTCCTCTGCACAAGCTGCCGCATATCAGGTTTCAAAAATTTTCCTGAACCTGATATCGTTCTCTGCTCCATGCCAGAAATCTGAAGTAGCAGTAAGCAGCCTTAAACTATGGCGAAAGCCATGATGCTGTCTCAGAAACGTTTACCTGGAGTCACACTGAAGTCCTCAGGCCTTTCTAGGTTTTAGTCTGGTGCAGGATTTGCCCGCCTCGTTCTATTTTCGTTTCCTTATTTGTTCCTGAGGTATGAAAAAATAAATAATCTCAGAAAATGAAAAAGAGTGTGTGGAGAACAGTGCTGTTAGTGAAACTAAGAGTTCATGCATTGCCATGGAAACATTCACCTCCTAGCAACAGTTTATTGATGGCAAAATGACATGGAAAGACAAGAGCTGATGCCTTTGACTCATGGGAAAACAAGCTATCCTGATTTCTACTTCTCTACCTTCTTTTCTTATCCAAGAGCGTATAGTGGTTTAACGTTAAAATCCCTAATGGATATTTCTTTTCATAATTCTTTGTGGTTTTGTGTTGAAACATTACTTGCTAAGAAAAGTTCCTATAGTTGAATTGTTTCAGTTGGCTATCTGAGCAAAACAAATTTAAAAAAAAATGATACAGCAAAGAAACACAAAGGCATTATTATTTTTTTTTCCTTTAGAAATGTAGCAAGATGTTTTTTGATTAACTGAAAACATGTAGAAGGTCAATTCAATGTTTTTTGTCCATCTCTGCATTTTCCAGAACATTTGCTGTGGCTGAAATCATTAAGATGTCATTTGCAGGATGCAGAGTGGAATAATTTGTGGTACGGTCTGCGTTCCTTGTGAAGCCCAGGGAATGCATGTGCTAGGAGGTAGTGGAAGTCTTCATGTGCCTTTGGGTTTGGGTGGGCAGAGCAGGACCCAGGTGCATTTGCTGAGGAAGTACATTTCCACCGTGTACAAGAAGCTTCACCCTAGTGAAGACATTGTACCACAGCAGTCACTGTGTGTGGAAGGAGGTATCTTTGAGAGCAAGGACCAGACTGCTGTTAGCACTACTATTATTATTGTTATTAAGTACAATAGCATTGTGGGGTCCCAGCTGTAGAGCAGGATTTAAATGCGACTTGTTCCGCACAGACGCGGGAGGTGTTTTTCCCTAGGAACTTACAATTAGTTTGCCAATGTGATTGTTCATTGCTAAGTTATTCATTGTTAAGGAAAAAAAACAATTCCTTTATCAATTGTGTGTGTGTGTGTGGTGGGTGTATGCTTGTAGGAAATGTTTCTGTCAAAGTAAATATTCCAATAACCATCTTGGAAAAGCAAGAAATGTATGATGTTGTTTTGTACACAACATTACTGAAGTGTAAACATTTGTTTAAGAGCTTTGCTGAACTGGATCTATATAAAGGACTCCCTGAACATTACATTTATTTTGTGAATAATAGTGAATCATAATATTTTCACAGCTAATAAAAGCCATGTTTCACAAATGTGACCTTTTACGTGTACATGAATTAAAAATGGAGCTAATGAAATATCCCAAGAGAAATTAGTGATGTTTACAAACCCTGAGTTTATAAATCCTGCTTATTTACCTACTTTTCATGGTTAAAAAAAATAGACTTCTGTGCACTTTTTGTTCCTTCAGCAATATTTTCTCCTTGGAAAATCATCAAGGACTGCTTGGGTGATCGACAAGCCTGGCTGATGTTTCGATACTACCATTGCATTAGATTTACAATAAATGAGGAAATAAATAAATAAATAATTGCTGTGGAGCCATTGTGGGAGCAGTCAGAACTGTGTGGAGGAGAGGAATAATGCAATAATGCCAGCAACATAACTGGGGATTTCCATGCCTGCTGCTGAGATGCAGAATTTCTAGAGAGAGAAAGAGAGAGAGAGAACCAGCATCTAGAAAAGAATGATGATAATTTAAGCAGGGCATAGATGGACCCTCCCTATACTGTGGTCATAGTTTTTACCCTAATGCAAACAGCACTTGAACTAAACTTGATACCTCCTGTTCTGACCTGGAGTTCCTTCAGTGCCGACTGTGTTGCAGTATTTCCAGAGCAGGATTGATGTGAATTACACAGCAGAGGACTCTGATCAGCTCCTTACTTGCTTCCCAATAGTAAGCCATAAAACAGAAGCAATCCTGAGAGCAGGAAGTAGACTTGCCAGGCTCTTCTCAATTGGCACTGGCTTTTGCATGGTCTCGCTGCGGCCTCTAGATATTGTTTCAGCTCCAGGTTTGAGAAAGGTGGAAGACATAGAAGTGGGGATTGCCCTAAAGGACTATAGGGGAGCCTTCTGCATTTCCTCAGTTCTTGCAAAGCAATATCTAAGCAAGTCACCACTGTGAATGCTGGACTTGGCTCTGCCATGATTTTTTACTTTTTCATTCTTGTATTTGAAATACTTTTTCCCATTCCCTGTTCTTTGATGAATTCTTCTTTGAGGCAAGGAAGGCCAAGCTAAAGGCCTGTCAAGGTTAAGGGCAGGTGTGCATATGTTTGTGTGAATCTGTGTAACAGCATATCATCAGGTAGCTTAGATGAAAACACATTTTTCCTCCACTGAACCCTTTGGAGGCTTTACAGATTTGAAAAGACATGAGTTTTGGCAAGGAGCAGGCAGGCAGGGAATAGCTGCAAATTTTGCTTCTCTCTCTCCAGAGAAGAATGAGGAAACAGTTCTGCAAGGTTCGTGATTTCTCCCTGTTTACCGAAGAATATTATGGAGAAGTTCAATTCAAGAAATTTGAATTGAAATTCAATTTTCAAGAAATGTGATCAACAGTATTAACTTTCTTGCAGGGGCTGGGGGAATATTAACTTTTTTTGATAGAAATAATTTTTGAATTCTAATAATTCACGTTAATTCAGGTCCTGTGGTACATAGCTAACACTTCTACTCTTCTGACTTGATTGACTTCTTGGGATGATTTGGGAAAATGTGCTTTTCCTTTCTTTCAGTTAAAGGTGTGTTACCTTTTAAGAGAAGATTGATTAGTCACCATTAGCACCTGAGAATGCCTTTATTATTATTACTTCAAGCAAATATGTCTACAGCTAGAGTCATAATTATGTGCGTTACTAAGACACTTTTTTGCTATTCTTTCATTATATTTTGACAGAAAAGAAATGTCAAGGGAGTAGCACTTGCTTTTTAGCTCTGAAGCATTTACATCTGTTGTACATATTTGTCTGCTCTTTGTCACACTATCCTTTCAAATTTTCCTTTTTCTGCCTTGTATTTAGTGTCTTGCCACTGTTTTATGAATCAATGTCAAGGTTTTATACAAAGATTTTATGAAGAACAGCTGCAGATTGTGTTCTCTGAAGCTGTAAACCATCTTTGTTCAGTTGCAAAGGCATGAAACCCACTGGAGCTTAAATGATTTATAGCAACTGCAAAGCTGGTCAATGTCGCTAAGATTTCATCCCTGGCAAAAAATTTTCACCCCTATATTTTTTTAGTCAGACACCAGTGGAGTGTCTATCCTGTGTGACAGAAGTAAAAGGCTACACATGACTTCAGGATTAGTGTGAGTATTTTAAGTCTGTTTTTCTGGTGTTTACTCTGATATGTATCAAAACACTGGGAAGAGAAGATAAAAACTGGGAATGCCAAAAAGTAATTCTGAATTTTTCCAATATAAGAGTAAGTATTTCTGTTTATTTGGCTTACATTTTTGTGCAACAGCCAGGACCAATCTCATCTGCAAGCATTTTCAAATGGCTGAGATACAAAACAAAATTTAGTCTGGGCTTGTACCAATTTTTTAATTAAGAAAGAGTTTGTCCCATCATCAGCAATCATTTCCATATTCAAAGATGTGTTTCTAAGAGGAAAGCTTAGAAAAGCTTCCTGTTAGAAAACATCCCAAGCTCATTAAAAGAACCCAGTTGTAAGGAGATATAGAACAAACTGTCACCGGACTTATGACAGTAAACAACATCTAAGTAGCTGTCAGTGAATCCCAGTTGTAAGAATTAAGTCATGTGTGGCACTGTTTCATCTAAGCTGTACTGAGAAGCTGATGAGAAGAACTCCATGTAACATGCCATTTCCCTGAGGTGTTACATTGCTTGTAATTGAGTGATACTCTGAGGGAATGACATACCATCCCTAAGTGATGCTGATGCTTTGGATGTCACATTTCCCATAAAGTTATAACTGAACCATAGCCCTGTTGGGATGCTAGGAGACACTGTATTGCTTTGAAGAATTGTCCTACAAAGCACAAATTTCAGGATCCAGCTTGTTTGTTGTCCTTACAGGTGCTGCTGTTCCTTTTAGAAGGAAGCAGGCATTCTTCTGAGACTTCTGCGTGCATAACCATGCCTTTTCCACCTAACATAGGCTTGCAATTCAGGCTGACCACTGAATTGCTGCTAGTTCTTCTTTTCTAACTTCTTTCTAGCAAATTTCTATACAATTTGGAATGCTTCAGAAAGGTATTGGAGCTAGCCTACCATCCCCAGTCCTACAGGGCTTAGGACCATGACACCTGCAATAACTGAAAAATTTTACATAACCCCAACTGAATGAAAACATGCCATACACTCTAGTAATAGTTTCTTTGCTCCTTCAAATTGAATTGTTTCACATTTTCTTAGGTTCTTTCTCCTTGAGCTGGAAAAATAGCTATAATGATGGCTATTTTAGTAAGGCTCTTCTCTTTACCTTACCTTCTTTGCCTTTCCTTCAAAAATGGCCATTTGCTTAGCTATGCTAACTGCTGAATATTTAGTTTTAATCTAAGGCCCACCACTGAAATTGTCGCCCTGATTTTCTCAAGTTTTACTAAGCCTTCTGATGTTTGCATTCTTTGCACAAACTTTCTCATGCACTTTATGTAAATAACTTATTGTTTTGCATTCCTTTATGGAGGACGAGCAACCTGACGGACAGTTGGGTTGCCCAGTGGCATTGAGGAGGTGGCACTGTAGCCCTCCAATGACACTGGCGTTTCTGAAAGATATGTATGGAGTCAGATGTTTTAATAAAGAGTTTTTTAGTTTGCTTTCACCAGAGCTGCTGCGTGTCGTTCTTGTGTGTCTCCTTGGGGGGGGGTGGTGTGTGACATGAAATCAGCTCTATCAAGTTCATTTGGCTCAGCTGAGATTGCACATTTACTTCATGGTGTATTGGACCATTTCTCTGCAACATGTACTTTTGAAAATTGCATCTCATGAATGAAAATTCCAGATGAGGTTCTTGGCAGTGGCAGAGAGAACCCTACTGAACTGAGAGGAAAGCATGATTAAAAAGGAGAGAAACTGAAGACAGTTTTCTCTTCTGCTGTTTTTTTTCCCTTACTGTTTGTTTTATAGAGGAAACCTAACTAACATTTAATGACACCCATTACAAGGTTTCTTAAGCTTCTTTTTTCCTGCTTTCCCCCTTTCCTCTGGTATTACCTCAGCCAAGCAAGGCTCAGTGTTGTCCAAGAGTTGTTTTCACCATCCTCACGTTCCCTACCTTCTTTCAGGGGAGGTGCATGAGGTCTGTGAGCAACTTCAGAGGAGTTGTAAGAAGAAGAGGCAATAGGAAGGCCTATTAATAAATGGAAAATAAATGGAATAATTTTGTACCTAGCAAGAAGATATAAAAAAGAGTGTGGTATGTGAAGGACTGGCTACACATGCCAGTGATGAATGATGAGACAGAAGCAGAGGATGGGAGTCAGATGGCACACAGGGAGCTGAAGAAATAAAATGAAGGAAAGCAGTGAGCCTGGCTTATGCAACACTTGCGCAACTTTCAGAAGCTGCAATGAGTGTGATCTTCTAGGACTGGGACACAAATGACATGTAACTCTTGAGGTTCCAGATGGCATGAAGGAAGCTAACTGATTATAATCAAGTTTCCAAGTAGTTCTTTTGAACACTGTGTTTTAAATCCGCTGAAGTATTCAAAGATGTGTATCTAAATTTCTTTTCCACAACCACATTATGCTGTTGAAAGTCAGTTGATTTGCACCTTAACAGGAAGAGAACATGCAAGGAATGAGAAAACACAGGAAGTCAATCAGCATAAAACTCTGAGCAAATGCTCAGTGAGCAGACATTTTTATGCTTGGTGAGCAGACATTCTGCTTGTGGTTCTTGAGTAGAGCTTTTTCATACTTGTCATGACTAATGAAGAAAAATAAAAAGAAAACTTAGATTTATTTTTTAATGTCTATAGGATATTTGAGAAAGTGCGATGGGTTGATTCATTGGTATTTCATGCCTGGCTACTTAGAATACCAATGATATGTGTTTAAACTTAATTAGATGAGAAATAGATGCAGCCTTTTCTATGATAGGCTATTCTAATACTTTTATTCTAAGTTGCCATTTAGGCTTTTGTAGAATTGAAATCTGAGATTTCTCCTATGAGTCAACCCTCATTTTGGTAAATCATTAAATAAATGAGGTGATTATCACTTTTTAGTGTGAAGAAGAACATTCAAATGTTGTAGAATGTGAGACCGCAGAATGAAAATAGAAAGGGAGACTTTTTTTACTTTTTTGTTTACTTCAATGTGAATTTCTGAGTTCTTTTGGGTCAGGGATCAGAATTTAATATGTAATTGAAATATACTCTTGCACTTTACACAGACTCATAAAGCAGGAGATCACTGTCCTCATCCTGTGTACAATGCAAATGCAGTTGAAAGTCTTGTTTTCCTCTTGGACTTTGCTAAGTATGCATGTGAGGCTAGGGGAAGAAAAACAGATGTTAATGAAACCACTTGCAGAGACTAAGCCTTGATCTAAGCCTCAAAACTGTAGCTTTTCCATGCATGTATTTGTGAATGTTTGGGGAAGGGAGAGTGTATTCCTGTTACAGCTTATGTAGCTTGAAGGAATAATTTTTCAACTACAGTAATTCCATATTTTCCATATAATGTTCAACCTGCAACCCTGAAAAAGGGTTAATGCAACAAAATAAGTTAAAGATGATTTTTCACAAGAATTGAAAGGAAAAGTGATGTGCAAATTAGAATCCACATATTATCTTTATCCTTTCAGTATATGTACACTTTAAAATATGAAGTAAAAATGCAGGCTTCAATATACGGTGTGAAGGTTGGGGAGAGCATTTTTCTTAGTTCAGATATGTAAGCTCAAATTCAGTATTTTCCTCTGTGATAATAATGAGTCTTTTGATTTGTGGTTTAGGTTTGGTTAATTGTGGTAAGGGACCAAAGTGTGAAATATGGATTCCCATCCTCACAGGGATTTCATCCTCACAGCTTCTCCATATCTAGTCCATCATTCTGCAGCTATTAAATAGTGAGATTAACTCAAGGCAGAAAACATTACCATCCTGCAAAAGGAAACACAGGGGTTTAATGCTTCTTAGAGAAAGAAGAAACAAAACCACAAATTGTAAAGCATAATACAGAAATTTATAGAAATGTCATAGAGTTTTATAGAAATATATGAATCAAATTTCCTGGTTTTCACTTCCCTTATGTTCCAGGTGAGCAAAGGTCTTTTTGTCTGCATAATCTTAATGTCAACCTCATCTGTCCTGAGTCCTGTGAATTAGGTAACGGAGATTTCTGTTTATTTGAAGTTTAGCTTGTACTTAACACAGGTGGCCAGAGATGGTGCTGAGTGCTCGGATATTGCAGAGTAAAATGCAGTGGCAACTTGAACAGAAGTGATCTGGGACATTAATCATAACTATACTCAGCTGCCATGAGTTATGACTTCTAGTGAATTTAAAATTAGAGAAAAGCACCCTGCTTTTAATAGCAAAACAATAGCAAATAAAATGATTTTAGAAAATGAGAAAATGTTTGGGAAGATGTAACACAGGGAAGAAGATGTATCTGTTTGTTGTATTTGCTGATATTTTATTCTTCATTTAAATAAAGGTAATCTTCTGGAAGTGAATTCATCTAGCTTTATCAGATAGGTAGTAGAAATAGAAATCTTTCCTTCTTACTAGTAGCACCTGTGGGCTGCAGCTAATTTCTGGCTGTCTTTTCATAATTGCTCTCTTATTTCATCTCTGTCCTTTATTCCAGTATGAAAATCTGTGCAATAGTGAGGCACTTAGACCACATGATGAGTTGCACTGTAAGAGAAAGTCAAGCAGTGGAACCCTGGCCGTTGTGATAGGTTCTTATCCAAAATCAACCCTATTGTAGTCAGTGCCAGGGTTCACTGGGGTAAGGATCTCTAAGAGTTTCTGAGATGAGGCTGGAGAATTAGCCTGCTTTGTCATGTATACTGATATTTTCCAGCTCTTCCATGATGTTTTTTTTCTCTAATAATATTTTTTGTGATTGATTTAAGTGTAACCAGCATATCAATGCAAAGAAAAAACAAAACCAGTTGAAAAGGCCTGTTCACACTACGTTTTTTTCAGTTTTTATTCTGTGTTTGCTGCTGCTAGCAGCTGGGTCAAGCCCTTCAGGTGCTGTACCTAGGATGTTCATCTCACTCACCAGTCACATGGGCATGCTGGGTGCAGCTGGAGGGTGTTCCACAGATGAGAAAGGTCTTGTCCCCACTGAGCTCTTCATCTTTGGCTCTGATGGGCTCCAGGATGTCCATCCTGCAGGGACAGGCATAAAAACCTGGAGCAATGTTGTGTCCTGGTCCCCTGTCTGTTCCAGACAAAGGATTATCCTGAGTGGGCCAGGATACCTTGGCCTGTGTGAAAGCCAACTTGCCATGGAAAGCAGGGCACAGTGCTGTGTGTCTGAGTTTAGTCCTGACAAAGCCTTGGCTTGCTGCTCAGTCCCATGGTGTAGATATTACCTAAGTGCAACATACAAGGCTGGTGCATCCCAATTTCTTTCCACAAATTAATATTTTTTCATGTCTGTCCTGCCCTTATTAAAGCATAAATTCCTTTTGACCTTTTTACCAGACTAGAGGAGTAATACTTTTTTTAATTAAAAAGATTTATTAGATTTAAATCTAAAAGTTTAGAGTCAAGCTTTCTTCTTCAGTTTACCTTCCTTTTCCTGTGGAGAGAAGGATCTCCCTATGGGCAGAGCTTTCCAGATTTGTGGGTTTTTTTTTTTTCTTTCCTTCAGTACAACATCAAATTTTATCTTTTCCCATCTCCTCCCATCCTGTGGCTTGGGATGATGGTCTTGTGGAAGCAGCAAGTGCTCAGGTACTTTGACTCTTGGACTATGAGGGCAGTTTTCCCTAACCAAAGGATCTGGACTGCTATTGAATCATAGAGTCAAACAGGACTGTCAGGAAATGTTGGGTATTTCTGCAATCAGACGTAAAGGAAATTTTTTTTCACTCTCACCTCTAGGATAATTAATTTGAAAAATGTGGGCAATTTCCTGCTATTTATGGAAGCCATTAAACAATGGGATGGGTATGTGGGAGTAGGATTTGTAGGATACAGTACAAACTGTATTGATCTTAGCTGTCAATAGCTGATATAGCAATGAACAGGGGCTTCTCTTCCATTCTAAAAAAGAATTTTGTAGATTGTCCCTACTGAGCATTCTTTGGTTTGGTGCTGGGGAT
The DNA here is from genome assembly GCA_013400575.1 of Peucedramus taeniatus. Classification (NCBI taxonomy): domain Eukaryota; kingdom Metazoa; phylum Chordata; class Aves; order Passeriformes; family Fringillidae; genus Peucedramus; species Peucedramus taeniatus. The sequence continues at coordinate 79,140 of WBNO01008731.1, forward strand.
ATTCCAAAACTGGTGTTTGTACATGTTCTTGGGATTAGAGGACAGAAGCATTGATTCAGGAATATACTCTTTATACAATATACTCCTTATGAACTTAGTGAGCAGATGGTGCTGTCATTAATACATATCTTGAGTTTAATGAAGAGGCAAGCAGAAAGAAAAGATGGAAATTGTAGAAAAAAAACCCCAGATTACCTATCTGTTCTTAACTGCTGGTGACGAATTGACCAATATTCATAAGAAGGTTAGTGAAAATAAGCAACACAAAAGCAGAAAATAGTTTTTAACCTTTTATTTAATGAAGAGTGGTGTTTGTTTTACTTAAAGAGGACTTTCTCAATGAAAATCTTTGAGAATAATTTCCTAATTAATAAGGCAGGGTTCATATAATGGGAATGAAACTGCTTCCTATACTTCCTATCTGTGAATATTTTGACAGAGGAAAATCCTATTCCATGTTCATGTTGCTTTTGAGAAAATGACAATTTTAAAGCTCTGTGGAGCATTAAAAAGGATTAAAAAGCTTTGTCGAGCCTTAAAATCGTCTTCCTCCAACCTCTTGCCCATACACATTACTTGTTAAAAATACAGAAACTGAATTAAAATAAGACCTATTCTAACTCGAAGATACGCATCAGGGGGACCTTAAACTGGGAAATATTGGATCTACTCACAGTGTCTAGATCAGCAGAGATCAGTATGCATTCAGTGCTGAACCATTTACTTCCCCTAGTAAAATGAATCATAATTGGACAGGTGAGTGGAAAGCATGATAATGAAGTGCTTGATTTGATCACACTCTTTCTGTTGTATATTTTGTCCTGCACACCATGTATGCACAAATAACAAGTTAGGAGGGTGTAATTGTGGCCTAGAGGGTCATGTTTTGTGGGCACAATGTGGAAAGCTCTTTGATGCTAATGAGTAATCCAAATAATTTCCTACTTTGCCAGATAAATTTAGATACCTTTTAAATCCAATTTTGCATTCCTTGACAGTCATAGTACTTGGCCACAGATAAATAGTGCATGAATCACTCACGTTATTTTGATGAGTGTGAGACAGATTAGGATATGGAGGGAAAATTTCTATTAATTAATATATTTGGTGATTCATTGCATTCAAGTAATAGTTAGAAAGACCTTCCAGCTGTCTTAGAGTATGAATTAAAAGCCTACTCTGAGAACTTCTGGAGTAGGTGACCTCCATAAATTCGCCATTTTCAATGTCCAAGAGAAACTGGAATATACCACAGACAAAGTAATAGTGGAATGTGTCACTTGTCTCTCTGTTTTTTAAAAAATTTCATTACTTTACAGAAATTTTGTACTGAGCTGGTGGGCAAACCTTTGAGTTGTTTGTTGACAGCTATGTCACTTGTCAAATCTTCCCTGATGAGTGTTTTCTCCACTGCTTATCCTGTTGATTGTGTCTCTGACCTTTTGTCAGTGCAGAATATAATCTCTGACACTTGAGACACTTTCCTGTGTAGCTGTCATCAGCCTTACTAACTTGCCTGCTTCTTTAAATCTGAAAATATATCCTTTTCCTTTGGCTAAATTTGTGTAGGAGAGCACATGAATTAGATTCATAGGTAGAATCTTGAGCTCAGCTGGCACCACTGCCCTCCTTCATGGCCAAGGTATATTTTGGCTGTGCATTTTCTTACACACCCACTTCTAGCCTGTTTCAGTGCAAGGTAAATTGTTTGGAAGGTACCAGCAAGGACTCTTGGTTGACCAATGTCTTTCTTTTTTTCCATGTGGTCTGAGGAGAGCTGACAGAGCCCTGACATGTCCTTACTTGTAATAGCCCATTGTATAGCTGCAGGAGTCATCTTGTTAACACATATTTTTTCAAAAGGCTGTGAAAAGCATGTGGGAGGATAAAATTATATTGTCATGCTGACTACAGATGAAATACAGATGCATAAGTCTACACAGTTTCATATTACTGGGAAAAGTGGTCAGGACTCAGGTGTGTAGAACAAATTATTTCAGGGGATTTGTGTGTCTTTTCCTTTATTTGTTAGTGAAAGACAGTACAGTTCCAGCTCACGCTGTTAGGGGGTGGTTAAGGCCTACATTCCATTAAGGAGCAGCAGGTTTATGGGAAGATGTTGAAAGAAGCAGCTCAGGCTGCCAAGGCCCGGTGTTATCGGGTGTGATGAGTAACTGTCCCTGCCCGCGCTCGCAGCTTTTGCGGACCCGCTGCGGCCAAGGGCACAGCCAGCACTCAGCTACCCCATGGCAAAGCACAAGGGCAGGTAAGCTCTAGCAGCTGTGCTGCCATTTCACACCCTTCTTTACCGCAGGACTATGTGTGTGTGCCTGAGAGCACCTCTGAGACATCTGAATTCGGTCATTTTCAGAGAAAACAATCATTCAGTGTCATCATATACACAGAAATTAAGTTCTTATTTTTTAATAGAAGACAAATTTTTTAGACATTTAAATTAAATTTAAGTTTACATTCCATTTCAATTGCTGCTTCTGTTTTAAATTTTGTTTGGTTAAACCTATTTAGGTAGTCACGTGTAATAAAACTATTATTAAACTCCTTTGTTATGCAATGTCAGAACCTGAAGTCAAAGCAATATTGGCCTCCACAGCTGCAGATGTATGTTCTGCCTCCAAAACAAAACAGTAGTAATTCCTCATGTGGCTTGAACAGTATTTGTGTCAGTAAGATTTGTTTAACCAGCTTTTGCATAAGCAGACCTTTTGAACAAAAGTGTTTGAAAAACAGTGTTTCAATCTGGAGGAGAAATAATAGCATGTTATGCAAAACAGTATGATGCTTTAAAAACTGTATTAGCCACACAGTAGCTGAAAGGAAAAGTATGTTCTGCATTTATATATTTTTTAAAAAATAATTTCTGAGTGTGGAATTAAAATCCAATTAGTTGCAAAATAAAAAATAAAACAGAAAAAAACATACTATTATCTTTTGTCCATGAGCCAATTCCCAGAAAACTCACTGAACACTCTCTTATGTTATATGGTGAAGCAAAGAGATTAAAACAAGAAATGCAAGGAAAGGCTGTCATTACAGATTAACTAGATAAGTGTCTGTTCCTCTATTTTCCATTAGAGAGGGTGGCTTTATCACCTCTCCCTTCTCAGCACCCTCTTCTACTCTTAAAATATAAACCATGTTTTGTGCAAGTTTGTTCATAATTTAAAATTATCATGTTAAATACAGAACATTGTTCTTGTATTTATATTTAAAGTTCTCTCCTTCTCATTCATTTCTGAAATAGAGCTTCTGCCTTCAACAACTTTTTTCTTTTTCAACAATAACAGCTGGTAGACAAAGGGATGTTATTGCTTTTCACAGAATTTTTCACACTTCTAATATTTAAGATGCTTTGGAAATTAGTTTTATCTTTCTTTGGTGCCCTGTATAATAGACCTAACACTTCCCTGGTTGAATATCCAAAACTAATCTAAACCCTTTCCTTTTCCATCTTGGAGAAATACATTTGTTTATCAGCATACCCAACTTTTTGAGACTGGAATCTTGAGAAAAAAAGATTGGATTTGTGATGGACTGAATATGATTTTTAGAATAAAGAGGGCAAGATAAGCAAGCATACACACTGTCTATGTTCTATGGTAAACTTTAGGCCTTGTATGTTGGCGGTGCAATTATACCCAGTTGACTTTCATTTCTCAAAAGCCATTTCTTAGCTTGGTTATGTTTGCAGGTTTTTTTTAGCTGTCTGGAGCCCTTCTAGCATCACCTGAGCTTGACACCATTGGCACCCCATGCAAGTTGTGGTGCCACCCCTGGAGGATATGATGTCTGACATATGAGCAATGTCTCATATAAAATCTCCTGGCAGGAAAGTACCTCCCTTACCATCCTGTCAGCACGTGCACCTGAATTTGCATGCACAAATACACCCCATGGACCCCATTGCTTGGAACTTATTGACACATCACACTCACCTGTGTGAATCAGGTTGCATGGTTCCTGTCCCTCTGGGTAAAGGTGCAGCTGAAGAAGGTGCAGGATACCTAGCTACAATTTCTATCAATTTCTATGGAAGAACATACACTTGTATTTTTCTTCCTTGTCTAACTTTCATTCCCATTTTCAAATATAAAGCTAGTTACAGTTTAAGGGAATAAATGAAATGAAATGAAAAGTTTGGATATAAGGGATTGTTTTTATGTGGTATAGTAGGAGAGGAAGTAGCAGCATGCCAAACAGCTCCCAGAACAAATGTGTTTCTATTGTTTGTACCAGGTAGTTTGAGGTGAAAGACAGCAAAGGGGAGACCTTAGGTTCTGTTAAAGCTCTTGGATAAATGTTACAAAATCTCTAACATCCTGAAAGTGGGGAAGAATGTGAGGTTCTTTAACCACCATAGATTTTTTGCTAGACTTTTGGCTTGTCCATGTGTGTGGTGTGGATTTTTTTGGCACAAGGAGAAATTCTAATGATTAAATTGAGTAACCTGTCCTGCAGTAGGTCTGTGCTTAGAGCTGGTGGAGGAGGAATTACCAGGTAGTGGAATTACCAGGCATCAGATATAAAGGGTATCCTGGTGCAGTTTGCATGTATAAGCCCAATTTCCAGGAGTGTTTATGCAGCACATAATACAGGGATTGCTGCAGGCAGAAGGAAATTGCACGTATGAATTAATCACAGTTTACATTACTGGGAAGACGAATGAACTCTCATAATTCGTGAAATGTTTTTTCTTCAAGTCTTCAGCTTCACTTGGATAAGTAAGGCTTGTTATAGGTATTTAATTAACATGGAAATAGGAATATATCACTTGGGTTAGGAAATAATTATTAGGAACAACTTGACATCATTACTTATGCATGAGTGCCCTGAAAGGAGAAGAGGGGCTCTGAATCTCAAGTGGCTGTAATTGCTCTATCTACTTTGATATGAACTTTCTACAAGCACTCAGTTTCTGGAATTTTAAGTTGTCTTGTCTTAAAAATGAACATTCCTAGGAGCATAACAGTAAAATTCAGCAAAAATTCCTAGTGGTGATAGACTGTCTTATTCCAGAAGAACACATGAGGACTCAGACTAACATTTTGTTTGAGATTTTCTGCAGTTCTGTTCCATAAATGTCTCTTAGCAAATCAATAATTTTCTTTAAAGAAAATAAGTCTCAAACATCAAGTGTCTCCCTAGAAAGCCTATTAGATGAGTGAAAAAGTCTTTCCAAAGTGTGGCAATCCTGGTTTTATTAAGCTTTCAATTTTTATGATTTCAAAGTTTTCCTCTTTGGGTTTACACGATTCTGAGGTAGACAGCTTGATGCAAATTATAAGATGAAACTTGCAGGGTATGATAAGCATACATTGCACATCTGCTGATGAAAGCTTTCTGCAAACACGATTAAACACTCCAGCATATACTGCTCAGCAGAACGGAGTGGTGAGCTTTTATCCCTGCTTCCCAGTTATTGGGATAAAACAGCAAGGCTGTACAAAAGTAGGTGGTAGCACTGCATGAGTCTCTATTCATGCCAAGTGGATTTGCTTGTTACAGAGGATATTTGTGCTCTCACTATGGCTATTAAAAGGAAGGCCATAACTGCTTGCAGTTACAGAAACACTGGTATTTTTTGCCGCAAAGATCAGAATGCTGTTTCTGGTATCTGCTCCAAATTTCAAAGTGAAGAGTTCTCAGCTGCATGGCTGAAGTTTTGTGCTCTCACTTGCGTGGTTTATCCATTGAATAACATCAGTAAGCTGTATGGGTATATAGGTTGTGCTTGCAGTCTTTCTCTGATTGATGAAGAGAGCTTGGGACTGCTTGGAATTTGATTCATAGGCTACTCTGTTTATGGATTTCACTGGAAGCTGTGCTCACAGGACAGGTGTAGAACTTAGGATGTAAATAATTTATTAATCTTTTGGGCCAAGAGGCAGTATGTAAATGTTGGACCATCTCAGCTGTTCTCTGTACATAAAACTTGAGTAAACCACTAATGTACACAAAAAATAGAACCACAGAACTAAAAGCATGCCTCTCAAGCTAGGCTGCTTAATTCAGCTGACACTTTGATGGATCTGAACAGCCAAAAAATTTTCAGAAATTTTGTTAGGTGAATTATTCCTCAAATTAAGTACATTCTCTGCAGACTACTTAAAAATATATATAAATTTTTCTTAGTGGATCATTCCCAAATAATCTACGTTGATCCTTAATATTCATCATCTAAGCTGTGCCACTTCCTATTATTAGTTAGAGTCATAAAGTTTGTTTTCATTACTTGGCTTGTTCAAAGACAAACCCAACATGTAGACAGAGTTTGTTTTCCTTTAGTATTCTGTAAGCTTTCCTTCACAGTCATTAATTGGGAGATCACTGATTTTGCTAACAAATGTTTATCTGTAAAGTTACCAAAAAATCAACTTAAGCCAGGGGAACTCAACAACAGGCACAGACAAACTGAACAATTCATTTATCTAGTTTACAGACATAGGCAAACATTAGCCCCCCTACTCCACCATTAATTATGTCTTTAGCTGCAATATCACTCTGCAGTGTAGCATACTGAAATCACTTTTAAAACTCTCCGTTCAGAAATTCTTGAACATGGAATCAGAAAGGCCTTTCAGAGTAAACAAGAAAGGAATGAAAAAAAAGTGACATCAGAAGGATTGAAATGGCCCTTTATTAAAAAGCAGTACAGAACAGGTATTTTAATTGTCAATTCTAAATGGACATGCTGACTGTCAAATTATATATATTATGTATGTAGGGACAAAAGGGATGCAGAAAAAGTTAAGAGGAACTGAGAAAAAATGTTGCTATAAATTTTGCAGATTAAGTTATGTTATGAGAGATACAGTGTTGCATCCCAGCATAATCTTAATTCAAGGCCCTCTTTAACACCTCAGAATATCCCTATTTTAGTACCTCACCTTCATCTAGAAGGATCCCTTAAAAAAAAAACCCAAAAAACAACAGGTCATAATCTGATTTTAATGACTCAGACATAGAACATCCTGCCTCTGAAAATTACTTAGACCTTGGAAATACTAGCAACTTTATATAAGCAGTCAGTGCAACTTGTACAAAAAATGTTAATATGATCCTTGAGTGTCTAAATAGGTAAGCAGTGAGATGATTTTTATGCTGGGACTGGAATACTGAGTATAACCCTTCTATCATCATTATAAAAGGACTAGGAAAATCTAGAGGGAAGGCAGAAAAAAAAAGTGCCATGTATTTCTGGGATCCAGGGAAAATGCCTCTGACAGTGGAGAGTTCTGTCTGCTAAAGGCAGTGATCTGTGGTTCCTTCTTTGGGGTGTGAAAATATTTTCATTAAAGAAGATATGAGGATCTAAAATGCTACTTACGATGGCCTACAAAGGCGCACTGTGACAACTCTTGGCTGGAATCTGCAATTTGAAAAACTCAGAACAGAACTTGAGCAGAATGAGAAATCCATTTTTGACTCTGATAATGTTCAGCTGGTAAAGCAAATAAGTGAGGGGAGCACTAAAGACCTGTTGGTAGAGAATACATTTTCTGAGGAAAGTTGATGGACAACTGGACAACAACTTTAAGCACAATAATTAAAGTAAGTGAAAGGAAAATCACTATAAAGAAATTTAGGATGGGTGCTTCCTAGATCATACTTTGAAATATAGATTCGCAAACCCTAAGCTGCTAATAGAAATATTGTCCTTTGCTACAAACTGATTCATTGTTTATTATAATTTGGTCAGTCTTGTTTCTTTATCAACATAAATATTATTATGAGCAATACAGATCCCATAAAGTGTTTTTGCATTGTGAGGCATCAATCTGAACTTTACAAAACTCAAGAGAAAAGAAATGTTATCAGTAAAGAAGTAGATTTTTCTGTTTCCTTCATAGGGTAGTCAGTTAGTTAAAAACAGAAGCTCATTTAACAATGATGAAAGAACGTTAAGTAGCTGAAAAACTGCTGCAGGTCAGAGTTTAGCTAGAGCCGTATGGCAGTTAAGAATAAATCAGTTATTACTTTCCCCTCTGGTAGTTTTACACAAAGCAATAACTTGGACCAAATTAAAAGTCATTCAGGTGTCCATGAGTAGAAAAGATGCAGACAATCTCATTCATCATTTTTGCCATGCAGGCACCTGCATGGTCAAGTCTTTCCAGTAAGGACTGCATGAAGTGAAGTAACTACCCTGAAGTTACTGGGGCTAAGGGACGGAGAAGGTGCTCATATGCTCCCATGGGTATAGGTAGGAGAGATCACCTCCCCACACTACTGACCATCCTCTCCATTGCCACTGACTTCACTGACAGCAGGTTTTATTCCAAGCATTCTCCGAAATCTTAGTGCTGAAGACCAAGTGTGGATCACCATAGGCTTAATTTTCTAAGTGGAATTAACTGTCCGGCAGGCAGGATGTAAAATGTTACACCAAGCTGTTTTGATCCATTTTTTGCCCTGGTACCAAGAGGTTTGGCCAGGTCTGTGGCAGTAATCCCAGAAGCTGGAGCAATTGGTAAGAGTATTCTACAGAGTTTCATGCACTCACTAGATTCCAAACAAGAGAAATGGTTTTGTTTTTTGGTGATTTTTTTTTTGTTTGTTTTTCTTTTTCTATTTAAAAGGGGAAAACCACCCCCAGAACAACCCAGAAGTACAGATTACTATACAGATTAGACAGTGGTTAAGTTTCTTGCAAATCTTGCATAGATTAGTGACTGGTTTTCTTTCAGCAAGATGACGAGGAGTAAAACTTTGTTGGTGCTTTTCTTAGTTTGCAGCAAAGAACTTGAGTCTGTAATGTCAACTATTTATGGAATGGAAGAAAGCCACTTAATCACTGCCAATGTGTCTATTTATTATGCAGCATGTAGAAAGCCTCTGTGAATTTTCTCATCATTGCCTTTGAAACTACCTGTTATAAAGTAAGCTGTGCAATTACTTCTTAAGATGATAAAGTACTCAAGAACTCTCATTATTCCTGGAAAATGTATCTTGAGAGTTTTCAGTCTTCCAGAAAGTTTTCTCCTATCTCACACAATTATTTTATTAGAAGATCAATTAGCATTTATCAACTGTGTCTCGTCATGATACTTTCAAGACTCTTCTATTTAATGTCTAATGGCCGCCACTACGTCACCTTAATGAAAGTACATGGGTCACAGCGGTAGTAGACACCAAATGTAGTACAGTGCAAGTACCATTATATGGTATTATTATGTAAATAAGTACTGTAGAGTGCCTTTCAAATGCACTTCAAATGAAGTTGGAGGAAAAGCTGATAGACTTGAGAAGCACAGGAATATGAGGCAGGAGTTAGAAATGTGATGCTCTCAACGTACGCATATGTCGGTGTCTCACAAACGCACTGTCAGGTTGTCTAGGTGATGTTCTGGAGAAAAAGAACAGGGAGGTAAGAGTATCTCAAGTAAGTGTGACTATTTTGAGGAGATTACTCTCTGATTCTAAGAAGATGTTCAGAGAAAACTTATTGAAGAATTTCACTGTGAAAAATCTCCACAAAGTAATTCTGTACAAACTGCAAGGGACAGAATGCCTCTAAGCATGATTTTGTAGGGCATTTTGTCCCCAAAGTGAAAGTTAGCTGAATGTAGTGTCATATTTCAAACTATATCCAGAAGAATCTAATTAGTTGAAGTTGGTGTTTTGACAGCATATGTTTGAATATTCAGTAATCCTTTTTACCCAGACCCACTGAAGAGCTGAAGTGAAAAACCAATTATATTTTAGTAACACACAACCACTCTTACTCAGCTATTTCCTTTAGTCAGTATCTGAGACTTGAACTAATTTTGTGCTAGCTGTATGCTTTCGACATTTTACAGTGTTTGATAGGAAAGTGTTGAAACTTTAAAGCTGAGAAGGGTCAAGGTGAACTGCAGTATATTTATGTAGTTATAAATTCCAAGAAACAATTTCCAGAAGGAGAACAGAATTGGATATGTGGTTTACTGGTTTTCCATAAGGTGATAGATAACCCATGATAACTAATACTGCCTCAGCAACCACCTATTGGGGAATCATAGAAAGGTTTGGAAGGTGCCTTAAACATCATCTAGTTCCAACTCCCCTGTCCATGGACAGGGACACCTTTCACTAGGCCATATTACTCAAAGCCCCATTCATCCTGGACTGAAACATTTCCAGGGATGGAGAATCCACAACTTCTCTGGGCAACCTGTTCCAGTGCCTCACCACCCTCATGACTGAAAAATTCCTTCCTTGGATCTAATTCAAATCTACCCTCTTTCAGTGTAAAATCATTACCGCTTGTCTTGTCACCACACGCCCTGGTAAAAAGGCTCTCTCCATCTTTCTTTTAAGCTCTTTTTATGAGTGAGTTGCAATAAGGTGCCTGCAGAGCCTCCTCCAGGCTGAACAACCAAAACTCTCTCAGCTTTTCTTCCTTAGGGGAGGTGTTTCAGCCCCCTGATAAGTTTTGTGGCACTCATCCACATCCACTCTAACAGGTTCATGACTTTCTTTTGCTGGGCATCAGTCAATACTAATAATATGGGCAATTAAATGTATTACTGTTTTATAAAATCATACTTTTGTCATTATAATGGCAAGCATTTTGAAAAAATGTTGATGTGAATTATAGCAATAGGCAGGTAACTCTTGGAATGCCAAATGTTTTCTATATTCAACCTCCCTCCATCTGTCCACAGATTTTAAGCAATTAATGTTGGAGTACAAAATATTTAATAGATTTTTTTTTTTTTTTGCAGTGTTCTGTGGTCTTTAGGCTAGTGTTCTTAAAAACACAACAAAATATAGGCATGCAAAAGTTGTACTTACACTCTAAGGAGCAGCACCTAATGGGATGGTGCTTAAGACTCATAATAATTACTTTTCTAATATTCATCTTTAAGTATAATCCATCCATATTCTGTCAATTAATAAAAATGCTTTGTATTAGCATTAAAATCTTACTGAAATTATTGTTACAGTGTCATTTAGCTTACTGGAAGTGGTATTTTAGTGCTGAAGTTTGCCCATTGTGATAATTCTGTACACTTGTTGGTTAAGATCTGAAGTTTTATTTTAAAAAGACTTGGCTTTTGCTTCAGCAAAAGGGTTTTTTTTGAGAAAGAAGGATAATTTTTATTACTGCTATCTAAAAATTTCCTTTCATTTAACTAACCTACAAGTCCTATGTCTTCAGTGCTTACTTATAAGTAGAAACTTTTTTTAAAATACAAAATTTTTTTGCATTGCCTTTGAAGGACAGGAAGTTGACTGTATTTGTGACAAATTAACAAGACTAGATACTGTTATTTTTTTTTTTCTTCCAGTTAAAAGCAAATCCAACAAAATATCTTCTGGTTTTGCTTCCACCTTTCAATGGAATCCCCATTTCCACTGTAAGTCTTCCTCCTGGATAATGGTGCAAAGTATAATAATAAAATTGAAGAATCATGATAGTCATGAAAACTGTTAAGTCTCTGAGCTGCTCATTTATCATGAGAACTGTTACATCCTAACACAATTCCTCAACGGTTCAGAGTTCACCTTTCAGACAACAAAACCTGGTGTGGAGGAGAGCTGAATTTAGTGTCTAAATCTGTAATATCCTTCTCTGAGACTCTGCTGTCGGGTTCAGTGCAAATGAAAAGGGCTGACAGCAGTCAGCAAGAGCTCTGCCAAATGTAAATGTGGCATTACAATAGCCAAGGAAGCTCTTGAATGGTGTTTAAATATCACTCTAATTTTGGGACAAGGCAGTATGAAAAGCATTTGAATTCATCCCAAGTATAATGGGTGCACGCCTGTGTCGTTTTCTTCTGAGGGCAGGCTGGAACATCTTAATCATTTAATTTTGCTCAAAATGGTCTGTATACAAAAGTTATGTGGACAAATGGCATCGCTCTCTGATCTGGAAATTGTGTCCAGGTGGCAACCCTCCAACCCGTGGCCACTGTCTGAGCAGAGTAGCCAGTCAATTAAAAGGACTTGCAAACGGCATTTTCTCATGTTCTTCCTTCTTGCTCTTGGTGATTTCCCACTGTAGCAAAGAACTAAATAACAAAAGAATTGAGAGAAGAGAGGAGGCCCTGCAATGACCACATACTTCCTCTAGACTGTACCTTTCGTCACAAGTGCCTCTGCTCCTGCTGACACTAGTGACATCCAGCCTCAGTTTCCTCTTTCCTCAAAGGAGGACATTGTTGGACACTGTCCAAAGGACAAGTTGCTGGGAAAATTTCCCCCGCAAAAGTGCTAGTGGCACTCTGATCTTGCTGTTGAGCTAGGTGATACTGCTTTAAGTAATACTATCTGTGTTCTTTCCTCATTTCAGCTTTCTTAGGGCCCTTTGAGGATGCTTGCTGGGGCCATCTCTGTGGTGATGGTGGGGCACACTGCTGGTGGGGCACACTGCCTGTGCCACACTCTGCTGTCTTGAGGCAGACACAAGTGCCCCACGAGCTCGGCAGGCTACACTGTAGACACCCAGAAGACTTTACTAGTCCACAAGTGGTCACTGAACACCTCTTCCTGATTCCCAGCACTCCCCAGGATGCCTCCTCATCCTGCTGTGTGCCCCAGCCAGAAACTGTTTGAGTGGAGCATGTGCTCAATGTTATATTGTATGCAGTATGATGGTAGAACTCCAAGAATCAGGCAATTGGTTCTTTCCAGTGATGAGCACTGGAGACATCTCAAAATAGGCTCTTTATAGGAGACAACAGTTTGAGCTGAGACTATAATCTTCATATTTTAAGAACTGAGTAGTCTTTGCCTTTTTCTTCAGGACATTCAGGGATTTACTGGCAGCAGCAATAAGGTACAAGAAGTAGCTGCCCTAGTGCATCATTCCACTAATCCAACCTGGTAGAGCCAAGTAACATTGCTTTGTATTTTCTGTCCATCTTTCAGCTTAGGAGTTACCTGGGGCATCGATTCATTTTATAAAAGGCAACCAAGAGGTCTGCAACACTTCAGGCAGGCAGTGTCAAATGTAACAAAACAAAACATCCTCCTCCACCTTCTCACCATGACCAAAAAACCCCAGAATTTAAGATGGTTCTCACATCTGCTGGAGCATTGTTGGAAGAGTCCTGACCACATAAAAAAAGCCATCTTGAGAAAGAGTTTTTTCACTTTTTTGCCTCTTGGATCAGATTCTGGGTACAACTTGACACACTGACTTTAAGCACTTCCAAATTTATTTTAGCAAGCAGCTTTGCCAGTGACAATTGCTGTCTTCTGTGCGGATTTGAGATGAGCAATAAAATGCACAGCAACATCTGAAAACAAAGTAAGGTTCATAACTGCTGCCTCAGCAGCAATTCCACAGGCTTCACTGCAACTCATATGTCTTTTTGCTGGCATTTTTGCCAACAAAATGTGTGCAACAGAAGCAATTTCATAACTATAGCATCTACAGTATGACTGCAAATGGGAAATATTCACCTTTATATCCATTATGCTTTCTTTCTCATTAGCTAATCCTGGTATAAAGCCATTCCTATTATAGGAGACTTCAAGAAGATGGAATATCAGTTTTTCGAGTTTCAAAATTTGAGAAATGTGATTGACTGTTGAGAAAGCATTGAATTGGCCTCAAGGAAAGAAAAAAAAAAAGAGGAAAAATAAAATCTGCATATTTCTAACTATCTCCTGTAGAAATGTCTTCTATCCTTCTGTTTTCATTCTCCTCTTTTCTAAATAAATGTTTTAAAATTTTGAAAACACAGTGACTTGAAATCACTTGGCCAGGGAATACTCTGCAAGCTCTCTTCATGCCTCTGGTCAGTAAACTCTCTCATACAGGGAGGGGAGTTCCAAACTCTCTGAGTCTGCCTTGTGGCCTGAAGCTGGTGGAGTTTGCAAGTAAATCTTTGCAAAGATTTATACGATTGAAAATATATTGATATTGGTTTTTCCCTGTGTATTTCCACCCCATGGGAAGACACAGAATAGTTGAAATTTTAGCCTTTTGGGACCAGAAATTCTGTTTCAGTGCATTTGTCATTTAGCAATGCATGGAAAGCTTTTGGAAGGATGGAAATGTTTCTTCTGAGACTGTAATAAAACCAGAATCTCTACCTCTGAAATAATTTAAGTTAAAATGTTCATGCCTAAAGTAAAAAATTGAAATTAAAAAAAGAAATAAAAGAAAGAACCTGTTGTGTTCTTTCTGATCTTTGATTAAAACTAGACATTTTGTTCCTCAGTTGTATCTTTAATCTCTGTAATGTAAATGGAATGATTTCTGCAGCTATTTTGTGTGGCATTTTGTGTTGTGAAAATCCAATTTCTTTTGTGAGATAATCATAAATACCACTGTAGTTGTACTTCAAAATGCCAAAGAATAAAATTATGGGGAAAGATGAAACATTTTACTGTATATACTGTATTCTGAAGTTTAGTGAATGTGCTCATGAGTTCAAAGAGATAATGGAGATTTTTCTAAAGCAGTGTTGTGGAAATCCTTCTCTAAACACCTGTCATTTTAGCGTACATGTCCCTTGAAAAGGTGCTGAAAGATAATATAAATCACAAGTTTTCTTCTTTAGTGACGAATACTCTTGATATCCGTTTTTTGCTGGCCTCTTTATGCTCAGAAAAGAACATAACAAAAAACAGTGGGGTCTTTTTCATCCTTTCAGTGAAATGTGTACTTTTGTCCCAGTTTCTCTAAGCATTTCTTTATGCAGGGTAAATCCTTATCTCATCAGGAATCCTGCAGAAACAGTGCAATTTCTGGTAATTCGGTTGGATTCTAAAGAATAGGAGTTTGGCATAGCTCCTGTACCCCGCACTGGATTTTTTGCCATCCACAGTAGCTCTGTGTTATTTAAAGCAGTACATTGAATGACTCTTCCCAGTGTGAAGGCAAATGGTGCAGAACGCCTCGTGTCCATGTCCTCTAAACTGTTATTTCCCAAACTGGTTGATCACATCAAAATGTCCTTTGGGAAGTTGGCCTCAGCCAGTGTTCATACCCAAGCAGTTGTCAGAATCCTGTGGGTGAGTATTAGTTAGCTAAAGCTGAAATTTAGCTATAGCTAAAAGCATATAAGGGTCTAGCAATTTTACATCAGGGATAGTGGAGTTCCATTGCCCTGGAATATTCCCTGGCATGAACTCAGGCACTGGTTTTGGTGTGAGGCATGGGAATCTGCCCTAAAGCAGGTGATAGATGGTAGCACCTTTGCCTTTGGATGGAAACTCACACAAGTGCTTTGCAAATCTTCTTGTGAATAGCACTTGCATGACTGCAGATGGCAGAGCTAGCAGAGATTTTTTTTTTTTTTTTAATTTGCAGTAAAAGTGTGTGTCCTGTTCTGCACAGCTGAGAATGAAGTATTGGCTCAAGGCTATGTGTGGTCAAATCATCCTCCCAAATACAGCCCACCTGGCCAGCACATGATGAATGTCCACATTGGCCTCCAACAACTACACTGGCCCCTGTGTGATAGGATACAAGTTTCTGCACAGATCCATTGGGACTTTGATACAGAGGGGTGATTTACCTGTGGGGAGAAGGGAGAGATGGTTAGGGTGTACTTTGATGAGTGTGCATCCAGGGGCCTTCTGGATGCAGTCTGAACTGGGAGTGTATATGTCAGCCTCATTCATGAACTAGCCAGAGATGTTAAGCTGCTTCTTTCTTCCTCTAGTTTAGGCTGTCCACTTTTTCTTTTTTTTACATCTCTGTTAATTTTTTTACATCTCTGTTACTTTTTTTTCATCTCTTCTTTTACTGTCTTGCCCAACATTTTGTGGCAATTCTCTCATGAGAGCTTCTTTTATTTAAGATTGATAATTTTAATTATATGAGCCTTTCATTGGCCCCAGATAAATACCTTGGCTGGCATTTACTCTTTCTGTTATTCTGATGTTTATGGCATGGCTATTTTTGCTGAAGGCTGCTCATTTAAGCGATCACAGACAAACCGTGTGGAACTCAAAGACCCAGGGAAGATTGGAGGAGCGATGATGGGCAAAAGAACCTTACTAACCAATCCAGTGGAAATGGACAACTCAGCTGCTCCCTAAGACCATCCAAGGGGTGGGAGAAAGATTGACCCTGGAGTGAAACCCACTGAGATCAGTTGGTGGGAAAGGACAAAACTGGGGGAAGAGAGGGACTAAGGTTGACTGAGGAGGAACAAAAGTGGAAAAAAAGAAGGAAAAGGTAAGAAAAGGCTAACTGAGTAAAGGTCAGGCAGCTTGTCTTACAGAGCCCTTAACCTGATGAGTGCAGTCTGTTCTCTTTTACTTAAATCTGATTTCTGACTGCCTTCTTGTGGCTGAGCTCTCTGCTCCAAATGTGTCTGTGCTAATGCTGGCAAACCTTAGCCCACACAAGCTGGTGAACAGGAGAGGGCTGTGCCCAGCAGCAGGAACGAGCCTTGAACCTCAGGGGCTTGTGGGTGTGGGTGCCAACAACTGGAGCATGTCAGGAGCCCTGGGGGCTGCTTTTGGAGAGACTGAGGAGGCTAAAAGCAGCAGTGGCCTAAATACTGTGTGTGCCATGTGGCACTAGCAGACAGATTCCAGTCCTGATGAGCAGGAGAGCAGGAACAGGACGGGGCCACCTGTGCTCTTCTTGTTCATCTGAGGGCTGTGTGAGACTGTGCTTTCCCTCTGTGCCTACCTGTGTGGCTGAGTGGGTGGGCAGTATGAGTGCACATGTCAGCTGTCAGGAGTGGGTGCTCAGACTCTCTTCTGCCAGCACTCAGGGAGAGGGAACAGCAGCAGCCCCACATCCATGGGGCTGAGACAGGAGGACAGCCCCTGGCTCCCACTGCCCAACAGCTTCAGCTACTTCTAACACAGAAGAAGTTTTCCTCTTGCCAAACCCATGAACACTGTTAACTTTTATGGATTCCTTGCCACACTAGTAAGTTAACCTCTGTCACTCAACACTCCTAACCCACTTTTACCTGCCACTCTCTGTGCAGGGGACTTAGTGATCTGTGACTTTCTTAATGCCCTGCTGAGGTGTCTAATCATGCCTTTCAAATAGTTACCTGCTTAAATTTCTGCCTGTTTTGTCTTACTGTTCATCTTTTTTTTGTTTTTTCCTTTTAAGAAAACTGCTGCTGCTAAGCATACAAGTAAATGAATACATTTATTAAGAAAAAGAAAGGAGAAGCAAGCCTCTGACAAGGCACCTAGGATAAATTCTGTGTCTATAACATTTTCCTGGAACAGTACTGTTATTATATTTTTATTTATTTGCTTGTTATGATTATTTTTAAAATTTGTTTCAAATTCTCATACAAGTTCCTTAGTATCCTGGAGGTACTGTTGTACTTTTGAACTGAAGACTGCAATGTAAAGAGAGAATGCCTTAAGTCTTACTTGAAGACTTATTATTTAACTTTTTGAACAGCTGGACTCCTTCCCAGCTACTCAAAAGCCAAATTCTGGCTCCCCATGAGCACATATCATCACAAATAAATGCAATAGATTGCCTTTGATAAAACAGCAATGTCTGAAATGTAAATTTAACATCTAACAATAATATCTATTGTCTTTAATAAGAGGTGAACCCTGAATAAACATGAGCCTTCATGAATATTTTTTTTTCCAGAAATAGGATAGCATAAAAATGAAAAATATATAAGTTGTGACTAAGTGAAAAGAGGGGTTTTGGATGTGTTCAGGACAAACTTACCTGTGATGAGAAATTTTTTCATGCTTGACCATTTAACCCATATTCCATATATTCACAGGGAAATGTGAGATTATTCAGTGAATACACTAAAAGATGTGGGGGTCAGATGAAGGAAGTAAAGCGTGTCAGGCTTCTGTGTAAAGTTTTCAGTCAGATATAAAAACAATTATTTTCTGCCTGGAAGCTAAATTGCAGCATTTTGGTCCAGTTATTAGTTCCAATGACTAGAGAAAAGTAGTTCAACCAATTCGGATTGTAACGTCCTGAAGGGAATGAACAGAAGGACTTGAAACCCTGCTGGATCTGTGGGAGAATAAATAACTGCAAGACTCTGGGGCTGCACAACAGGAATGTAATTGAATGCATCAACTTATCTCAGAAAGGATGATGAGAGTCCCTAAGAAGATAATGCCTTTTAGATATACCTGTCAGAATGTCTAGAACAGTAAGATTGCCCCTGGCTGTGATTTCCTCTTTATGCTTAAAGGTATATGTAGGCATTCTGCTGACTCTTTAAAGTGGTTTCAACATTTATATTTTCATATTTCAACCTTTATATTTTATATAAAAATTTCTAAATGATGCTATCAAAGTCAAAATCAAAAGGAATTCGCTAAGATGCTCCAATTCTGCATGTTCATAAATCAACACAGTGTGCTTTGATGTACTGTAGCCCACACTTTTTTACCTCTTCTGCTTAGACTACTGGATAGATCTTGTTTATTATTTGAGGGTGCTTTTTAACTTGTATTTATGTTCCCTGAAAGATTTATTCCATATGCAATCACATTAAATAATTTAATTGGAAAAACAAACAGGACAAAAAAGAGATGGAAGAGAAGAGTTGAAAATGAGAAAGGCAGGCAAAAGAGGGATTCAAAGGAGCACAGAATAAGAAGTGGAGAGGGAAAACTAAAACTGGAGAAAAGAAAGAGGTGAAGAAAGTCAGGATCAGATTCCTTAGTAAGAGAAAAAGAATAAAATGGTCCAAGCAGAACCAGTGAAATAGAATCAGAGAGTCCAGGAAAACCTCTTGAGAAAAGTTTGAAAAGATATGCAAAGGGACAGAAAACCTAAAAAAACACATTTAATACAACTTTCATGAGAATGCTATAAATGTAAGATTCTGCATAAATTCATCTGAAAGACTTCTAAAACCAAAAGGCCTGGTCTGATAACCTTGATAATCTCTTAATATAAACTGATGTTTTTCCTGAAGGAGTTCCTGGAGTTCCATAAGTTTAATAATCTTATGGAAAAAACAAATCTTAATTTAGAATGTTTATAGTAGAAGCTCCCATAAAAGTCTTGGCAGGTTTTTTCAGAGGCTTATTACACTTATTTTTACATGTCTTTCAGACTCCAATGATCTAACTTCATCTCAAAGACCTTTCAAGCAGAATAAAGAGCCCTCAGTCAAATTTCTATCCTTATGAGGAACTTAAGCATAGGTGAAGTAATTTCTACGACAATAAAATCTTTCAAGGTTTCTGAGTCTTGTTATAAGGCGTGTTTTAGGACCTATGTCATGACTCCCTTCTCATCTCCACTTTTATCCTGACTGTTTTTTAATACCCTTCTTCAAATGGACACACTAGCCTGGTAGCAGGCAGAGACGACAATCTCTTTCTTGGGGTTTTTGCTGAGCATCTCCCAGCTTACACACCTAAACACAGTATTAAGCTTTTGGGAAAGGATTTAGGTGTAGACCAAATGCTGCTGAAGACAGGCACTGGATCTCTAGGATCTGGGTAACAAGCTTGAGACAAGTGTGGGTATTGACCAAGCAAATTGAGAGAGGCAGTTCATGTTCATTTTCATGTGCACTTGTATACAGTGCTGCCTTCCCCATCCTTTACCTAGATAACAATTTTGAAGTAGCAATGCTTGGCCTAGCAGCATGGCATCAGGACTTTATCCCTGAATTAGACACCTCACTTGACTGTTCTTTTTGTTGGTGTCAGGCTGATGAGTAATTAACAGCACAGTATGGCATCTGCACTATTCTCTTTGTCAACAAACTTTGGACTTCAGAATTGATTAGTCAGATTATTTGACCATAACTCTTTTTTCCCCCATAAACTCTTGCAAATCTTTAACGTTAACTTTTCTTCGATGTATTTATATGGTCTGGTTTCAGCCATTCCATTTATTTTTGTCAGAATTTTCTGATATTAATCTGAAAGACATAGAATTGAGCCACCTTAGCCTAGGCAGCTTCTAAAATGGATGCCACAATTGTCAAATACTCCAGTGCTCTGGATTCTCCAGAAGGCTTGGAAACCTACAGAAGGTCCCTGTTCCTGGCTCAGAAATCTCATTGACTTCCACTTCAAAGCTCCTTATATGGTGTCTCTTCAAACCACCTTATATGGTGGCTCCTTATATGTATGCCCTGTCTTAGTCATCCTTGCTTTTGTATCCTACTGAATTATTATTAGATTACTGTCTTTGTCTTCTAGTATTTGTGTCAAATATTTCTGCCTTTCATTTAAATGCCAGTTTAATGATTTCTATTTATGTAGCCATTAACATCAACTGAATCTCATTCACTCAAATACAAATGTCTTTTGTTTTCTTTAGCTTCATTTGCCTGAGATTATGTCCTTTCAGCTTTTTTTTTGTGCATGAGTTCACTGCAGCTGTGAGACTTCAATAGTTCTAATTTTAATTTCCAGTTAAGTAGATTAAGCAAACTGTTACCTTTTAAATTCTGCATACTTTCATGTCCTGTTAGCCACCACTGTCTTCTTTCTTCATGCCAAAATAAATCCTTCACTTAAATATGATTTTGCTGCAAAGATGTGTATTGTATTTGGTAGCAAGATTATTTTTATAATAATCTTGCATGCATTCCTTTCATAGAGTATCCAGAACTGATGTTTCAGCTGCATTTAATAGAAAATTAAGGATGGAAAATTGCTCAGGTTTATGAGCTGAACAAAAAAACTCCCAATGCCCATGAAAAAAAACTATGGACTAAACATCCTTTTGCACAACAAAATCATGGGGTTAATTTCTGGACTGAATAAGAAGAAGGAATAAGGAACTTTTGCATCGAAATCTTGCTGATGGAAGTGTACAAATATGTCCTGGGAGGTGAGCAAAGATTCTTGGACTCGTATGACAATGGGCTTAGGTGTGTGTGTTGTCCCTGGGTGAATATAGGAATTATTCTTGTCTTCCCACCCTTAAAAACACTGTGGTGCCAGATTCAGTGAAATGTGTGTTTCGAAGCTAGCACAGGAAGGGTAGGGGCAAGGGGGCAAGCTGCACTTTGCTCATTACTGCCAGTTTGCTCCTTATCTGCAGGAGGGAAAAGTTGCTTTGTGTGTTGCTTTTGGCTACAAGAAGAGTTGAAGGCAAGTAGCTCGAAGCACAAAGTGCTCATTTGCACTCAGCAGGATAGGGGTGTGCTCTTACTGGCATAATCAAGGCAAACCTGAGGCAATTCTTAACTTCTGCTGTGAGATACGCAGAATGAAATGCATGAGGAACTTTGAGGTTTTCTTCTTTTTCCAACATTGGCGTCAGAGTCTGCTAATGTCCTTAGCTATTATTTAAAGGGAAAACTTATTGATGCTCCTATTAGTTTTCTATTTATTTTATTTGTGGTTTTGACCAAAAAAATCTCACAAGACCAACCGAGAAATCAAGAGGTAGATTATAAATGTAAGGTTTGTGCTACGTGATATTGCTTATCTACGGATTAATATTCCCACTAGTGAATCTCACAGGCAATTACAGAATGTAATTGTAGGTACAGTTGAACATCCACCCTGCAGGAAACATAAGATAGGCTTCATCTCCTCCCTCAAATTCCAGAACAACTTCTCAGTGGCAGATTGAGATGGACTGACCAGGCTTTCATGCCTGTGCAGCAGTTTTCACCTACAAAATTTTGGGTCTCAGGTCTCCCAGAACCAGAAGCAGCAATGGTGTTAACTATTTTTTCTTGGCAGGTTTATCTAAAAAGTGAGATCAATAGAATACAGTAAGCAAGTTTCATCCTTGGATAGATATGCAGCTTAACTTATAAATGTACAGCACTCCAAGTACTCATGGACATTAAAATGCTGACAGAAAAGATAGGATGACACTGTAGGTCATCCAGCATTGATAAATAAGCAGAACACCCTTAAATGATGATAGCTATTGGCCAGGCCAAGGTAGTCAGTTGAGGCCTGACTGCCAGAAGTTCAGCAATCTATCACTTGATGAAAAGGCCTTGGCCACCAGAGGAAGCTGATTAGGCAATCATTGACAAGGTTATAAAAGAGTCCCCTCCTTTAGTAAACCCATCATCTGGAACAGCAGGAGGAGAACAGCAGATCTTGTGCAGAGGCTGCAATTAACTTTTACCTGGTGAAGTGTCTTCAGAGTGGGTGGAAAAGAGAACAGCTGAAAAATCATAAGTGTGTTTAGCTTCTGTTTCACTATTTAGTTTTTACTGTCTCTCTTAAGGAAAGAACAGTTTTTCGTAAATTCTATGTAAAACATGTTTATGTGATGTGCTTTACTTCCTGTCTCTTAGGAGATAACCTATGAACCTACACTCCCTTGAAATTCAAGCTAGGGATTCCCAAGTATCAGTGCTGGACTCTTATGACCCCTGGATCAGGCAGGAAGAGCACCCCCCCTGTGCAACCTCAGACACTTCCATGTGGTCTGACTCCTCTAAAAAAAATATAAAAATTTCAGCTGCTCCTTGCATATGGTCTAATTCCCACCACTGTCTTCTGTTTCATTAGCTGAGGCGATTCAAAAAGGATTGTTGAGACTGAGGCTTATTTCACTTCATTGTGAAAATGCATTTACTTCTTAATTGAAAAGAGTACTTGCTTTTGGTTCCCTTTCTCACAGTCAGCTGCTATAAATATAAGGCCTCTTTCAGCTGGAAACCAGGATGTGTTTCTCTGAAATTATGGTGGTTGCAGCAGTTTAAATTTCTTTGTGGAAAGTGAATTGTTTTAGCCCAGATGAAACTTCCTATTAAGATCACTGAGAGCAATATTAAAGTTTAGCTTATATTACTGTGAGAATAGCCCTTGTGACTATCCCTGAATAAAACACTCTGCTGAAAGCATACCAGTACTCGGCAGGCTTGGATGAGCAAAGCCAAAAATACAGCAGCAGCTGTCCCATTGATCAGCATGTACTTATTCAAAACTGTGCAGATCAGATATTTTGTACAGAAACAACCATTTCCCAATTCATTCAGAATTACGTGGGGGAGTTGGGTAAACTTTGAAATATGTGCTTAAAAATGAGCTCCCTTGTCCCCAGAGTGCATCATTCCTGTAAGTAATTAATTGAAGATTAAGTTCTACATCTTGAAAATATGACATGTTTGCATTATACATGTCCATTATACCATTATACATATCCTGGGTTACTTCCGTATTTGGGCCATTTGCTTAAGCAGTCACTATTTTGAATTCAGATCATGTTCTGGGATCAGCATATTTTCTAACCTTATTATGCAATTGCCTTCTTGACTGCCACACAAGGAAAAATAAGTTGCATTTTTGAGCAGAGGCTTGGAGCAAAATTTGCGGGATCTCAGGATTGAAATATAGTCCTGTTGTTACCAATATACTTTGCATTCATTTTCCTTTGCCTTTCTTTGCACAGAGATTTTTGTCAATCACTGGGCATTTTATTCCTTCTGCTTACTGATCACAACTGCTTCTTGCATGTAACTTCTTTTTGAACATCTATTTCATCTATTATCTATCCAAAGTTACTGTTTTCTTAGCTATTAGTCCATAGTGTTTATTACTTTGTCCATTGTTTCTGCTCTGTCTTTATTTCTCTTGAAGAACCATCTTGGCTCATACTTGAAAGAGGAGGGCAGGATGGTCAACTACAGTATTTTCTCATTCATTTATTTGTTCAGAATTTCCTGTTAAGCTTTTCGGTCTGCCCCATAAATATCAGTTGTTACAAGGAAAGTGCAGGCTGTGTGATGCTGAAGACATGAACATGTGTTCCGTAGCCTCTAATAAATGACCAAGAAAGTACTTTACCACAGGTGCTAAAGGAACCACCCATCTCCCATTAGCACTGTCTGTGGGCTCAAGCTTGTGCATTTCTCCAATTTTCTTCTTTTTTTTTGAAGTCTCTGATAAAAACACAAAAGAAAATCCATGGTTTTGATAATTCTGTTGCTTTTTTTTTTCAGACAACTGTCCCTTAACCCAAAATGTTTTTGCACGAGTCTGTAAATCTGTCTTTCACAACAGAACCCACAGCTGGTTAGTAAAAATGAGGTGCAAATCTCATTGAAGTTAGCAAGGCTGTGGCATTCAGCATCTCAGTTTCTATGCACAAATGACTATAAACACCCCAGTGTTACATCCCAGCACTCCTCAGGCTTTACTTAATCTTTTTTGTTTCAAAAGATTAAGTCTGTTCCCAGCCCAACTAAATCAAAACCTTTAAGCTTCTCCTTTTAGGACCCTCAAGCACCTGAAGGATAAATAGCTTTTAGTTCTGGTAACTCAAGGGTGATGATCAGCTCCTTCAAAGACTGTGTGTGACAGTGCAGAAAATGTCTTTATTCTGTCAAGTCCAAAATTATCTGCTTGCCTGGAAGATAAAAAACAGCCTCCAAATGTCGTAAGAAGTAAAAAACCCCCTTTGGGTAAAATAGGATAAATGATGGATTCAGAGTACAGTAAGGTCAGATTGTTTACTCAGTAGGGCTGTCCTAGTGTCTGAGGCCTTAAAGCTACAATTTATGTTCAATATTGGTGCAATTTATACACTGAAATAATGTATGAAATAAAAATATGTGCAGCATTATAAGATAAATTTTCCACTTTGCTGTTAGTAAGCAGGTAAGCTATAGACATAAAGAATCTGTTCATAATAGTTTCTGGAATTTATAAACATTTCTTAGCTTTTAACCTGAAAGACTGTGTTTTCTTGTAAAGGATTTTGAAGAATGAGGCATGTATGTATCACAACAGAAGACGGTCATAAAGAAAGGGGCAATTTTATTCAATAGCAGAAAAGGTTTCTGTGCAATCAGAAGACTTGATCTCCCTATTTATATGAAATACTTGTTTTATGTTGACTTAACTTTTTCAGTTTTTCCTGACTAATTGCTGTTAGCAGGTAAGTACTTGCTCATCGGTATCTTTGCTCATCAAAGGCATTATTCAAAAATAATTTTATTTTCCCTCTGCAAAGCTCCTTCTGTCTTATCCTGAAATTACCCCATTACTCTGTCATTGACTTAGAGATATTTCTTATTTTGCATTGTTCCTTTATCTCTTAAATCAATTTCCTTTTGTTTATTATGACTGGTATGGGTTTTTTGGTGCTGTTTCTTCAGAATTTCTGCCTTACTTCATTTGTTTTACTTTCTTCAGCTGGTAATTTCAGTGACCAGTCCTGGAATCAAACAGTTAAAACCTCTTTTGCTCTCTACCTAGAAATTGATTTTTTTCTATTTGTTTGAAATTTCTTTAATATCTCTAAATGAATTTGCTGGTTTCCCCAAAAAACATTTCTTTGATGTGTCCTTCATTCCTAGTTTAACTAAGACTTTCTACAGCAATGCTGTGTAGAGCCTGTATGGTGCAATATGTTATGTGGAACCAGGAAACGTTAAACGTTTTTGGGTTTGTTTAAAGCTGTTCCAGCTGCACGTGGCCCATTCAGGACTAGAGAAGGGTAGCACTCACTTTACAGCACAGGCCCATGCTCTGAGTCCTTTTTCTGCCTCTGCGTAGCAAATGTGTGCGCTGGCATATTCTTCAGGATAGTTGCAGAGGTGCAGAACAGCTGTGTGTTCATAGACAGCAGTCTGCTTGCTCTGAGTGTGTGTGGAAGTGTTCCCTTGCCATGTGCGTTTGAAGTCTGTGATGTCTTCATGTATCTCCATCTGCACGAGCTCCTGAGCCAGACTCCAAAGGCACCTATCCTTTCAGAAAAAAGAAATGGTGCCCACTTCCTTCAGTGCTGTAAAAGTTGAAACATCACCTAAGAAGCAGAAGCCAAGGCAAAGTATCTTCCTCTGGAAAATTTGAACCCCATTTCTTTTCCATTCAGGACAGCAAGGTTTCTGTTGGCATGGATGAGAACACAATCTATTTTTCCTTTGTAAGTCTTCTGGGACCATGACATAGTTTGGGACAGAGGGAAAAAGGTAAAGGAAGACTGCCCCACACTCTCCTCTAGGAGAGGAGATTTCCAGGTGTTAGTCCCTGCTCTGATTAAAATGTCCATTTATTCATTGTCTGAGAAG
This sequence comes from Peucedramus taeniatus, assembly GCA_013400575.1. Classification (NCBI taxonomy): domain Eukaryota; kingdom Metazoa; phylum Chordata; class Aves; order Passeriformes; family Fringillidae; genus Peucedramus; species Peucedramus taeniatus. Next base: position 105,026 of record WBNO01008731.1, read on the forward strand.
GGAAATTCCCTTTCCCTAACTTTTGAGGATTGAAAGTGTTGGCTTTTGTTTATGCTTTGCTTTTTACTGTTACAGCTGACTGCATAGGAGTATTCAATCCACTGTATTATCCACAGCACCCAGAGGGAGAAATTGCAATTACTTGAATCCTGTCGGTGAGTGCTTTTGACACAGTGGTTGCCATAATGTAGGAAGCAGCTTAGACAGGAGACCTGCAGAATTCAGCTTGTGCACAGCAAAGGCAGAGGACAGTTTTGAGCAACAGTAGTTATTCTGAGGCTTGCATGTGCTTTGCAGGATACCCTTGCCCACAGTCCTCTGTATGCAGACTGCAGATCTGAGGGACCATGGGCAATTTTTTCCTTTCCCAATTTCTGTAAAAATGAAGGTAAAAGAGGAAGAATTATTATGCAGTGGGATTTGCCCAGCTGTGGGATGAGGGGGAATCAGGCATGCATCCAGGTCCCTGAAGCTGGGATGTACCCAACAGTCAGAGTTATAAATGAAGGAACTAATAGAGGGCTATAGCTGTGACATATAGCTGTGACAGCTGCATTTAGTTAAAAAACCCGTAAATTTTTAATGAAATGTAAATCTCAACACGTTTTTGTACCCAGCTTCTCATTTTCTAATGACAATTGTTTGGAGAGACACAACTTGTTCTGGTCTGCACTGACCCACTGACCCTGTCTATAATTTCTCAGGATGTGCCTGGGATGCTTCACTCCCTGTGCATTTCCCTTTTACAGACCATGCTGTGAATAAGCACACATCTGGGCAGGCAGTGGACAAATATTTCCAGATTCAATATAACAACATTCCATAAACCTGTTTTCCCTATTAAAAGGAGTTGTACATGTTTCCAAATTACTGAAAAGCCTTGTTTTCTCAGCGGATGTGCAAAGTAGATTCAGTTTTAACTTTTCTTCCTATAAAATACCAGTACATACCTAAACTTCTCTGCTCACTGTTAAGCTTGTGCCTGGTGACTTGCTGTCATCCCTCTCCATCCCTGTGAGAAGTGGAAACCTAAACAACAGCAGCTTAGTCCTTGTGCTCTCTTACCCTCAGCAGCCCAGAATCTTTGCTGTCATTCATGCCACCTCACTTTGCACTTTTTCAGGATAAACATAAAAACTGCACATTGAACACAGTTTTGGGGGAAGGATAAATGATAAGCCAAAAAAAAAAATTAAACTGAGCTGCTCTTATTATGTCACTAGAAAAAGTTTATGGGGAAAAAAGGCAAAAGTAAGGGCATAATAGGTTCATTTCCAAGATCCACTCATACTGAGAAGTTTTTTTGAGCCTTAGAGAAAGAGCAGTCTAACGTGTCTTGAGTTGCAGCTGTAATCACAACAATAAATAACTGTTTGAAAATCAGTTCCAGGAAAATCTCACATATTTGGAGAACGAAAAATTTTGCACTTTTATCTTGCATAGAAGTAAAACTGAAATATGAACAAGCAAGCAATTTGTAACACTTCATCATGTTGGTCTGAAAATGTCTAAGTACATGGGGTACACTTTGCTGTGTCACCCAAAAGAAATCTGCTTCCTTAAACAAGATAAATCAAAGAAATGCCAAACTGAAGATAAATATAAAGAGAATTCTCACAAAGATTTCCAAGTTTATGAAGGAGATGGATGCTTGTAATATGTGATTCTGAACTAAGAACAATGAAAAAAAACAAGGGGAATAAAGCAAGCAAGCAGATGTTCTGCTGTACTGAGGAGATGTAGGGTGTTAAGAATTTGGCTTCTGAGTCAAGTCAGAAAAGAGCTCCTGGCAATGGTGCATATCAGTACTGAAGGGAGAGCTTCAGAGGGTATCTTAAAGATCACAGCTCTTTTCAGAGAGGAAGAAATGGTGGTGTTTTGAGACATGTAATTTGATTCACTGAGAAACACATCCCTATAAATTTTCCTCCTCTTAATAAGTAGCATTTATTAATAAATAGCATTGGGACAGTTCCTTTCTGGTGCCTCAACTATTTATGAGGGAGGAAAAAAATATGTGCATGAAATTGATTTCTGTAAATAAGACACTTTAGCAGGTGTGAGGACTGACACACACACACGTGCTTCTATTCGGCGTGTTGTCTTCAAGGGAAATGATGAAGTAGGACACGCATGTGGTTGTAAACAGTATGAGGTTCCTATCTGATGAACAATGTAATGTGTATGGATTCATTTCCTATAAATACTTTTCATAGCTGCTTCATCTGGGTTGTTTATAAATTAATCAGATTTTATATAAAGACTAGGCATCAGGTACTATCTTACCTCCTCCGAAGAGATTTCAGTTAGGAGGTATGGATCTAAAAAAAGGAAATTGAAAACCAGATTACATTTTTTTATCATAGCTGCAATCAAAAGAGAAGTGCTTTTCTCCTGTATTAGCTGGTCAGCTTAACCTGCAATTCAAGTTGGCAGTCTATATAAGGGTGTATATATGCCACCTTCTCTTTTTCAGTAGCAGATGCCTATTTTCTGGGTAGCCAGCAATGAAAACAAGGCCAGACTCTTGGAGGTTTGTATTTGAAGAGCAAGAGGCAGCGGCTACAACCTTGGATATAGGATTTTTTAATCTCCCCTTTGCCCAAGAATAGGATGCTCCCTCCTCAGGTCTTTTCAACATGCAGCTGTAGAATATCTTGTGCAACCTGCTTTTATTAGACCACATGCTTTTACTATACCCACTATGAGCAAAAGATTGAATTGAATAAGTAAAGGAGGTTCACTTACAATCTGCATGGTTCTGTAATCGCTAATAAAGAGTTAACTATGAGAAAGTTATCTGAAAAATGTCCTGTTTATTAATGTAGTAAAGCTTTCCTCTGTAAATAGCAAGTAATTAATTTTATTATAGTGCAACTTTCTGTTGTAACAAAAGAGTCAGTGACAGTTCCTTGGAACAGGGAAGAGTAATTAAAACATTTGTTTTTCTGGTTAAAGAATCTGAAAGTCACTGTAATGACTAACAAATGACTGCTGTCTAGCTCTGCTCTGCACTGCTGTACTGAAAGTGGTAAACAACAAGAATATGAGGACAAGTGCCTGCAGGACTGCAGGACACTGTAAGGTGCAGAAACGTTGTCTTAAAAGTTTTTTTTTCTTCTGTGTGTTCAGTCAGTTTCTGAATTCATGTAAAACTTTAACATTCACAGTTTCCTTGAGTGAGATTTTACAGCTTATTGCAGAGAGTCACCTCTCTGGATGTTTTGGGCAAAGTATCTGAAACTTCACTAGATGGCATCTGGTTTTGGTACTATTTTTCTTTGGATGACTATTTACCTTTCACATAACATGTGGTTTTGCAGGTCTCTCTTTTATCTAGCTTATCAGCCATATGTGTCCCAGGCTAAGTTGTTCTAGGCTATTCTTTATATAAGGTCCATAAGTGAATGTGTGATGGTGAAAGATGGGAAAGATGGTGACCACAGCTGTGGGCTGGTATGGATGTCTACTCAACAACAAAAGACTGATTTGAGTAGGCTGAATTCCCAGAAGTCAGTAAGTGCCAATAGATTTGTATTTATTTTTTGAAGCCTGGCAGGAGGTGTTCTGCAGCCCATGAGCCTCCTAATCTTATTGCATTGTGAGAGTTTCTCTGTGTTAGTACAACCTACCATCTCTGAGGAATCATTAAATATTCATGTGCTGGTTTCACAGTGATGGTCTTTGCTCTACAGCACCAGACAGACTTACCTAAATAATAGTAATAAATTATTAAATAAATAAGTAGGAAACCTAAATAAGTGCTTGTTTATCATGAATTAAGGAATCAGAGTAAACTCTTTTTTACTCTTTTTTTAAGAGTAAAAAATTAATACATAGATTGGAAAAAAAATCAAAGGTAAACAAAATGAAGCTTCACTCTATGCTTGCAAATAAGAATTCTTTCTAGCATTATTAGTGTCTCTGTCAAAGTGTTTGTCTCATTCCTTCTTCTTTAATCTGTTTTTTCTCTCTTTTCT
>WBNO01008731.1:109022-248062 GCA_013400575.1 Peucedramus taeniatus
CCCCCACCTTGGTAAAGCTTTCCCTGTATTTTTCCTGTGTTGTACTTTAAATTGCATATCCCACTACTCATGCAATGGGTAGGGTTTACATCTCAACTAAATCTTTAATCTCTTAATGTCACCTCAGTACTATCTCATTTGTTACAGCAGAGACAGTTTTTCTAAATGTGGTTCTTTTGCAACAGCCCCTCTTAGGGATTGGGACTCCAATTTAGATTTTTCTCTTTCTATCCCTGCATGATGGATGCAAGCAGCTAAAATGTACTAATGAGTGTTGTAGGCAAAGGGCATGCCAAATTTGTGGTCCATTACAGATTTTGATGAGCATTACTGCTTATACTGCAGTAAGCTGAAATGTGAAGCACTATGACTCCTGAAATAAACAGGTTTCTGAAAGGTTTTTTTTTGAAGAAAAATAAAATAACTCTGTAACAGTAGAGCAAATAGCAGTTGTGTGCTTGTCACAACTGTGTGTGTCCCTAAACTAGGACAGTGCCTTTCTCTTAGATAATAATTTTTATTTTTCAGGATTGAACACATAATTAAGAAGCACATTCTTTGATAGATAATGATGAAATCTGGACTGATTTGTTTGTTTTGTGTTTTTGGAGTTTGTTTTGTTTGGTTTGTTTGGGTTTTTTTTTTTCGGTTTTGGGTTGGCTTTTTTTTTTTTTGGATCATTAAGCAAAAAAACTATAATGGTCTCTAAGAGCAGAGGAAATATAATTTCTTTTGTTGGCTCAAGTTCAACAAGGAAGTGCCATAGGACAAGATAGATGAGGGGAGCACTAAGGAAATAAGTAGGTGTTTATTTCAAGGTCACTTACTTGAGTCTGATCCAGGTCAATACCGCCTGAAATTTCTTGCAAATTGGTAGCTCTTTAGTTAAACATGAAATGGCTGGGCATTGCCTCTACTACACTGTAATTTCTTTATCTTCTTTAATTTTTGAGGCTGGAATTGCACACATTGCAAAAATAAAAGCAACTGCTGGTGTAAGTTTTCTGCAGTTGAATGGATGCCGATGTTTTATCACAGAAGCGATTCCCTCAGCAAGTACTACCTGGAAGACTGAGCCTGCAGCCAGGTCCTCACATCCCTGCACAGATGGGGATTTTTTTCATTGCTTGGGTAAACAACTCCTTACCACAGGGTGAGACACCATTTGACATGAAGTTTTCTTTTGGAAAGTGGATAGATAAGATCCTTAGCAGCTGCAAGTGTAATCTCCATGAGGGTTGGACCTGGACCATCCATGTGAACCCTCTAGAGACACAAACCCCTGACACAAAGCTCTGTCCCCGTTTTCATATCACAAAGTCTAGCTTTTCTTAGAGTCTGCTTTCCAAAGTGTTTTCAAGACTTCAAGGTATCCAGGTGTTCTTTCTCTTAGCAGGATTTCCTTGAAACTCTATTTGCATTCATCAAAGCGTTACCAGGTTGGTTGTGTTTGGAATGAAATTTCACTTCACTGGAAAGTTTCTGGCCAGCTGTTCTCCCAACAACCTCTATTTCTAAAGCTGCCTGTATGAAACTCTAACCTCTCTGAAACCAAAGAACTCAAATGATGGATGAATACAAAATGGTGGAACTAATATAGTGCATGCTGATCTTCTTGGTTCACACACTAGTCCTTGACATATCACATCCTGTAGCCATCATCTGATAACAGCCTATTTTTGCTGGCTGTTTCAATTGTGAGCTCTTTCAGGCATAGGTGTCTTGCTGCACTTTTCACACTCAGCACTTTTTAAAACTTTAATAACTGCCTTTGTACTTCCATGGAATTCTTGTGACTAAAAGGGTAGAAGATTTTGCTCTAGCCTTATGCTCCAACTCTAGCAGCACTCTGTGCCTTTCATCCAGCCACATCCTATTTACTCAGCCCTTAGGTAGATTAGACTACAAGGGAGGTAAGAGAATATCTAAAACAAATGATTCATATATGATGTTGTCCTGATCTGATAGGGAAGAACATTTTCTTTAAGGTCTTATTCAGGTACAATTTAGATTTGTTGAGGTCCCCAGAATTACTGTTTACTTTCCAGAGTAGCTGCAATTTGCTCACATCTATGTGGTGGAGTTCTTTCTGTGTACCAAAATTAAAAAAAAAAAAAATCCCAGAAGATTATCAGTTTAGAAATTTTCAGCTCTGGTAGTGGACAGAATCGTGCTGGTCTCCTCTATAGTATTTCTAAAGATCCGGAACTGACATATTTTACCTCACTGATATCTTTTACAGGAGCCTAACCATGATGATTTTATTAGGTTTGCATGTAATTTACCAAGTGTTTGTCCTTTCACAGGGCAGGTTATGCAAGCAAACTCTAGCTTTGTGCTCATTCCTTAGTTCACAGGTAATGTGTAGTACTGAATTGCAGATGATTTCTCAGAGGGAATCTAGGATGAATTAAATGTTTTTGGTGGAGGGGTAACAGGGATAAAGGGCTATTAAAGGTGATTTTGTGCATGCACTGAGAAAAGTAATTTTGTTTTCCATTTTTCAAGACCAGAAATTTCTTCAAGACCAGAAAAGCCCAAAATTATTTTACTTGGTACAGACACAGCAGGAATCTTAATTATGAAAGAAGACTGTAATAAGTCAGAAACCTCTGCATTAAAAGAGGGGTTTATGATTTGAAAAAATGTGTAGGAACTTCCAAAGCTCCAAAGGGTAGCCCTGTGTGGGTTAGGGTCAAAGATGTGAGGGGAACTGCCTGTGATGGGGACCATCACTGGGCACTTAGGCTTGCCCCATACGGTTTATCTTCCCCAAGATAGTTTCAGATTTCTGGATAGCATAGTTGTGCTTTTAAGAAAGTGATGGCCAATTCTAGATGCCTGAGGTCTGACAGAGAGTACTTCAATGCCACTGCAATACAGCATACAGAGCAATTTGCAATACCCCACAAATCCCTTCATTAGCAGAGGTGAGATGCACTTTAGGGGTACTGCCAGGCTGTCTGATCAACTTTGTACAAATGAAGGGAGAAAGGAGGGTGATGCCCTAGTTGGGGTGAAGACCTTGTGGCATTATTCAAGGTCTTGGTGTATATTTCAGGACAAAAGCTTCTTAGAAAGGTGTGTTGGCCAGTGACCTGCTACAGCACTGCTCAGTCTCAAACATGGTTTTTTCCCAGTGCTGGGAAAAAACAGTGAAAAGTCAGAAGACAGCAAACAGTGTTCACCTTTTATTTTTTTCTTGAAAGTATGAACTGCAAATTTAGAAAAAATTGCACATGTATCTTAAGCCAATACCAGAATATTGTCTTGTAGAGTGCTTGACTAATTCATATAGCATAGGACATAAACATAGGACAGAAATATAATACCTTGTTCTCTTCCACCCTCTGTAGGTAATGCAGTATAATTTTTTGAATTTAGTATAAACTTCCACCTGCATATATGTTCAAACACTTCTTGGAAACATCAAAATTTGACCTTCTTTATCAATAGATAAACACTTTGGTTAATAGTCTTACTGAAGTGGAGGACTTCACAGTGTAGATGTGACCAGAGTACTTTTGAGTAATTTCAGTGAAATACAAGTCAAGTCAGAAGAATAGATGCATTAAACAAAAATTTCATGTCTTCATCTCATTTCCTCATTAGCCACTGGCTGTAATTTACTTTTATTGTCATCTTTTATCATCTTTTATTGTCTTCCAGAAGAAGATATGCATATTTTTTGAAGAATAATGGGAATTTATGTTTTGCAGAGGTATGTTGTTGAAGTCAAAGACAAATGCTTCAAATTATTAGGCCTTGGCTCTTCTCACTTAATGAATAAACCATAAAAACAAGATAAGAAAAAAATAACTCAATCTGCTGAAAATTGGATCCTTGTAAACAAAAGAAAAAAGATGCCATAGTGCAATAAGCACTGTTCTTCCTTGAATATGAGTTTTTGCATTTATCGAACTCGCAATAACATACCAGGGCATAAGGAAGATGCATTCCTCACATTATTAATGGGTGTAGTGTAGGTAATTAATACTTTCCTGCAAAATAAATGCAGTAATCATTTTAATGAGTTGTTGAAAATTATTAATTGCATGAATCTACTGTGTGTCTTTTCTGTTGTGGCTGTCATGAAGCATTCGCCTTCAATGGAAAGACTGTAGGAAGGCTTCAAACAGACAACCCATTATATTTTCAGGAGAAATTATTACTCATTTCACACCTAAATCATGAAGCAAATAGCTGATGAATATGGGAGCCTGCTGGTGGGATACATGTGTGCTCAAGATGGTGAGTGAACACCGATGAGTAAAATAGTGAGGGGGCAAAAAGGTCCCCCTTTTTATTTGTAATAAAAAGAAAATGGACATTATTTTAGATGAAAATATTCAGTCCAGGCTGCAGCTGGGCAAGGCTATGTCTTGCCAGGGAGTACAGCTATATCTGCTGGTCCCATGAGCCATGCCAGCCTGCTGCGCACTCTGGGGCCACCCCAGTGGCCAGCCAGCAGCTGGCTTTGTCTGTTGAATTTTCACTTTTTAAAAAAAAGTTTGAGTAATCACTGTCCAAACATTAACCAAAACTCCCATTTGCCTGCTGAACTTGATATTTTGCATTGGTTATTCTGTCTCTGGTTCTCAGCATAATGACAGATCAGTTTGATTTCCAGACATATCATGCTAACTAGTATTTCAGAAGTCATCCTGTACCTCTTTCAGCCTGTTAAATGAATACTTTTCATTCATTTAGAGAACATCATCATTTACTTATTTTGTGTTGTAAATCTAGAAAATACTTTGAACTTTCTAGTTTACTATTTTATCCTTCTCAACAAGAAGCAGGAAAGAAACTTTTATATTGACTTTTATATGTTGATCTTTTCCTGTTGCTTATCTGCTGCTAACTATTAGTTTAAGAAAATTAATGTAATTTTGCTTGTATGGAATTGTTTTTCAGGTTCTTCCAATATTTACAGACATTAAGTAAGTTTCCTATTACTTTTAAACAGGAGGGAATATCCATCTTCTATAGCCATAAGAAATGAAAACTTGTGAGAATAAATATCCCTGGAGAAGTGTATGGCAGATGAAAAGAGTGCTTATGGTTTCTGGTTTTCACTGTTGTGTTTTATATACCAGCACTCCAGCTTGCTTAAATCATTTTAATGTATATTCAGACGTGTCAGTGCTCTACATTGTCTTTGCATTTGAAAATGCAAACACCGTCAGATGGGCCCAAAGGGAAAGTAAGGGCATCACTCCATGACTTCTAAGCTGGGATTTAAGTCCCAGAGATGATGAGAGAGCTTTGCTCTCTTATTAGCAGCATGCAATGCTTGCTACCAATACTTTTGAACAACAGGTAAGCTGAAAAGGCTGTGGGGCTGGGAGACAGGACACAAACAAGCTTGCTGAGCACTGGTTAAGGCTTGTGATAATGGACACAGTGAACTATGTCAATGTTATTGGTTGGTGATACTACTTGCTTACGTGTTTTCACAAATTCAGCTCTGAAACAGAAAGTGCCTTCCCCAAAGGGTGCCCAGCAAAAGGATAGAGGGAAAATCCTCTAATTAAATACAACTTGTCCTTGAAGGCAATGGAGATGACCAGGCTGATTTTAAAGAGACACTTGAATTACCCTTTAGGAAAACTCAGTTTGGCAGATACTAGTGAATGAAGTAGCTGTGCAAAAAAGTGTGAGTTCTGCCACAAAGACTGAGATTTTCACTGAAATGCGTAGAAGAAAAAGTGCTTCTATGTTGCCTACAAATGAGATGGAGAAAATTTGCTGAGCCCAAATTATAAACTTTTCTTTGTATAAGTCAGTAATGTACAAGGTGCATCAGCAAATGCTGGCTAATCCTTGATTTTCATGTGTATTGCAAAATGCATGGAAACATGGTCATGGTACTGTTTTAAAAAGAATTTGCACAAATTTAATGTTAAAAATTAATTATTCTTATTTACCCAGCTGAATACAAGAGTGAAAGAAATATGAAGGAAAGCTCTCTAAATCCACATAACTTTGTTTTTAAGATTTTATAAGATTATATAAAGAATCAAGTTAACTGGTGAATGAATTAAATATCATGGTTTGTTTGTAGCCCCTATTTTCTTCCACTGAAAGTCTGTGAATTTTAATTGGCCTATAATTTTTTTTCTTTGATTAAAAGCATATATTAGGGTGAGTATATAATTTTGTGTTGTTTCCAGTACTCATGAAAAATTGCTATAGGAATACTTAAGGTCATAATAATTATGGTTTTAAGAAATGATTTATTTTCTTGATTATATTTTCATATGTCTAATAATTTTGGAAGTTGAATTTTAAAACATCTTAATTTCTGTAGCTGAATTTATTGACTAAACAATTTATAGTGACATTATATTGACTACTAATTAAAAAATACCTGGAAGCACTCTTCTACAGTTCGGCTATTTGAGACTCCTTTTTTTCATTGCAAAAATATTGATCAGGTACTGAAGGAGACATGAAGGGGCAGATGCTGAGCTCTTCTCCCTAGGATCCAGTAACAGGATGAGTGAGAATGGTTCAGCATGGTTTCCAGGTGAGGTTTAGAGTGAGCATTAGGAAGCATTTCTTTACCAAGAGGACGGCCAAGTGCTGGAACAGGCTTCCTAGAGAGATGGTCGATGCCCTAATCCTGTCAGCATTTGAGGTGTTTGGACAATGCCCTTTATAATGTGCTTTAGCTTATGGTCAGTGCTGAAGTGGTTGGGAAGTCTTTTCTATTCTAATAAAGGTAATCAGAAAGGTGAAATAGCTGGGGGTCAGGGAAAGGATCCCACCTTTGGTTTATGCTTAACAGTAGGAAGGGCTTTGCTTTTATGTCCTTCTGGGTAGTTCAATCAAATTTTTAAAAACTGAGTCTTTAGACCTATGAACTCAGTCTTATGTACAGAATTGCATCTGTCCATATTACTCAATATGTACAGATATCATACCTAGATTCGCAAATTCTATAAAAGAATACAAAAATATTTTTGGCTGCTCATACAGAGACATCTGATTTGCACTAAAATCACAATTACAATTCTGTATAAAAAGGCTTCTTACCCTTCTCAGGTGACGTTAGAAAAGTTACAGGTTCTCTATAACTTCCATAATTTTTTTTTTTTTTAATTTTTTAAAATTTTTTGTTGTTGTTGTTTGTTTGTGGTTTTTGTTTGTTTGTTTGTTTGTTTCTTCTTCTTGTTGTTGGTTTGTTTGTTTGTTTTTTCTTTTTGTTTTGTTGTTTGGTTTGGGGTTTTTGTTTGCTTGTTTTTGTTTTTGGGTTTTTTTTGGCTTTGTTTTTTGAAAAAGGTTTTGTGTGTGTTGCATTTTTCCTTTTCTTCTTTGTGAAGAAGCTTCCAAGGACCAAAAAAAAAAAAGAAAAAGAAAAAGAAAAAAAGAAGCAAAAAAACCCATCCAAAAAAACCTCAAAATTTTCTTCTTACAATGTCAGCATGTATTGATCCTTCCTGAAAGCCATCCTGGGTAGCAGTGTGTCATATATTATCTCTTATTGCTTTCTTACTCCATCCTTATCTTCAATCTGTCCTAGTAGAACTGTACCAAGTACTTCTATGGTCACTATTTTACAGTGCTTGAGAGCAAATAATTACATGTTTTCTTGCAGAATTTACTGTGTAAATTAATTACAACTACAGCCTGGCCTGGGGCTAGATGAATCAATGTAATAAGATTTATCCACTAGGATTTTATTCAGATACCTTTCTTAGTTTGTTAACACTTTTAAATCTGAGAATATCTCATTACCAGTAGGTTATGTGGACTGTTTTCACCCTTACTAAATTAATATGGCAAAAAGCAGGCCTGGGTTACAAGTTGGAATTCTCTATCATCCAGAAAATCCAGCTAAAAGGAAGAGATTTTGCAAAAAAAAGTTTGGTGATTGCTGGTGAATTCACACATTAGTGCTCTCAGTAAGACTTCATCATTGCCTCTACTCCTGGATGTAATCACATCTTTGCCATTTTGCATTTCATCTTCTCTGGGAGCTGCACCCAGGAGAAACATTGCTAACTCTCTTTTAAAGCCAGCACAATATTTCTCACTGTAAGAAGCACCATCTGGTCATTGGATCAGAGCTGCAGGGGGAGAGAAGGAGAGGGTCTCAGAGGTTCAGCTGTGTTTGGAGCTTGCTTTGCTTTGGGGCAGGCTGAGGAGTCTGACTGCCTCTGTGTCTTCAGATCTGCTCTTTGCAAGGGACCGAAATGCAGAGATCTTGGAGTGCAGTGGTGACTTTGCACAGCGTGCTGCCATGCTGTGTAGAAGCTGCTGTCCATCCCAAACCCACAGTGCTGTGCAGCTGGTGGGGCCAGGAGTGTGCTGCCTCCTGGCAGGAATAGCTGACTGAGGGGATGCACCAGCTCTGCTGCTCCTTCCAGAGCTACCTTGGCTTGTGCTGCCTGCAGCATTCTTGCACTTCATTAAATCTTCATGTGAAGGTTACAACTGGAGGAAGTTTAAAGTGGAGTAGCAATGGTCTGGCTTGAGTTTTGCAAAGTTGTTCATATTGAACAACTTGTCTGAGTTCAGAGAGATTGTACATGTACTTAAACTTTCAGGTGCTACATTTTATTTAGCATTTTTCTTGCAAGTCAGCAAAAGCTAAAAGAAAAATGGAATGAAAGGTTACTTACCATCAACAAGGGCATGTTTACATATTTTTGTTCCTGAACAAAAACAAATGAAGCATAGTTAATGAAAGCTAAGCAAAGTCTTACAGCAAGTAAAATTGAGACATAAGAAAAAATATTATTCTGGAAATATACACTGTGATAGCAGAAAACTAATGGTAAACTAGAATTGCCCAAATCCTCTAACAGCTGTTAAACATACTATCATGCACAATTCACTTTCCTGAAGTGTTTAAGTAATTTGTTTTAGGTGCCCATGAGACAAGCTAGTTGTACACGTGTCCAGCCAGTATAAAAAGGAAAACCTTTAATGGAAAGGTAATTCATCATGCAGAGGTAATCCACCACATAACTATAACAAGATTTATATTATTTATATTCATATTTGATGTTTTTCTAGCCAACTGCCTTGCTAAAATGGTCAGATGGCATGAGCTAATCACGTTTTGAAATAGTTTTTGAATCATTTTAGATCCATTTTTTGACTGTAAGATTTTCTTCTTAGGAAAGGTTCAGAAAATCATAACATTTATTCAAATGAAAACCACTTGCGTGAAACAGACTACTACTACTTGTGTGGAAAAGACTACAATCTCAATCCTAAACCACAGAACTAGAGAGGTTATGAAAGGGGACAAGAAGCAAAATTCAAAATTTCAGAGTGAGTTTGCAGACCTGATCACTTCCAAAGGACCAATAGATTCATGAGCTTTGTTTCCCAAAGCTTTTATCATAAGCTAAATGTGAAGGGAATATTTCTCAGAAAAACAAAACAGGCATGAAACTCCCATGTTTACTTGGCCTTTTTTAGTTGTACTGTTTATTTTGAAACCAGGAAGGAAGTCGAGGCTGGTGAAATCATCAGATCCAGGTGCAATGAGGCTGGAGGTGATATTAACTGAATGGAAAATCACAGTGGAAGACAATTTGCCTTCGAGGTCCTCAGTTGCCTAACTCATGGGTGGACTAAAATCTCATGAAAATTAATGGAAATTTCTAATCCCAACCTCAGAACTGTAATTTTTTAAAGTATCTCAATATGTGCTTCTGCAGACTTTTTCTAGCCAGTGAAGGACTGCCTTTTCTACATGCTGGTAGCTGATGGTGGGCTGAGGTTGGTTATGCCTTCCCTACAGGTCAATTGTATTTTAGAAGTGAAGCACAGGCTCTACATTCAACCCATCAGGGTACATTTCTAGCAAGCTAACTGCCACCATTCAGGCATACAGAAAAAGCAACAAGTCACTTTTGCCGTGTGGTGCCATTTGGCAGGAGTTAAAATACAGCTTTTGAGAATGTCAACAGCTGCTTAGAGATTATTTGTTGTTTTGCTGAACTATGATTGTATGAAATGACACAAACCCTAATTCTCAGAGAGATGCACCCTCAGCTGGGTAGCAGTTTCTAAAGTGTCTATGACCCAGTGGCTTTGAGCTGGGCTTTTGCCCTTAAATCATCCATATGTTTTTGAAAATATAGCTGTATGGTGCCTAAATATAACTTCAGGAGTTTAAATTAACTCCTTGTTTTTTAAGGAGTTAATGCTCCTTTAAGCCTTGGCTGAGACTACTTTTTCTTTTAGCTTGAAAGCATAGACCTGTAGAGCCCTATCTTACAGAGTAGTATCTTCCCCTAGATACCCTCCCTGATTCACAGGGATAACTGTGCATTTGTTAGTACTCAGCAGCTTCTGTCAAATAGCTTGAGATGGTGGCATGCTTTTTCTGTGTCTACTTAAATGCTCTAATGTCATTTAGTTAGTATCTGCTATCCCAGCTTTAATATGTACATTCTCAATGGCTCTTCTAGTCATTTAAAAAGCCAGAGGCCACATCACCTGAGAGCCTGCTATACAGAAGGAACATAGGAAGAGAGGATGGGAAGGAACTCTGGGTCACCTGCCAGCACCTCCTGAAATCCCCCCTGAAAATTTTCAGGCTCTGTCTTAGAACCTGGATAGATTTTCTTGTTCTTATTCATTCTATTAGGAAGCTGTTACAAAATATTGTGTTTGAAAAGTTGTCCTTTTAATTGCCAGTTGGAAATTATTTATGGTCAGCTGTTCAGCTGCCAGTACTGTAAATACACATTTGCAGTGGTATTGATTGCTATTTTAAACAATTTTTTTCCTGTCTGGTTTGTACCTGGACATGTTTACAGAGTAATTAAATGTTTCTGTTTTATGAGACTGAGCAAGATTCTTCTCCAGTTATTCTATAGCTTATTCCTAGGCTTATTGATTGCTTATATGCCTGTTCTTGGGATGCATAAGCTATGGTTTTAAGTACATAGGAATGTAGAGGACCCAAGCTGTCTGGACAGCTGTGGTGTTGCCTAACTGTTGGGCTCTCATGGGAAGGAGGGAGTCAGTCTCTGCTTTTCTAAAGAGAGAAAGGGAACAGGTTTTTTAATGAAAAAGAAAAAAATCAATGTATAAAATAATGGTTTTGAATACTGATTTCTCATAGTTGTTGTGGTATAGACAGCTAAATGGACAAGGGATCACAGTGGTGAATTCCAGGCACATTCATTCCTCCATTCATCATTTTGTAATGATTAATACAAACGTCCCGCTCCTCAGCTGGCTGGAATTCAGAATCACATCCAGCTCCCTATCTTTCAATGACCAGAGAGTTTAAGCATTTATTGCAGCCTTGTGAATTTGATTTATGGAGTTGGTAATGCAATTTTGTTGTTGTATCAGATATCAAAATGCATGAATTCCTGTTGGGAAATCACCTCCTTGTGTGGGGACTGTGCTAGGTTATTTAGCCCATCTTTGGTGAAGGCTACTTTAACAGGCTTCTTATTGTCTGTGTGTTAGCATTTGAAGAATCTTTTTATGTTACTTTTCTCTTTCCTCTTACGCTTTTGCATTTCTCATCTACATGGCATAATTGGTGCAGAACAGCATTTATTATTTTGAAAGATTTCTATTACTCTCTTATTTCCCAGAATATTCCCTCAGGGGACAATCCATTTAGTTCAGTCCGTAGCCTTGTTTACAGACTGAAAGTGGAAAATGATAAATTAATTTGAAAAGAGGCAAGGAGTTTAGCTTTTGAATTTTATTATTTAATTGTATGTCTCTGCACAAATTGCTCTGTTCAGTGAGAAAAATTTCTCTCTAAACTTGTGATAATGATGTTTGGGAAACAGGGGGAGTTGTGAGACTAATGAATATCTAAGAATTGGCTGAAAAATCGCAAATGCAAAGGACTATACAAAATTACCAGAAGTTACTTCTGTGGGATAATTATGGCTAAAATTTGTTTTGTTACAGAATTAATTCATATACTTGCTGTCATTTTTTTTTTCTTAGTCTTCTGGACCTTGCTTATGATGAAATTTGAACATGTTTAGAAAATTTGTACCTATTTAGAAAAACCCAGACCAATTTCTACCATAGAAGGCACTAAGACAGTCTTCTGCAATGCTGCCCCTCCTGGACCATGGAGTGCTTGTAAATCCATGATTAAACAAATATCAGTTACACCATAAAGCAGTTTATTCTAGAACTTCTGAAGTTTGTTTTTCTTCTATAATGTCAGTTTCAGTATTGTGGATAGAAATTATATTAGGACTAAAAGACTTATGTGGAAAACACATACTAGAGTGCATGAAAAGGCTTGGAAGGGTCTACTATTAGAGTTACAGGCTGTATGCCTTCATATGGCAAAACAAAATCACTTGGGGGTTACATCATTGCAGTTCAGTACAGAATTCATCTGATGACTGCTTTGAGTCTAAGTGCAAATTTATGAACCTTCAGAAGGCATTGCAGTGAAGGAGAGGTTAATTACATGGCAATGAGACAATAGTATGGGAAGATGAGAAATCTTGATTGCTGTTTGTCACTGGTTATAACACTTAATTGTCTATATGTTGTTTAAAAGTAATAAAAATAATGAACCATTACCATAAAGATGAATCTCATTGAGGCAGTGCTACCAATGGAAATGGAGAATCTTTGTTCCATCAAACTTCATCAAAACCTGAAAAAGACCATAACAGGAGAATTGATGTGTAAACAGAAAAATTTTTGTTTACTTCCACTAGGACCACAAATTTTCTGTGTGAAGAGGTTCAGCAGCTGCTGCTCAGCAGCACTTTGTAAAGTCAAAGCTGTTCCCTTCCTACAACAGCCTGAAAGATCATCACGGACTACCCAAGTTTGAGCTGAGAGGCCTCACTTGAACCCGGAGAAAATTCACAAAATCGAAACTAAATGAGAATATCCTGAATCAGCCCTACCACTTCAGAGAGCTTAATTCACAGGCATGACTATTCTCTGCAGGGAAATCAGAAGGCTTTTACTGGTTTCTCTGGTTCTTTTTACCAAGACAGCTAGAAGCATCCCTGGGTGAGACTCTTTACAGCACATGAACATAATGATGCTGCATCCAGATGGGTGCCAGCATTGCTCCATGGCACTGATTGTGCTGTGGTGGGTATAATAGCTCAGTCTGTTTCCTGCTCTGTATTCTACATATGTGCCCATCTTTGTGACATATTATGTTAAATTCTTTTATTTTCCTGCCATCTTCAAGTAGAAGTAAAAGGAAGAGGGAAACAGCAAAAATGTAGTTTTAGTCCATGTAAAACCTACAAATTAAATATTTCCTAGAAAAGTAGGAATTAGAGATAAGGTGGGTTCTGCATAGAGTCCAGAACCCTAACCTTAACCCTAACCCTAATCTCTGTCCAGCTTTGTCACTTAATTAAAATTATTCTTCCTCCTGTGAGATGCTGGCATGACGCAGTGTAGGCTCTAGCAGAAAACTCTATGGTATAGAGGAGTGGAAGACACTATGTTCAGAATTAAAATCCTGGAGATCACCTTTAACTTGGCTAAGAAATTTTAAATGCCATCATGTTGGGGTGTTGTTGCAAGCTCTCTCAAGTCAAAGATCAGTTTTTAATCTGTTGCTCTTAGTATTAAGGGTCACTTTATGTGTTAACGAGTTACATGATCTGACCTTATCAAATTGGCTGGTCTTTTAATCAAAATAGTATTCAGCTCCCCATGTTCAGCATTTCCACTTTATTAATCTTTTCTGCTGCCTCTGGAGCCTGGTATGCTCTTTGTTATGCGTCTGAGGGCACAGAATATTTGATATGAATGCAACAGCGCTCTGGTGGAGATCAGACATTTTAAACATTGCCTCTTAGCAAAACTTAATTTCATGCTGCTTTCGCACCCTACTGTCAAATCTGCTTAATACCTGTACTTTAATTTTGCTCACACTTTTCTCCTAAATATGTTTCTGCCAAATGTACTCTTGACATTAAAACGGTAATGATAACACAATCATTGCTTTTAAAAAGCAGTAAGAAATATTTGCTTCTGAAAGGGGTTATTATTTTCACTTTGGATACATTAACATATATAGGCCAGTAATATAAATTTCAAGGAACCAGGGATTATAAAATTTATGGAAAATCACATGGACTTTTTTTTCTTTATTAATATTATTGTTTTATCCTGGTCACTCTGTACTTTGACCTGAGGCTCATAGGAGCATTGGAATAGTCAAACTTGTCCAGATCAAGGCCTTCCTTGATCTGGGCATCTTCATATGCCATGTTAGTGGCCCACAGCATGTTCTCAGGGAGGAGTAAAAGAGCAGGGCAAACATCTTGCTAAGTTTCCCAGACATAAACTTCCAGTTTCAAGATGCCTGCAGTTTAAAGGTTTGTTTTTGGGGCCCTGGGTGACCTGATCTAGTAGGTGGTGTTGCTGCTTATGGCAGGGGAATTGGAAATTGATGATCTTTAAGGTAACTTCTCATCCAAAATATTCTGTAGCTCGATTTTTTTGCTTTGTTTTGGTATTTTTTAGCTATTTATTTGTCTCTAGATTTTTCTGTGATACCCTTGTAACTTTTAAACCATGGACTTTTGACATCTGTGCTATTTATGGCAATGTCTCCTGATTGACTGTCCCATAATGTGAAAGTCTCTTTTCTTTTGATTGTGTTCAGTTGTTTCCTGATCATTGGAATTGCCCCTAATTTCTCTTTTGATGGTAAACAGTAATTTTATATATACTCTCTCCAAGCTGTGATTTTATGAGCTCCTGTCACATATTTCTTTTCCTTCTGTTTTCAGGAACTCAACTTGTTTTTAATGGAAAAAACCCCTAATAATTTACACTGGAAGGATGCAGAGAAGAAACAGACTCGAATGGAGTATGTCCTGTACAATACAAGAGAAGTCAAATTTGTTCAAACAATGAGCTACAGTCTGTTGTTTTCTGTTATATATTTATCCTCTTATTTATCCAGAGGTTTTTTTGACCTCTGGATCTGTGGTGGGCTGTGAGAAATAGCACAGTGGATATCACTTCTATAATCTCTCTGTCAATTAATACCATTTCATTTATCAGGTTCATCGTGTCATTAGATAATTCTTATCAGCAGTCATTAGTAATTTCTGAGATGCCTTCTTTTGAAGACTTTGCAGAAATTTTTAAATATAGTGAATGTTTGCACAAGACTTACCTGTGGGATTGAGTTTAGATAGAAAAAGATCACTTAAATAGCAGTATGACTGTGTGTATGCACTTTTGAAAATTGAATGAATGTGTGCTTCAGTGGTACAAGGACATCCACCAAAAAATGCATTTTTAAACTCTGAGTTTATTTGATTTGGCCTAAAATTGACCTGATTAGAAGTGATAAGGATTCGCTTAAAATTGGCTTAAAATTCACTGCTTTTACTAGGAAAAAAAACGTTTTGTTGTGATTGTGGCAATTTTGATACCAGCTTTTGCTTGTGATAACCTCACCAAGGTTGGGATAACACAAAACCCAGCCGACCTGCATCCATCCAGATCAATACACCACAGATAAACAGTGGTTACACCACCTCCTGATGAAAAATGGAATGGGAACATGCTAATTTATTTCTAGATTCATACATCAGTCTTCTGGCTGAGCAAAACAATAACAATTTAATGGCACACCAAGGTAAAAAATAGCCTTTTATAGCCTCAGCCTTCCAACAGCTCTGCCACAGGCAAGGTATATTTTTCCCCAGGGAAGAAAGTGCTGGCAAGTTTCTTCAGTGTCACTGTGTTTCTGTTACGTTTCCCTCAAAGATTTAAAACCTTGCAGCTTTTTTTTTGGTTTTTTTCTTTTGCACAGTATTTTTCAGTCTTTCGGTATTCTGCAATTTATGTAATCAATCCTAATTAACCAGCACAGCTTGAATGTCAAATTATGACTATCTGTCCTAAGATATTTATGAGATACCTTGCTGCAGAAGGGGAAACCCGTTTGTGAAATGCTGTTGGCTGCTGACATCCTGGATTCAGCTTTTCAGCCAGGTGTTAAATTTGCAGAAGAGACCTGTACCACTACAAGAAACAAAAATAACCCAGATAAAAATTTTGTATGCACAGGTAGTGCCTAAGAACAGATGAGAAGTGATTTAAATTAATATATAGCTTTCTGTGAGCTAATAATTTGGTTTTACTATAAAAAAATCACAGTCAGTCTATAAAATTCTACACTGGAAAGGAAAAAGGACAAATTTACTTACCAGCTAAGTATTTGTTCAATTCCTGTCAAACAAACCAATTCAGCCTGTTTTAATTTAACTTTACTACTGACGTAGTAAAGTTAAACCATAAACTATTTTTGGCTTATTGCAGAGCTGTTTGAAAATAGGTTTTTGAAGTCTGTAGATAGAGGGAAAGCATTCCACACATTTAGATTATGCGCTACTTGTACTCTGAAATTCAAGATATTACATATTTATTGTTGCAAATGTTACAATGAAGCAATTATTGAAGCTATAATTGACAATATAGTTCAGAATTATTTACATTACCAGATGTTCATGCATATGCTGTTTATTTTCATAAAGAGAAAAACAGTGCAGCAGTTCTAGTGCTTTTATGATATTGATTTCCAAGGCAGTGAAGTGGTTGCATGTACACACAGACAAGTGTACAGATTGTAAATGAGCCATCAGTCCATGCTTCATTTGTTCACAGGTGAAATCAGTGACATTCCCTTCTGAGACTGGCTGTTTCCCAGTGTCTTTAAACAGAGCCTAGGCTGGGTGACTGAGATTTAGGCATATCCCTGTAGGCACCAGCAGAAAACCATCCCTGGCAATTACTCAGTGTATGCCATTAGAGCCTCTTCCCCTTGAAGCCTTTTATCTCTAAAAGTTAAAGATATCTGACTTCTGTGATTGTTTTCCCAATAAAATTCACTCTTTGTTCTGCACCTCAGAGGATACTACAATTTCATCTCCAGGATGTTTTTCATTCTTTTAGCAACTAACATTTTTTCCACTCTTCAATTTTGTTGTTGTTGTTTTTATTGCTGTTATTTAGAGATATATATATTATATATGGTCAGCAAACTATTTGATTTCAGGGTTATATCAGCAGTTATGGGTTTCATATTAGGAGATAATGTTTTACCTAGCCTTTTCTGGATAAAACTGTAGAGGGATTTTAAATCTAACAACTGTCTCTTGTTGAGGCACGGATTTTTAATGAAAGATAGGAATGATAGACCTCTTCGTAAGAACAAGTACCCAAATTTTTGATTTGCATAAAATCTAGAGTGTTTTTCTTTTATTATTTTTATTCTTTTTCTTTGTATTGAACTGTCTATCACAACTGCTTCGAACACTAATTGCTCTTGCAGCATGAATTTACTGATTTGATTAATTTTCCTTGCATGTCTGTGTCCAGGCTAGTAGTCTTCATAAACTATTGAGTGTGTCTTCTGAATTCTGAAAGGCTGCAACAGTACTGGTTTTCTGGTTTTCTTCTAATAAACTAACATACGTGTTTAACATTGGCCTTCTGAAGCTTTGCTGGGTGAGCTCCCTAACATGTCTCTCCTCCAAATATTTCAGCTTCCTGCTGCAGAGCACTGTGACTTTTGCCTGTGTCTTTGTGTCTCCTTTTTCTTCCCCCTGCCCCCCTCATTAAATCTAGCGTAACTTTGCAATTGGCCATTTTAGCAGTGAGTTTTCCTGGATTTTCCTGGAACTTTAAAGACACAGGCATATGGGAAACTTAATCATAGTGGTGTCTATCATGCTTTAAAAGGGATTAATTGTACTCAGAATGCCTGGTCATACTTCTCTCGGGCTGTTGTTATCCACAGGTTTTTAATATCTAGAAAGCAACATGTATTTCCCTTTGTGACTTGTAAGATTAACATCTCTAGAGATTTTAATATGGGGGCATATCTTAAACATATCAACTATTGTAAGAAGTTGCATTTTAAAGACACTTCTGTCTAACATGTAATGCAATTTTTTCAGAAACCCTAAGTAAGGGTATCCCTTTGCTATCTGTTTTTCTTTTTTCATTTGTCCAGCCAGCTGTCTCCACAGTAACCTGCAATATGGGTGCTGAGATTACCTGAGCTGCTGTGCCATCCTTAGTTCCCTGCACACAAGCCAGAGAAAGGGAGTGACAGGTTCAGGACATCCCTACCAAGTCAGCACAGTAACCAACCTCCCCAAAGGGCCAGCCATCAGTTTCTCATGAGGTATCTTCAAAAGAGTCTAGCAGAAGTGTTTAGTTGCTGTGTTTATCATAATTGCTAGCATCTTTCTGCACATTCGTCGCACTTTTCAGTCGGGGGAGAAGACTTATAAGGAGACAATAGCTCACTGAAGATTTTACCTGTTGTAGTAGGTACAAGTATTAGCTGACTCCAGATATTTATTCTAGCACCACTAGAAATGGGTTTGAAAACAGTGGGAAAGAATTGCTTTTTCCATAATGGAGATAGTTTCTGTAGGTATGGTACCACCTGGGTACTACTCTGTGAAGTTTACAGGATATGTGCTACTGCTGATTAATAGAAATTCAATCTCCTGCTTTCAAGTAAATGAAAAATTACTTAATGCTTTCTTTTAATGGTGTCTCCTTACTTGGAAGCTGAACAGGACCCCGGAAGAGAATATTTCATATTCCGATATTAAATACATAATTGTAACACCTAATAGATATTTTAGATATTGAAAGTCGTCAGCATGTAAATACAGCCACTCAAGTGCATTTCCAACTGATTAATTATTAGTGGCATTTCTGGGTGGCAGTTCTGTGTTCATAAATTACTTTTGTATGAGATAAAAAATGCCTTATTTTTCTGTTTCTGAGGCAGTAGAAAAGCTAACCAAGTGGCTGAGGCAAGAAAAAGGTTGTCTCTATTTCCCATATCTGCCCCCTTTGTAGAATGGGCAGACATAAGGAGTGGTAGCATTGGGTCTCTTGCTTGAAAGAATGTCCCCAGTGCTCTGGTGCAGGTGACCCCATGGGCTGGATGGCCCTTGCTTATCTTCCCCACAGCACCCTGCCCTGCACATGGCATTTTTTGGTCAGAGCTCACCTTCACTGGCAGTGTGGTATATTCATTGTGAAAGTGCATGTCCTCAGAGTAGGGGTTAACAGCGTGCTAACATCCTCCATGAGGCAATACAATAATTCATTGCTGAAATTAAAGACAACAGGGAATAAAAAATTACAAGATTAATCTCCTGGTAAAAAAACAAAAAACATTCACAGGTAATAAATCAAAATGTGGACTTCTACCTATAGCCAAGTCTATAGCCAATTCTATTCCTGCCTATTCACTGTTCTGCTTGTATCATGCAAGAGGATTTTTTCTTTGTTGGACACAAACACGTCAGGATAACTTCCCTTTCCATGTCCCTCATTGGCAGTCCCAGTCTTAAACACTGAGCTTTTAATAAGCTGAGTCTATAAATGTTCATGGGAAGTGAATATCAAAAAACCAAACAAACATTTTTTAATTTCAACTTTTAGTGTCTTTATATAGTTCTTCTCTTTATTTAGAAATAGTTCTGTTATACTAGCCAGGAACTAGCTGAAACCATCTGCAGTTTATTTAAAATAAATATCAAGTATTAATCATTCAGCAGTCTTCCTTGTGGTCCTGCACCAGCTGGAAGAAGCTAAGTTATTTATTTTTACATAATTCTATTTATATTACACTTTCAGTTTTGAATTTTCTACATAATAATCCCTCAATTTTTGAAACGATATTGCAGGTCCACATGCTGTGCATATGGTCTCTTGCAAACAAATGAGGTTTTAAATTATAATTGCTTCTTGAGAACAGGGGAGGAAAAAAAAAGAAAATTAAGAGAATGTAATATGATATGCTTGAAGTTGTTTGCTAGCTCAGTTTCTCCACAATCCTGAACATTTTGTAGATCAAAAGAGCAATTACAGAATATGGGTATTATTACTTTTTTTCATAGTGATTTGTTACCTTTGTCTATCTTTAAAAAGTATAAAAAAATCCATGTGAATGTCTTAAAATGGGCAGTACATCTTTAACAGATGCAAAACATGGGCTGGTATTATGTTTTCTGTGCCTGAAAGAAGGTAGGAAAAATCACAGCTCGCTCTGGAGCCTCACAGGCCAGTTGCTCTGTGTGCCACAGAAGGTAGAAGGTAGACCAAAACAGAGTTTTAGCTCAGAGAGAGATTATGGCAGGAATTTTAATAATAAAAGCAAAGCAATTAAATCTTCAGATGTATTCTCTGTGTTTTACCCCTACAACCTGTGTTTTATCCCTACTCCCCTTTCCCTCACAGTAAATCTCCAGAACTCTTCTTTCTTCTTGCCAGAATTTAAGGTCACTTTCACTGAATTTGTGTTCATCATTAGGAGAAAAAAAATTGTAGAGGTGAATTATGGGAAAAGATTTATGAAGGAAAAACAAAAGCAGCTTGGAGCTAGTATTTTATAAACAACTTTTTAGCTAAAGCTTATTATGTTTCTCTTCCTCTATCTCTCTGTGCCAAGGGAAAGTTTATATAAACTTAGGCCTTTTCTGTGTTATTTAGGAGTCTCTGCATGAGATGAAAAGTTAAGGGTGCTTCACCAAACCTCTGTGTCTCTTGAGCCTTTGTAGAAGAGAAGATTTCTAGGTCTTTAGTCTTGTCCTATGTCAGTGGGCCAAACACTAAAGAGTTTAAAGGGTTTCATCACAGTGATGCAGAAGAGACAGTTCAATTTATTGGGGATTTTGTGCACAAGGATGCAGTTTAGGGGAGTGACTACTGTTAATAAGTATTTTTTTTGTTCCTACTCCCACTAACATTTATGAACACACAAATAATTAATAAGCAAGATTAAATCCTGAAGTGTTTTTTCCTTGGCTGGCTGCTGAGAAGCTCGGTTCTTACTTGCTGCTCAGTGGTATAACTTACTGCTTCTTAGGATCTTTCAAAAGGGAAGCAATCATTTAAAAACACTGAGAAAATTTATGATGAGTTAAATATATAGGGTTATTTTTTCACATTCCTCAAAATTCTGCATGTGATCTGATTTGTAGCATCTGTCCTAAACTGTGGTATTTGAATGGTGCAATCAATGAAACCTCAAAATAAATAGTTGAAATAATCAACCCCAGAAATAACAGAGTTTCATCTGCAACATCTGTAGGATTTATATGCTGACCACAGTCCTTGGACTGACATAACTTTAGGAAGGAAAAAAGCTGTTTTTATGATATTTTCCATATGTCGATTAACTAATAAATCCAAAATACAGCCTACCAAATTTCTAGATATGACAATGTTTTAATAATAGTATTATGACATGAATACAAAATCAGAAGTATGCTGAATGTGCCCACCAGCTTACCTCTATGGTAGGGTGGGACCTGTTTTGGTTAATGAATATTTAGATTTTTGTGAAAAACAAAGTTGGCATATAAAACACCTGACGTTTCAATAGCTTGTGTAAATAGTCAGGAATCCTGTTCTTTACTGTTTCAGATCATCTGGGACAAAATACTTTCAGTTTTTCACAAAATCAAACAGTGCATGTCCACAGCAGTGGCAACCACATCAGTTTCCTACATTTCTGTCAGTCTGCAGATGACACTCATTATTTTCTGTTCCTTCCCAGTTTGTGAGTTGTCCTTCCTGCCCTGGTTATATCCTGGGATGGCAGGACTAGGTCAGCACTGAAGTTAAATCGTGTAGAGAGTTATACTGTCACTGTGGTTTGTTTCTTATTCTGAGAATAAGAATATTCTTATTAACTCAGTAATCCCTGGAGGAAGCAGAATCCTGTTGGCTTCTGCAAGTGTTGCGATGGCACATCCAGCTGAGGGCCCCTTCACAAAAGATCTTGGGAGTGCTGGTGGATGCTGCATTGAAACACCAGCAATGGGCCCATGTGGCAAAGAAGGTCGATGGTGTCCTGGGCTGTGTCAGGAGAGATGCCACCAGGGTGAGGGAGGTGACACATCCCCTCTACATGGCATTGGTGAGGCCACACCTGGCATGCTGTGTCTGGTTGTGGGCTTCACAATATGAGGCCTTCATGAGAAATGCATGATAAATACAAGAAAGGAAAAAACCAAACCAAATGAAATAAAAGAAAATAATAGTGTGCAAGTTTAATGAAAGCCAGTGGGAGTAGCTACCGAGGGGAACTGCCAGCACACTCTGAGGAAGAAAAACATTGAAACAAAGACTGTTAGAACAAGAAAATTAAAAAATCAGTGACAAGGTGAAATTACTTTTTTCTCGAGGAATTACAGTTCTCCTTAAGCTAAAAAATGGCTTTCAGCTCTTTGATTTTTCTTGATTCGTAAAGTAAAATAGTGAGATTAACCCTGCAACTTCAGTTTTAGTTTGTTGCATAGATTTTTGAGCATCTTGAGCATTTTGAGAAATTAATAATGATCAATCTCTTGCCTTTTTAGAATGTATATTTCTTATAAAAAAAAACCCACAAAAACACCAAACCCAAGAGTTTATAGTTAAAATGACTTTGATACTTAATATGCATTTAATTGAGTCCTGATCATGCTGTGTTGATATCAATATTTAGAAACTCTGAAGCCCATGAATATATTAGTGGGGTTTGAAGTTTAATATTAATTTGTGGCTATTGAATCAATATGAGAGATAGTGTATGAAAATTTTTATATGGTTATCAAAGTCAGAACATCATGATCATTTCGCCTCAGTGTGCTAGAAGCTGGCAAGTGAATGTTTTCTCTTCCAGCAGGAAAGCATTTGAACAGGGCATAAATGCAGTGCTCTCCAAACCTAATATTAATATTCTGCATTCTTACACCTCCAATGGATAATGACAACTCAGTTATTTGCCTAGATGAAAATCAGATTAATGAGAGTAACTGCAAAGCTTTTAAATTAAGGTGGTTATTAAGGAATGCATTTTATGTGCTGTTGCTATGAGAATGTCTGCGAAATTCCCTGGCATACTGCGAGTAAACTTTTTAATCTCTTTCCCAAACATGTTATATTAAAGCCTGCCATGGCATTTACAGAAGAGGAAAAAAAAAATGTTGTAGAGGGCAAATGTTAGATAATGATATAAACATTTGTAAAATGAGAAATACTTTTTTTACACAGTTTCTGCACACAGTCTTCTCTTGTGCTTGTACTTTCTCTACAGCTCATCTTTCTGCTCCTAAAGAGGTTGCATTTTTTTCTGTACAAAAATGTAAATTTTCTGTACAAAAATTATTTGATCTTTGCTGATTCATTTAATACTTTAAATATATGTTGTTTTAATTACCTTCCCTTTCTTGCTACTTTCTAGAAATATGCTTCAAACTCTATATGAAATAACTTTTCAATCAAAAAAGTTAACTTTTGAGGATAACTATGATGGCACCTCTCAGATGAATCCTCACACTTCTTCAAGTATCAGATAAATGGTGCATTTGATAAACAAACACAATTATATTATTTGTTCACTCACTTTTGGAAGTCAGTAGAGATTCGATTCAATTGTGTAAAGTGTGGTATGAATAGGACTCATAAATTTCATTAATGCTGCCATCTGTATGAAGGTATCTCTGTACACATTAAAAAGCTGTTGCCGGCTGTCCTACAGAAAAGCTTGAGATTCATTCTCCTGGGAGAAAAAAAGTCGTACCACGTTAAAGGTGGTACGCAATCAGTTAAAGGCAGTAAACCTGACTAATAGGAGACTCATACTCCATTTTTTACTAGCTTGTTTCTTTGAGAGTTTTCCAGCTTTCTACAGGGATGGAAATAGTGCTTAGAGCAAACTGCTGATGCTCAGATGAAGATGTAGATGTTAAAATGAGACTTGGAGCAGCAAGCTATTTCACGGGCTAGATAACTGCCTTTTCAAGAAACTGCATCATGCTGATCTACAGATGGTTTTACAGGCAGTAATGGCCAACATTTTAACACTGACTGAGCTAAATTGAAACCAAGGCAGAAGTTTATTGCATTGCCTTAAAGTTTATAACAGTTTACATTCACAGAGAGAAGATTGATTCATTTTTATGTATATATTACTTAGAGAGCATGACCTTTCAAGCAGAGAGCACTTTTATGTGAAAGCAATGATCTAGGAAATGGGTATTTCCCAGTATTATAGTAGTGACTCAGGAAATGTTAGAAAAGGTCATTGATTTCCTTATTCTAAACATGAAAATTTCAGCCACAGCTGAAAGAAAAGTAAAATTTGCAATGTTGATACTTAGCAGTGTCTGCATGTGTAATATAGAAAAAAGGTCTAAGACTTAAAGATGGAATAAATTTAGACAAAGAACTTAAAAACAGTTCTGAGATGACTCAGCCTCCTGTTTTTGTCAAAAGCATTTAGTGAATTTCCCCCAAAATGATCCAGCATTGATTGCTTTGTTTCTGATAACTACTAGTAATTTTGATCAGATGCAATAAGGAGGAAGACCCTGTCTTTGAGAAGGTTAGATAATGCCTGACCTGCCCCCAAGATGTGATGCTTATGGTCGTCCAGCATGGTGCTTTCAAAAGAGCATTTCAGCAGCCACATTTGACTTGGCTTTCATATTGTCAAATGATACTCATAATTTTTATTGTAATTCTTACCAAAAGCAAATGAAGGAGCACCCAAGTGAAAAGCCACTGACTGTGAAGTAAGGATTAACTAAGGGTTAGTGGGACATATCCCCAGTATTGGCTCAGAGACAATAACCACCACAACCATTTGCCATTTGGTTAATTTGCTGTAATGCTCCCTGTCTGCTTGTTCCTGCTGAGTGGAGGAAAGAGCACTATAATTCAAGTATATTTCTAGAATAATCTGTTGCTGGCTCTTTCATATGGAGCCCCTTGGGCTTGTTATTTTTATGAACACTCCTGACTGATGTCCTTGTGACTCTGCCCCTCCAAAAACTCATAAGCAACAAGAGTAAAATATATGATTCAATATATGGTGTGTCAGATTTTTGTCAGAGACTCTTGTTCAAACCCTGTCTTTTAAATGTCCTTGAGTATCTTTAGAAACTGGTCAGTAGTGTAATTTCTGAATGTAAGCACAGTGTTGCTTTTTCATTCTCAGTCTGGGCCCTGCTTCAGTTCTGAAATATAGATGTGACTTTTGTAAGGAGGCAACCAGCAGGGAATTAGGGTGGGGAAGACAATTCTTCCAAAAAAATTCAATTTTCCATTGACACCTATACTGCAAAATGCAGATATCCAAGGTCTAAAATGACCAAAGTTAGCACAGCAGCTAACGGCATCATGTGCTAATTCAATCTTCTTACACTGTTCTCTCTCTCTCCTGCCTTTCATTTCCTCTTTTCTTTGTTTTTTTCTTGTATTTCATGTAAGACTGCATTGTTGAAAATGGAAGATGTCTACTCCAGGCCCTTTCCTCAAGTGTATCACTGTTTCTGTGCTTAGCAATCACACACTTTCTGTGTCTCAAGTCATCTTCTACCCTTTATAAACAGCATACAGAAAGTGGGCAAAGTGAGATATGCACAGTGATTGCAGAAATTTCTGAAAATGAAATTGTATTAAAAATGAAATTAAAATGGAGTGTCCCATTGATAAAACTGCTTCTAAGCATTCCTTGGGTCCCCCTCCAAGACAATGACAGCAGTGATTTTTTCGGCAGGATTCAGTATGGCTAGTTAGGAGTGCTTTGGAGTCACCCCGTACTGTGCATGGACATGCTCCCCTGCACACTTTGTGGCACACAGTGCTGAAAACTTTTCAACTTCACTTTTAATTTCAGAATCTATGAAATTTGGTTCTTGATGGAGGATTTCCTGGACTAAAAGTGACAAAGGGAGCTTGAGAGACCATCTGGCCCCACCACCAGCACCTGCAGTCCCGTGCCTGATATAAAATAGCAGACAGCACAGGGTGCAAAAGGAAGAACTGAGAGCACAGAAAGGCAACCATTTCTTAAAGATTTAAATTTCTCCTACAGTAGGAACCTTCTCTTCCTGAAGACTCCACAGTTCAGGCTCTTAGGACTTCTATTTACAAAGAGAAAAATGCCAGGCTGTAGGAAATTCGCAGTAAACTCAGAAGTTTTCTTGAAATAAGTAAAGTGGCAATGACTCACCTGTAGGTGCAATTTTTATGCATCCCCATTCAAGAGTTTTTTTTTCTTTGATTACTCATCATTAGTCCCAGATCATTCATTTTTGGCTAGATTTTTTCCCGCGAGCTCTGAATTTCAGAATATTTACAACCAACAAAAAGTTGTTCATACAATATTATGGTGGTTGTTCATGAACTCACCTAATGTGGGGATTCAGCAGAGCTTCTCTCTCTTATAAACCAGTCTGACTCCAGAGGGAGCCCGGCTCATAGCTATGTCCCAAAGCACATGACTGTTTCACATTAGGTTTCAGAGCAGTGCATGGGCTGAAGCAGTGTCTAGGGTGATACTTTTCCTCCCTCCAGGAAACGTAAAGCTGCATGCGTAAAGGAGATATTTGGCTTAGGAGACCTGATTAAATTTAGTCTAGAGAGATTTCCAGAGAGGGAAGAATGAAATTTGGAATGTGTTGTAGTTAGTGGAACTAAAATATAGATGTTGGAAAGCAGAGTTCTTTCAAAATGAAGATCAAATACTTCATTTAAAAAATGTCAGAATAGAAACTGAGGTGGTGTTACAAAGGTTTTATCAGCTGTGTTATTTATGTACGTAAAAATAGATGAAATATCTATAAAATAACTAATATCTAAAATATCTGTGTAATATCTGCATAGATATTATTCTGTACCAGATTTTTAAAATGGCTTGACTTAAATTTATATGTGCTATCCAGTGGTATGTAACTTCATCAAAACTCATGCTTTCTTCAGCCAGCTGTGAACCAGTAGCGTAAGGTGCAGATAAAAGTTAAATGTCAGTTTTTAGTTGTGTCTCCTATTTGATTGTCACTGGTAATTTATTCAGCATCTAGGTGTTGTGAGAATCATGGGAAATGTTAGAAGTGAGGGCATAAGACTGAAATAGCTTTTTTTCTTTTACATACACTAAGTGGAAAAGGAGTAGATGAAAGAAGTGGAGATGGAAAAGGAATCAAAGGATAATATGGGATATAAAAAAATGTCAAAGGACACTATAAAAAAAAGGAAAAGGAAATTAACTGAGGTTTGTTTGACATGGTCC
This sequence comes from Peucedramus taeniatus, assembly GCA_013400575.1. Lineage (NCBI taxonomy): Eukaryota > Metazoa > Chordata > Aves > Passeriformes > Fringillidae > Peucedramus > Peucedramus taeniatus. The sequence continues at coordinate 136,084 of WBNO01008731.1, forward strand.
AAGCAGTTAGGCTGCCAGGGAGTATTGGAGACATGTGAAAGGTATTAGGAACTCCCTGGTGAGATAATCATGATGTAGCTGCTTTGAACATGTGTATCCCCAGGAACTGATGGATCACTGAGAGGATATCAGATGGACAGATTTGTTAATAAGGGTGTCTGGACAGTCCATGAGGACATTTGTTGCGCTATCTGGCAGAGTTGTAGAAGCATCTGTGATTCTCTAAATATCTTGATTGTTTTCTCCAGGATTTGAACTCTGTCATTTCCTACAACAACTGAGCTGCACAGTGCTGCTGCCGGGAAGCACCTTTTCAAATAACTTTAAATTAGAGACAGAGGTAGCTAATCAAGAATGAGTAATCAGTGACATCTCTAATCTAGTCTTAGAGGCATGCAGTGATGGAACCTTCACAGCCATTCACATGATCTCTTCTGATGCTTCAAAAACCAGTATCAGTACTGTGCCATATTGTCCTCCTAAAATTTTCCTCTTTAGCCTAAATTACCTACACTTCTTGTGTATCCATGTTCTCACTACCTTTCTCTTCACTATCATGGTTTTGCTATATTTTCCTAAAAATTCCAGTAACACAGCTGCAAAATTGCAGGTGAGACTTCTAAGTGCTCCAGGAGAATTATTTCATTTGTCTTGTTTCGACATCTCTCTTAACTTCCTCCAAATGAGTTTTGCCTTTTTCTCAATGGCTCAATGACATTTTTCACTTCTGTACAGTTTACAATTCACCTCAATTATCAGATTTTTTAAGTGTTTTACTACACACTATCCCTTAACCCATCCTGTATTTTCATAGTTTATTCTTCCTGTTCAATTTGTAAAATCTTCTACCACAACTTTCCCTGCCACCTGCTGAATAAAAAATTTTTTCCATGTATTTTTTTCCTATTTGAATTTTAATTACTTTTCCCAGGAAGCTTATTGTACCCTTCAGCTCCATGTAATCTACAAGTTATATATATATATATTTATGTGTGTGTGTGTGCTCTATTCCAATGTCTTAATTTAAATGAAAGTACTGAAAAAATTGTATCCAGAATGGACTCTGCAGAGCCCCATTCAGCATCCTTCTGCTTCAAAGAGAGCCACTGATTAATATTTGTTTTGGTACAATTATTCTTCTGCTTGGTCACTTACAATTCATTTATATTGTGTTTCACTAAACTGCTTGTGAAAACTCCCACTGTGTTAAAAGTCGTGTGACAATTACAGTTTCTTTAATCATAAGTTATGCTACTCCATGATAGAAGCAAACTATTTTGAAGAAAATGTTTTTCAGAGATCCATAATAATTGTCATTGTTTTCTTTTCTTCCATATAATCATTTTTCTTCATTTAAAATACAGGCACCATCTTGTCCCCTTCTGTCCTCTGGTAGCTCTATTTCCTTTACGAATTCACACGTGTAATGGCCCTAAGAGTAATTTGAATCATTTTAAGCTACTTAGAAAGAAACTAATCAAGACTGAACAATTTAATAAAATAAAAAAAAAATATGTATATATTTCGATTTCTCCCTGACATGCTCTTTTCCAATTCTACTATGAGGCTTTGTGCCTTTGATACTGATACTAAATTGTACAGCTGCACTGAATTGTAAAAGATCCATTAAAGAAAATGGAAAAATGTCCTTAACACTTTGGTCCACCATCATCGGTAGTTAGTTCTCCATCCCTTCTGTACTAATATCCCTAAATTATTAACTTCTTTTTGTATCTTAGCACATTCTACTTCTCATGTTCTTTATTTTTTCTTTCAGGTCATATTTTAGTGTTTCTGACTTACTGTCTATAAAGTCTCCTTTTTTGTGTAGGTCTCATAATCTACCCCAATTTCCACTTTTATAGCATTCCCTTTCTGTAGCTAAAGTCATAGTTCAGACAGTCTACATGCTTTTTTCTGCACTGGGACAGCTTGTACCTGCTGTGTCATTTATTTCCTTGAGGAAATGTCACCTCTTCTCTAAGATTTTTTTTTTTTCTAAGACTTCTCTAGGACTTCTCCCATGAGATCTTACACAAAAAAAAATCTGAATTCACTCTTAAAAAAAAAAAGGGTATGTTTTGTGTTCTTTATATCCTTTCTCTTAACCAGGCACTTTTTCAGTTCACAGTCATCCTTAGTGAAGCTGCATTCTGCCCTGAACTGTTTTCCCTGCTGGTAAGACTCAAAGCCACAGCAACAGCCCATGTAGATGCTTTCTACATTTTTCTATCAAAGTGTTTTGAGTGCATCCCAAAAATTAGGCAGTCATTTTGGTCTGTCATTTTCCTTTTTTATTACTGTTTTTAATGCACAATCCTGTGCTTTAGATGATTCCTCAAGGTATTCAGGGAAAAAAAAACAACTAACCAACCAAAGGAAAAACCCATTCAAATGATGCTTTTGGGAAACTGGTCTATATAAAGCTCCATTTGCATAGTGTTCTTTATCCGTTTTTCACCATGTAAGCAGGTTAACTCTTAGCTTTCATCCTTCATGTAAAGTGTTTGCATCTGTAATATATGAGAGAATCTTGTATTTCTTATTCATTCCCTAGGCAGCCCTCCTTGGACATCTATTATTATTCCAAAAACAGCTACATATGCCATCATCTGTTATACCAAATAAATCAGTTTTCCTCTGCTTGTTTATTCCCCATACTCCTTGCAACAATACAGAGACAGCTAAGATGTTTGGCAAATAAATTAGTGCTGTTGAGTGACATATTGCCCCAATCCAATCCACCAGATGCCATTATTACATAAGGTATAATCATACATATAGCATGGGGGAATTGCAGCATTGCAGGCTGTGTATCTTACACAGGGGAGGAAATGCCGCTGCTGTTGTATTCAGGATTTGCTGCTGCTGTTAGGCTTTTTCTGTAGAGAAATTTCAACAGATTGACTTCTCTTTGTTATCTTGGAAAGGTAGCCCAGGGAGATGAGGGTACTTGAAGTAACATGGTGATTTGCTGGAATCAAGAATTTTGGGCATTTCTCCATGCCTTTCCCTAGATATAATTAAAGAACTTCTGCTTTCCAGTGAGCTGCACACAGATGTGCCATCTCCCTTCCGTAAGCGCCTCCTATAGGCAAGGTATTTGTTCTGGTTCAGTTTACCACTCAGTTCCTCTTCAGTAACATACTTTGGCTTGTGTTCCTGTCCTATATACTTCAGTAGGAGTTGAGCATGTGCTTAGAACTAATCAGAGAGACATCTGTCTGAATAAAGAGGGTTTGCAGCCTTGTTTCACTCATATGCTATTCAGAAACCTGTCTGGTTTAAATTATTAATTTAGTTTTTCAAAATTTCTCTGTTGACTCTTTCTGTGAGGGGAACAGCCTGTTTCACAGACTGCACACAGTGACATGTTTTTACCAAAGCTGCACAAGATTTCTGTATTCTTTTCCAGGCCATAGCAGGCTCACCTACAGTGGCCAGAAGCTTGTGATACAGAGGATGCTCTTGTGAAGCACAGTAGTGCTTGACTCAATAGCATGTATTCACTCTCTCATGCTGGTCCCTCTCTCTGGTTACTGCTTTCTATAATCACACCCATATATGATGTCCATAAACTACCAGCTAATCAAGTGCATATGTACCTTACAATTTTGAGGTATATATTTTTATGGCTTTTATTGCTGTCTGTACAGATAATTGAAATTGACCTGTTTAGACTGTGAATAAGCCACTAAAAATCTTTACCTATTTGGAAACAACAACAAAACCAAAAGTGTGCTTGTTCCAAAGTTACTCTCCAGTAGAACTTAATTGCCATAGCAACATGTGGGCAAAGTGGTTTAAGAGATATTTTTATTTAACCTCTAGATCCATTGAATCACCTAAGTCAAGAATTTTAACCAGAGTTAGAAATTAACATAGTTATGTGATTTTGTAACCTTTTATCTCCATGGGTGGCAGTTACACAAAATGAAACAACTTTTTTTCAAAATTACAGTTTTGCAATGCTATTTATTAAGTCAAATGTAAGGAAAAGATGTTGCAATGGAATGAATTCTTATTTATGTAAAAAGCCACAAAAATTCAGCCAGGTTGTTTATTGTACAGCTTGAGACACAGTTAGGTATTCATTACTGTTTCAGTGTGAGTAAAGAAACCAATGAAAATGATCTCCAACACATGGGGATGTTTTTGATGTTTCATTTCTTTGTTTGTTTTTAGTTTTGCTCTTGAGAGACTGACACTGTATTACACAATGCAAAATTTAAATTCAGTGGTATCCAAGCATGTAGAGGTTTTCTAACTGTGAAGAATGCCGTAATGCACTATCTGCATGGTTTTGAATGATTTTTATTAAGAATTCTCTATGTTATTCTTTCAGATAGCCACAGATAGCTGAAACTGCATTGCAAATGCATTATGATATACATTCTTCCTCATTTTGTCTTCAATTACATGTTATTTGGTCAGTGTGAACAGGTGATGGCTGGAGGTTTGATAAATACTTGGTGCTCGTCCAGGACTGGATGGCTTCTTCAGCACTACTGCCCAAAGTGACAGGAGGAAATGACAGGAGGAAACAAAGAGTTGGTTTGTATTAGGAAGCACATCAGAGGATGCTGTCTTTCCACATACAATGGTTAAAGCCATTCACTGAATTTTATTGCATTTGAAATGCTGAAGAAACTCAAAGAACGTATTTATCGTTTTCTAGGTTGAATTTAAACCCTTGAAATAAGATTGAATGTTTTAATAAAAGTAAGTTTCTTCCTCTATATATCAGTTTCATCATCCTTGGAAGATGATGGCTGAGAAATTAAGGTGTGGTCTCAGATTATTAATTTCACTGAAGCAACTTTGACGGAATATCCCAGGTAACTGAATATCACAAAATATGCTGAGTTGGAAGGTGCCCACAAGGATCATTAACTCCATTTATGTCATATCCCAGAGAAAGTCTGGGTCACTATTTAATGTATCACATCAAATTGCTGAATACACAATGCATTACCTTTATTTTTAATAGAACTACCAATATAATAGAGGTAATGACCAGTGTAAGATAAATTGGTACTGTGTGTGCTGAATAAAAATACTGGTGGTGTTAAGTCTCTTCTCTACCCTGTGTGTCATACATGTAATTGCTGTTCAGACTAACGAGAATGACATCCAAACACTTCCTATTATTTGCAGAACACATTTTTCTTAGAAGCCCAGTTTTTATATACCTATCCTCTTCATAGATTCTAATGGAAGTCCATATTTTCAGCAGTAGTGTCAGAAGTAGCAAATTTTAAGTTGTATACCTTTAGGTACTTTTGTAAATAATGATTTCCAGTGTTTAAAAGAGCTTACAAATTGGGAATTAAAGAATGGTGGCAAACTTGCTGGTCATGTTTTAAACTCCTAGTATGTTTGCAAATATTTGCATTATTTTCAGGAAGCAATTATTCCCCCTTGTAGAGTTGTTAAAACCACAAAATCTATTTTGTCCTCAAAGTGCACGTAAAATGGCATAAAACCTTGACTTGTGACTCTAGGAGCTCAGCAAATTAGTTAGATATTTATGTCTGTACAAAGTACTCTTAGCATTGCTTTTACAGCCTGAATAAAACTTCCACTCAATCCTCTTAGATCCTTTTAACATCTTGTAATATACAAGTCCATTTTTCATCAGTAATTTAGCTCAGGTATCAGAATGTTCCACTCGATCAAAGTAATACTTTGTTTTTGCTGAATAATGTTACTGCCACATACTCTGTCACAGTTTGCTTCAGTTGATGAAAAATGGCTTGAATCTTACATGTTTGGGTGAGCACTGAAAGAAATTTACCGCTATATCTATGATACATTGAAACAATAAACATGAAACTTCTTTCGTCTTGAAGGTTAAATACATATTTAAGACCAAGAAAACATCATTGTTTTTAAGCTATGTTATGTTCCACTTGATAGCTAAAAGAAAATATATAAGCCCATGCTTTTAGCTGTAAACTCACAGCTTTTTGATATATTGAATAGGTCAAGAGAAATTACAAATAGCTAGCAGAAGTTATCTCATGTGTGTGAAATGCCTAATATATCATTCAAACAAATATGAGAGAGTTCATTTTCCTCTATTTAAGTTCTCTGTATTTTTTGTATTCATGACATCATAGACCATTTGATAGAAAAGGAACTTTAGAGTTGCAACTATTTTTCTCTGGTTGCAAGGCATTAACATTACCCTTCGTTTCTGGCAGTTGTTTGCCTAACCTGCTTTTAAAGATTTGCAGTGCTTATTACTCCACATGACCCATCGCTTCTTTACTCAAATATTCTATCACTGGCACAATTAGAAAGGTTTCTCATGTGTTTTTCTTTGCTACTTCAGGCTACATTCACACTTCACAGTGAAAATAGATTATTTTCTTCCTGTTTGCAGCAGATATTTGTCTTTACTTGTATTTTGTGTTCACCGAGGGAGTCTCCTCCTCTTGCTTAGATTTACCTGCTCCTTGCTTCAGTCATTGTCCCTATGTCATGTTTAGAAGCTCCAGATCATTCTTGTTGCTCTCTTCTAGGCACTCTCCAAATAGTGAATGCTTTTAAAGCTCAGAACATGGTTCTCAACCTGAGATCTTACCAATATTAAACCAAGTAAAAGGTTATTGCATCATGAAATTGTAAATTACACTCCTCTTTGCACTCTGAAATGATATTTACCTTTTTGCTAGGTCATTATTGATGTGTTTAACTTTTGGTCTGAAATTACCTAGACCCTTTGCCTTTCCAATATTTGCTTCCTTATTAACTTTTATTTTATTTCTGTTGCTGACTGTACCTGCAAAGACACTTTACTTGCACCTAGCAAATAGCATAGTATTTAGGTTACTTTTTCACTTTCTTATGAGCAAATTACTCTCTAATATACCTCTCATGTTTTACAAAATTATGTCATCTGCTAAATCAGTAAGCATAATATTTATTCTTTAGGATGTTAATGAAAGTGTTGAAGATTCTGGAGTGAACAGAACACCTGTACAAACTCAATTGATCTGTACTTCAATTTTGCTAAAGAATAATATATGATCCCTTTTCAACATAACTATGAAACCTGTGTCCTTTCTGTGGTTATGGAATCTAGTGCATATTATCTTAGCTTGATACTGGAATAATAAGGATTGGGCCAAAGGTATGAAGGGCAAAATATACTACATTCTTTTCACTCCTTCCACACAATCAATTTTTCTGTTGGTAAAAAAAAATCAGGTTTATCTGAAGCCATTTCCTTTTGGCATCTCTCTTGATTTTTAGTCCTCCAGTTTTATTTTGGTAAGTGACAGTCATTCTCTTCCATTATTTGTATCTTTCTCTGAGTTTAAGTAAATTGACTGAGTTGTAGTTCTTATCTCCTTTTGTCCTAACTTTTTTTTCTTTTTTTTTGCAATTGCAATAGTAGCTTTGTTATCTGCTTGTTACCTCACCTTTCTTCCATTATATTGATGGTAACTTTGAACAGCTCTGAGATTTTTTCACTTCTCCTTTAATTTTCCTGATATTGTACCCAGCAATTCTGAAACATTTGACTTCCATCTGAAATCTCCAACCTATGTTTATTTACCCTAAGGCAAAAATTGTCTTTAAGGAACTGTCTACAGTTTATTTTCAAGATTCCATTTTCCATGACACATTCTTACAGATTTTCTTCTGTGTTAGATAACCTTTTCCTTAGTATGTATAACTATCTCTTGCTGTCCTAAATACCACCTGTGAGATGTGCATCAGTTTGTCCCCTGCCCTTTTTGATTTATCTCTGTATGCACACAGCATTTATCTGTAAGTTTTGTGTAACCTACTCTACTTTCTACTTTCTGTATTCTTCCTTGAGGTTGAAATCATAGAAGAAGATCTCTACAAGTACAACTAAAAGTTCTCTCTCCTTGGTATGTCCTCTTTGTAGAGGGTTCCTTCAGGTTATTAATAAAAAAACCTCAAATTTATATAACCTTGTAGTTGTGGCAAAACTTATGCTTTTCTCATGCATTCTCATTACTCTTACAATTCCTACACTTTGTAATTGAGTGAAATGAAAATGACCTTTTCATGTCATGTATTTCTTCTTTATTGACCTCTCCATCTCCTGTGGAGATTTGATGACCTTTTGTGTTACGCTGTGTGAATAATCTCATGAAGCTGGTGCTATGCCAATCAGATAAAATTTTCAGAATCTGATCTTTTCTAGTCTTTCCCTTTCATTCACCTTCTATTTATTTTTATATATTTTATTTTTATATGTATGTGTGAGATCTTTAGCAGATTGACACACTATCCATTTGATTCTTGAAACTTTTAAAATTAATCTAAGATCTTACCTCTACTTTTAATAATCTTTGCTCGATCAACATGATCACAGTATCTCTGTGAAATGCAGCCTGCTGGTACAGAATTTAGGCTTACTAGCCTGGTCAATACAATGAAATCTCTGTGATACTCTGGTATGAAATTAATTGCATAACTTTATGCTATACACTTGTCTGAAAGTAAACTTGACTCAGAGTGAACTCTCCTAATTTAGTTGATTGTCTTCTTTTGGCTCAGGCTTGAATTTTAGCCATTTAAATATAGCATCAGCCTGAAATGTCAATAAGTAAATGGGCAGGATAACAAGCACAAGTTATCTTAACGTCTTAGAAATTTTAAGTAGAACAAAGATCTGGATTTATTTCCTGGTAAGTACACACAGAAGAAGTCTCTTTAAAAAAGTCCTTGAACACAAAAAACTTTGCTCATTGTGAATCAAAACTAATTAGTTTTATAACTTCCAGTTTGATTAAGGACAATACCATTTGTTCCCAGGAGCTTTGGTAATAGTTTTTTCTTTCTCTCTAAGCCCAACAATGTTAATGTTGCACCTATTGTTTCTTAATTTTACTCTCATCTTTACGACACTGACTAATTGTCCAAATTCTATCTGCTACTGTGCCAGAGCCTCCTGGGTAATAACAGTGCCAATGCTTGATAAGTGGCTGCCAGATAAAGCTCACGTGGGTTCAGGAGAAGCTGTGCCAACTGTAACACAAAAAGTAATGAGTAAAGAAAGCAAAAGAATATTAAAAATATGTTAACTTTTGGTTATTGAAACTGTGCACGTTCAAATAAATCAAATGAATCAAGAGGCAATGCATACTAATTTTATTTGCAACTAAATGAGACAGGAACTAAGAGAATGCTATTTTTCTATATATCAAGCACTCTGTTGGGCCCTTTAGTGATTAAGTAGTTTCTACATATAGCAAGTTTTCTATTTATAAGAGATGACTTGGTAATAAAAACTAATTTCTGACTGAAAGAAAGTATATATAATTTAAAAAGACGACAAAAGCAATAAATAAAGAAATGGAGATGGAATTGCAGTGTCAAGATGCTCTTTTTTTAAGAGTGTCATGGTTAATCAGAAAGAACTGTGGCTCAGGGAGAAGATTAGAGTATGTTCTAAAAAAAAGGTTCTTTGGAGGGAGGAGGGATATGCAGGGGGGCAGTGAATTGTTCTCTGTACATGTGCAGAAGATTACTTAATTCACAGGAGCTTATGAATCCCTTTTTTTGATGGCTTTGCACAGAATTAATGAAGCTTCCTAATTCAGTGTATTTGCCTTTGTTAGAGAAGATGCACTGGAGGCACACTGATCATCCTGTGCATAAAGGTCACACAGTTTAGGACATCTTTACATGTACATCAGGACATGTCTCCTGTTTTGACAGACTTGAGAATAGGTAGCAAAAGGAAAGAATAGATGATGATAGCTATGTAAGAAAATGTTACTTTTGAAAGGTTTACTTTAGACTTTTACTTTACTCTTTGAACATGAGAGTTAATCAGCATCCTTTTAATGCTGCTCTGCAGTCCTATCAGTAAAGAAGGGGAAGAGAGAGGGAAGTTTCTGCCATAAACAGTGCTGCAATTCAAAACTAGCAAAGTTTAATATGGGAAGGCTTCTCCGGAGTCCATGTATTTTTTCAGCTAGCAGAGGATATAGCTGCATTTGTTTTGAAAATGCGTTATGATATTTTCTCAGTTGAATTTTTAAATCATTTCACTTTTCTAAATCTGGTGGAGCTTCTGTGGTGGTATGAATCAGATCCAGATCTATCTTACTAAGAGTGTGGAAAATTTTCAGAGAGCATCTTCTTAATCTTTCAGATGCTTTTGTGGAAAGGGATGGTTGTTTTTTTCATCACCCGATGTGATAAGTATTATAAATTTAAATATTATAAATATTTATTATCAATTCAGGTCTCCTAGTCCTAATTTTCTTCAGATTAGCCACACAGACATGTATGTTACTAGGTAGTTGGGGCAAGTGTCATGTTGGACAGATCAATAAAATGCATTTGACAATAGTCCATCATGAGTTATTTTGGTATCCATCATTAGTTGTTTTACTACTGTATTGAAGCATTTAACTTGTTTGCCTGCAAGGACGAAATCTCATCTAGGCTTAACAGAGGTTTTATTTAAATGCCTCTGGGGTCAAGTGTGTGTCACGATAAAGTTCAGCAGCTCTATGAAGTCATCTATTTTCCATCAATCAGTTTGACAGCACTCAGCTCCCTCCACTAACACTTATCCCTTGCAGTCTCTGCACATGTATTATTAAATGTTCTCTTTACTTTCCTCTCTCCTGTTAATAACTTTTCATATCTTTTCAAAATGTATTAAAAGTGCAGGATGAAGGGTGCTACCACATTTATTTGTAACCTCTTTTGCTTGCAGGTTTTGTTATTACAATTGTGGAAACTTTCATAGGTCATGTACCTGAATTAGCAGTCAACCCTCCTGTCCTTGTGTTGCACATCCTTTGTACCATCTAGGCCAACATAAGGATGGCAAAAGGAGCCCTCAGAGGGCACTTTCATTTAGAGAAAGCCCCCTTTGTGCATGTGCTCATGCTCATGACACATCCTGGTTTGTTTATGTTTGTACGAAAATGTCTTTATAGTCCTTAGAACTAGGGTACAAATTGAAGTAAACACCAGAACAACTTATATCCTTTTTGTTAAAGAGTGGAAAGAGGTTACCAGCTGGAGCTCCCAAAATCAATATTAAATCTATTTATAAATATATTTTCAAATTGTCGTGAAAAGCAAAAGAAGGATGTCATGACAGCATTTGTAGGTAATATAGCATTTTTTCAGATAGTCCATTGGAGGAAAATAATGAAGAGAGGCATAAGTTTCTTAAATCACTGTCTGATAAAATAGCAGGTAAAGTGCAAGGATAAAAAATGCAGGGATAATGGAACACATCCTGTAGCAGCTTATCTATCTATCTATGGATATACACACACATTACATCCAAAGCATGGGATCCCAGCTTCACAAATTCTGTGATCAGTATTCTGTTCTAGTATTGTGGCTATTAGGAATAATATCAAAGTTTGACAAAAAAGTCTGGACTTTGTTTTTCTTGGCCTTACAGACAGAGTAAAACTAATGCTATTTCATTTATTGCTAACCAGTACTGACATAATGTTATAAATATCTTTGTATTCACTCTTTCTGTAAACTTTCAGGACTCTGAATGTTACATTTCTTCTCTTGGTCTATCCTATTTGAACCAATGGAAAAATTTTATTTAGATGAAAATCAGCAAAGATCCTGTGGTTTTCTCCTGTCTGCTGCGTTCTCTTGAAGACAAAGCTACTAAAGTCACTGAGTTTGGATACTGTGTCAATTCAGGCCAACTGAAATTAAGTTGTTTGCATTTAGCAGAACCTGAATAAACTAGAATTGAAGTTCAGTTTCAACTGATTGCATACAGCTCTGCTATCTACTCTGGATCACATTCTCTCAAGGAAACTACTGAATATGCTTCTATAGTAGATAAGGTCTAAAGCACTCACTGCAAAACTCAGCAGGATAATATAAGGCATCATTCCATAATATGTTTTTAAAGTAATTTAAGTGCTTACACCCGTTGCTCTGAACAAGATCTAGCTGTTGCAGCCACACAAGTGCTAGCTGCTCTCCACAATGTCTAGAGGTGTCAGATGGAAAGCTGAGTATCAGGAACTTGGTGACGCAGCTCTGACATAATTCCCAGTGGGATGTGTCCCTGCTGCTCTTAACATACAGTTTCTTACTGTCTTTGCTTTACAGTGCAGGATAAAGTTTACTCTGACGACAATCAAACGTATTTGAGCAATTTTTTAAGATGAAATCTCTCCTCTTTCTGTCAGAGCACATAAGACAGGGTCTACAGAGTGTGATAAACTGGAACTTGAAAATTTGCTGTTGGGTGTCATTAAATTAGCTTTTTCTGATTAATCCTCCTGTCTGTCAGTATAGAATACCTTCTCATTTTCTGTCTAATTGTGTGTTAATAAAGCAAGAAGATTTTTATAATATCATTTATGTCACTTCAATAATTAGTATTCAACAGTACCATTTTCCCTAATATTCTACCAAAATTTAGCATTTGTTGGTCCCAGTCTTCCATTTGTTCTCAGTCTGTTGCACTTTCTTTGCTTTATGAGAACCTTTTTCTTTAATCTAAATGTACTGTGTACTGTGTTGTGCTGCTCCTTTAAAACTTCAGTAACACTCAAAGAGGAATCATGAGAGGAAAAGAGAAAAAAATTATAGAGATATGGGGAGAAGGGTAAGTAGATAGCAGCTTTTCAAAATATTTTTTTATTCATAAAATATTTTGTCTGTATGAATGAAAATAATCTCTTGTGATTCTGTGTCTTACTTTTTACCAGTGTCTATCCATAATACTTACTGATGAAGCACCTTTTAGAAGGTAGGAAATAGGCATTAGGAAATGAACTGGGTAAGCCAGAGCACCGCTCTTACCGATTTGTGGTACCTCTGGTGCCTTGTCAGAGGGAGTGGAAAACTGTAAGCTCATTTTCATTCAATCCCAGTCATTCAGAAAATTACTAATATTTAAAAAAATTCATATACAAGACTGAATGGAATTTTAATTTAAGATTATCTCAGATGCAGATTCTCAAATTAATGTTTTCTATCCAATTAGATGCCAGGAAGCAAAAAAAAAAACTCACTGCAAAACTCTGTGGTAAATCAGTGTTAGAACATGGCCAGAAATACCTCTGATAATCTTGAATGCAATGATTAATGTACAACCCAAGAGGTGACACTTTATGTCAAAAGATAGGAGCCATTTTAGTATATCAGTGCCTTTTTGGCTCAAATGATGATGATTGATTCCATTCTCCTGGAATGCTTCCAGCTATCACAAGTGAGTGCCTGGTTCTTTCAGGAGAAATGCTGAAATAAATCTAAATAAAGTAACCAGTTGAAAAAAGGGAACCTCTATTTCAGATGAGACATAGAGTCTTTGAAGAAAAAGAGACCATCCTGACCACCGATTTCTTGCTTGACAAGCTACATAGTCTGAAATTATAATGGATTTCATTGACATTACAGTGCACTATTTTACAAACCTGAATTCTAACCACCTGAAGAGGTAGAAGTGTGTAGAAGAACTGGGCCATGTGTATGCAATGGAGAATGCAGAAAAGCAGAAATTAGGAAGTAAAAAAAGGTTGTCTAATGGCAGAGAAAATAAGTGGTCATTGTGTCCCTGTTGAATTCACATGAGAAAATTACCTTTGTAAGGAGATGTCCTGCCCAGAGGAACTGCAGATGATGTTATAATTAAAGAACCACAAAAAAGTGCACAATACCAGTTTATAATTTTGCTAGTCAGGATACTATGATTACTATGGCCCTAGAAGCTGCAGCATAATATCTAAGGGAAAGAATGAAGGATGTTGGTGAGATTCATAGTGAGCATTGCATAAGAATGGCCATGCAAATGAATTTCCAGATATTTTTAATGTCCTAAAGGTGATGGTTGAATGCAAGTATGCTGTTCTGTTGCCAGAACTCACAGCCAGCAGGCATTTCTACAGCATTAGTCAAAGATCTTCACAAAGTGAACAGAGAAGGAGGTCTAAAAGACATCATTTAAGTTTGATGATGAAATGCAGTAATTCTTTGGGTTTGACCAGAGGCACCACGCAGCTAAACTAGGCAGAATTCAAACTTCTAAGACAGAAAAGATTATGAGTTTGCTGGAGAAGGAAGAATAGTTTGATGATGAGCTGAGCTCCCTGTATACACTTCCATCACTAATCAATTCTATGTGCGTTGTATAAACCCATGTTTTCTACATTTCAGTATTTGTGTTAGGAGATTGTTCTGTCTATTCTGTGTAGACTGGAGGATGTAAGAAGAATGATTTACTTAAATGTGCTGCAGAACTATGATGTTGGCTACAAATATTTGTCTATCCATGTCTTTCTTGTTGTTCTGGTTTGAGAAACAAAACCAGCAGGACACCGCAAGTCAGAAATACAATTTATTAGAAAAAGGGAAAATAAAACAAAAAGGAAACAAAATACATGCAATAAGAAAACCACTGACAAAGTCAGAATATAACCTGACATCCTCATCCTGTGTGTCAGGGTGTTGGCAGCAGTCTACTTACAATGGTGGCTGCAGTCCTCCTGGAGTAGCAGTTGTGGCTCTGTTGAAGCAGTGGTCCTGGAGAAAAGGTGCAATCCTCTGCTGAAGGTCCAGTGATGGATGGGCCTGTTCTTCTCTGGGAGTTCAGTGGAAAAGGCTAACCAGTCTTCCAAGTCTCAGGCTTCTTATCCAGTAGAGGGGCTTGGCTCTTCCCCCTGGCTGGAGGGAGCATTTCCCAGTGGGATGATGGGAGTTTATCAGTGGTACTTAATGGCCTATTAACAGAAGATCTATCCCTGGAGGGAGGATGAGTCATGAAAGAGATAAGGAAAACTGCTCTTGATAGTTTCTTATCAGCTGGCTTATCAGTAGAAGATCACATCCCCATCCCAGTTCCAACTGATGGTAATTGAATAATACACCTGGTTATATCTTACACTGCAACCTATGACACTTGTACAACATAAGCCAAAAAATACATCCCCTAAAAGATGATGAGGAAAAAAATAGGTGGATGAAATATAAGAATTGTTCATATATTTATCTGTATAATGTAAGAAATGGTGTTATATGCACAAATAACATCATAAACACATAGAATAGATACAAACACACACAAATATAACAAATATAACATGTAATCCAGTCCATCTGGTTCTCTGTCTTGTATTTGCATCAAGTGTTAAAATACAAGCATATATTCCTCTTCAAGTGAACAGTTGATGTACCTTATAAATAAAGAGACCCAACAGAAAGGGACTCAGAGCTCTCGAAATGTGTGGAAATCCATAAGGCCTATTCTTACAGTATGACACAGTGCCCCAGTTCCAAGGTTTTTCTTCAAAATAGTATTCTGAAAAGAAAAAAATACCATTTAAGCAGATAGATCCTGGGCTGAAAAGAAATGAAATAAGATTTATGACATTCTTTATGACACACTTTATAAATGTTGTCATCCGATTCCCACTCTGTTCCTCAGATCACTTGCTTGTGTCTCCCTAACATCCGGTCATAAAAGATTTGCTGAATGATGCAAAAAGCCTCTGGTTTCTTCCATAAGGGATATTTTAATTTGGTCTTCCTTCCTTCTTCTACACATTCCAGACCAGCAGCAATTTGGCTCTGCCATAGGGAAAGAAACACACCTCAATGGCAGAGAACACCAGGAAGGAAGAGAAATATATCCAAAGCACAATCCTATGGATTCTTTTGAGGAACAGGCAGGCCAACATGCCTGCTGAAATACAAGGAGGGAGAAAATGTGTTGAAAATGTACCAAGAAACAGCAAATGTTTCCACATTTCCTGAATCTGAGTGTGGCCATTTCCAGCCTTGGTTTTGGATGACTTCTTTGTTTTCAGCTTTACTGTGATGTGGGTCATCTGTGGGTTTGAGGTCACTAGGAGGATGTATACCTTTTGGCAGGGTAATGTCAGGGAGCATGGTCAGTGCAGAAGTAGACAACACACCTGATGGCAGCTGGCTGCCTTATACTGCTTCCACATCAAGGTATCCCTGCTTGCTGCTTACCATCCCAGAGAATTAACCTTCTCACTGTTTGAAATCTTCGTGCTCACAAGAGATGAGTGTTACAGAACACTTAGCACAAACTGATATTTCATAAGGACATGGTAAACCAACAGATATTAGAGGAAGAAGCCTGTGATTCTAATCACAAATATGATTAGCTGCCTAAAATATTTCCCCAAGGATACTTCAAAATGTTTGCTTGCAGCATTATATGGCTGGATATATTTTTTGTTCAGCACATGACTGATCACTAAGACTCAGAATATGGAAACATCCCATTCCCCATCAGTCTGGTCTTTCTTTCTTCATGCTTCTGTGTGATGCTTGGTTCATCCTGCAGCTATATGTGAGCCATTTATTACCTGCAGTGTCTTCCATTTCAGAACCTGGGTATTCACTACCCGTTTCCTTTTTAATTCTGCTCCTTTTCTGAATTAAGTAGAAGCTTAGCCTCATTCTTCCTACTGGATGAAGACTTTTACAGTAACAACCTCCCAGCTGAGCAGCAGTGCCACTGGAGACAGCTAGCTGCCTTTGGTATCTATCATTTCCCGTTCTTCACCCAAGCACTGTAATGGCAAAAAATTCAAAAGATTTGCCTTGTGTCATATTTTTTCTGACTACTTTTTCCACAGCATTTGCACTTATACACACTGCCACAAATTTTTACTTAGTGACTGCAGACTCAGGAGTTACTGGCTCAGCTTTTTGTTGAATGACTTTTCAGTTGCTGAGTTGCACATTATGGGTGCTGATGAGTTATTTCATTAATGTCAAACAGGTCATGACTGGAACAGTTTCTAAAATCATTCTGTAAAGTTGCCTTTAATCAGATGGGCTTTTTCTAGAAGGCAGTAGATATCCTGAATTCCCAAAAAATACTGTCTATTAAATCCCAACAGTACACTTCCATCTGAATTCTGTCAACCATGAAACTCATCTGGGAAAGTGCTTCATGTCACTTAATATGTCTTCCTTAAAAGTACCCTTTCTTCAGCCCTATGTGTAGTTTTGTGCCCTCTGATGCCCATGTTACCATTCAAGATGTATTTTTTCAAGTGGGAAATGAAGGTTATCAGTGTATTTAGTCTAAACTTCAGAAAATATCCTCCCAAATATTTAATGTTTTACTGTGTTTATTTCCTTTTCTCCTCCAAATAGCATTTTTTCAATACACAAGGTATTAAACACAGATTTTTACAATAAATTTAAGATCTCAATACTAAAAAATGCTTTATTTTTTTATCATTCCTGCTACATTTTTGTTAACTTACTATATAAAATTAAAATATTGTTTAAGTAACTGCAGCAGCTAGAGCAAGGCAATGATTAAGTTTTCTGTCAGGTCAGTAAACTTGACCAAAATCCACCTACTAATAGGTATGTGCATGAAGTGTGTTAGGTTTCAGAAAAGCCCAGCCAGTACTGGGGGAATATTCTGTTTCCTCATGAGAAATACTAGGCAAAGATATGTTTTTATTAAGTTTGTGAAGAAGAGCCTGTTTCACATTCCAGCAGTAGTGTAGACTTCTGAGTGTTTAAATTCTCAGCTGCTGATGCTAAAAATTCAAGGGAAGATAAACACTGCAGAGGAAAAATCTCTTTCCTAATTGACGATATTTTGTGGCTTGAAACACCATAATGCTTGGAATGTTTTGCTGAGCTGTCCTTATTTAGCCAGAATCCAACCCGAAATGCCAGCTGTGCAAACTTATTAACACATTCTTTAGTTTATGGTGACTCATTACACAGGGGCAACATATGAATAATTACCCTTGCCATGCTGCTCAGTTTAATTATGTGAGATTTGATGAGACTGGTTGTTGTTGCAAATGAGAGCACAGGGACAGCAGGAACCTAAAACCATGAGAGAAATGTGTGCATATTAATATAACTTCTACATATGATTTTGCTGAATTGTAACAACATTTCCATAGTGTTTTGCATATGTATTGCCTACTCTACTTGACAGTGTAATTTATGCTACCAGACTATGGGAGCCATTGGATTGCAGTGTACAACATGCACCTTTGATTTAAACTTGCATTGAAAAATATCTTAAATTGTGGATTGTCAAGGTAACTACAAGAGATAAAACCATTCATTTTCAAGAGATGACTAAGAGAGCAGGCAAGCTATGCCTACATGTCAGTCAGACTAATTACAAGAACTCACTGCTGGGTTTATCATGACAGAGCAGAACAATTAAGCCTCTGATCATGCTTTCAGAAACAGATAATTCAGATAATTCCTGATACTTCAGTTGAAGACAAAAATTTCTTTGTTCTACCTGATCAGTTCAGCCGTGATATGCAAAGACCCTGAAAAAGAAATGTTGGGAGGGCTTAGCCCTTCCTGAAGAAAACTCAGCATGACTCTCTACTTCTGAGTCTTTAGCTAATATTTTCACTGTAACATCCTGGACTTTTTGTCCAGGTTACTTTCAACTCCTGGCCAGTTAAATGAGAATTCAATGGGCTCTTATGTCACATTGCTAAGGGTTAGGAGGAATCTTCATTCTTTTCTGCCTAGCATTCATTAAAATAATTAATATCTGTCTGAAAGCTTTGATGAGAGCTCTCCAAGATATCAGCATTTTGTCCTCTATTTTTTCATGTACTATGCTCTGTATTGACAGTAGGATGATGACGAATGTGTCCTTCAGTTCTAGTGTGCAGGTAATTTAATGGTATGTATTTTTACTGCATTCATTTATACATGAGTAAGCATCCAGATGAAATTTCTATCAGCTTGAAATAGTAAATTATTAGAAATGGAATTGGTTTTTTATGGTATTTTTCTGGGCATCAGGAGACTTAAGTTCATTGCCCCATGCATTCCAAGAATGAATAAATCTATGTGGGGTACCTTTGGGTACCCCACATGTGCTTTTGAATGCTTTTGAACCATTTATAATTTCTTTTGAATCACTCTGAGGAGTCTCTATTAGTAAGACTAGTACATGGATGACTAATCAGGCAATACATCCAAAAGAAGTGAGTTTTTCAGCATGTCTTCTCCTTCATGCCTCAAATATAGTGGCAAAATGAGGTAAAGATCAAATACAATGGTCACATCATTACCTCTGCTCACTGCATTCCTTTCCCTCTATGCATCATCCTATTGCTGCACTTTGCAAAAGCTTGTTCTCAATTAAGGTATACATTGCTGTATAAGTCCTTTATCCATACTAAGTCAGTGTGTTCCCTTAATTATATTTGATACTACATCACTGCAGCTAAAGAGGAACTGATACATTTAGGACAGTTCTAAGTCTTCAAGCCTAAGGAAATTTTTATATCAGATACTATAACTTACTACTATGCAAACTTTCCACCATACTGGTGGAAAAATCCAATTAAAGCCTTCTGTCTGTCACCTCCTTAAATTCCAGTGTAAGCAGAAGTCTGTATCTATTTTAACTCAAAATTTGAGAAATGTTTGCTGTGATACTTGAGGCAACACATTTAGTAAGAAGGCTTACATAAATCTGACAGCCTTCTAGGCATTAGAGCTGTCCATCCATTCATTTAGGGTCAACTAAATCCCATTAAATAGCTAATCAGATAATCTGAGTAGTTGTGATATAATCCCTGTGCTGATGCAAAACAAACTACAGTCACAGAGGTATCTGAAACAAAGTCAATGCTAGTTAGTGGGTGAGATGGTTTCCACTGGAATAAAATGAAAAGCTAAAGCATTCCATTAGAAATGGCATCCCAATGCACAGAGAGAAAAAGAAAATTTCACAGACAGTCTAATTTTGCCATCTCCTCACTTCTGTAATTCTCTTAGCAATTAATCTCTAAACAAATGTTTGTCTCTTTATTCCCTAGATCTGCAAGCAGCCATCTGTTTCCTGTGCAGAGCAAAGACAATATGCAAGTATTTCCTAAAATATACAAGGATATGGATAGCTTATATTGGTATAACACAAGCAAACAAACAAAAATTTAAAAACCCAGCAGTAACACTAAAGGATCAATTAGTTTTCATTTGCATGGAATTTACTTGTAAAAATAAGTTAGATTGCCAAGTGCTTACTTGTTCGGCACTGAAGGGATTTGCACAAAAATAAAATTTGTGGGATAGCCACAAAAACAAGTGTGGGTCAACCAGTTGGACATGGCAGAATTGTTTCCACAAGATTTGGAAGTGCCAACATACTTAATAGGGTATTCATCAGATATTTATGAGTACTTGTGAAAGTTTCTTTTATTTCAGATAGAAATGTGTTGCTATACATTTTTCACATTATTTTTCTTTATTGTTATTTCAGTTTTCTGCCTTAAATGTATAAGAATAAAACCTTTAGTCTTTCTCTGACCCTACAGACCTTTGTTTTTGCATTTGGTTTAGCTCTCTCTCTTACTTCTTTTTAGATTGTATTTCTTGCTTCTTATACAATGTTCAACTTCTTGGGTGTCACGTGCTCACGTAGATGGTTGTGGAATTGTGATAATAAGTATGATCATTCTGTGAGCAGTGGAACTGATGAAGCCCAGCTTCCTATGGTCAGAATTATTGCTGTTTATGGAGCTGCAAATGCCACATGAAGTTTTCTTGCTGCTGGAGTGCTTATACTAGCTCTCTCCTATATGACTCTTCAATGTCTATAATAAAATTCATACTATGCTCTTTTTCTTTCCAGGGCACTAATAGCATCATTCATCCAGCCTATTTTCATGACATTTGTAGGTTGTTTATGCCTTTGAAGCCACTGTTCATCTGTCAAATCAGCTGGAATTGTCCAAAAGGTGTTAAATGGAAAATGTGGATAGACAGAGAATTATGTTTGCATATAAAAACACATGAAAAGTACTGTTTCTTGAATCTCATCACTTTTGATAACTGGAAAAAAACCACAATCTGAGCCAAGATAGGGAGCATATTTTCTTGAGGTAACAGCTTTGAAAAAACATGGTGAAAAATGAAAAAGGATTGATCATCTGCCTAAACATAAGAATCTGATATTATTTTAGAAATTCAAGTGTATCCTATCCAGCCTCCAGCAGCCTTTCCCTAAGTGTCTTATGAAGCATCTGTTTACAACTGCCCTCACGGCTGTCTTTGATAGCCAGGGCATCTGAAATAAAAATAAATGCCTATGTTTGGGCAATTGAATCACTACCTTGGAATTCTGGTTCTTCAAGACTGAATATCTTCATAGAGATAATGGTGCCTCTCTGTGACTGGCATGGAAATGACAGCAGTAGTAGTCAACATAGATAACTTTTCCCACATCATCTCAACAGGGACGTTGCATTTGAGGCTTCTGGAAACAAGGATTTACGGATTTTATAAACCCAGGCAGCGTAAATAGCTGATTCTGTTAATAGCAATTTTCTGTCCCCTTGTGCAGTTCTTAATTTCTTCCCTTTTCATGAAGGCTTTCCTCCAAAACTTAGAGGACTTAAATACAGGAAAAATTGCAAATCCTATCCCTTAGGCTGAAAGCGAATAGTGTCATCCAATATGTTGGATATTTCCTTATTTATTATCTCTTCAGGTTTCAAGTAACATGACTGGGAGAAGGGACATTAATCAAGTTGTCATCCTCTACTTTTCCCTCAGGTTTGTAAATCACAACACCATTGACATACTGAATGTCTTTTTGTAGGCTAAGAACTTTCTTAGGAGCTCTCCAAGGATGAGGTGCGTGGAGAGCCTCTTTGCTAACTCTCTCTATTTAAATTTCACCTAAAAGAAAAAAAAAGAAAATTGGGTTCAGATGAAAATGGAGGCGTCTTTTTCAGAAACAAAAGAAACCCAAACAAAACAAAGCAATAAAACAAGTTTTCCTTTTTGTTGAAATGGTTCTCATGTGGGGAAGAAGACTTCTGAAAATCACTGAGTAAGAGAAAGGAACAATAACAAGGATGAGCATGACTTTCCAGGTTAAGAGGGTCATCTCTGTGATCATTGCCATAGATATGCTCTGGATAAAATTTGTAATCCATAAAATTTGTAAAAGGTCTGGAACCCAGCACTTCTACCTGCTCTCAGATAAGTGCTTTAGCTTAACACACTCAGTTCTTGATGGTTGTCTGTACTGGGGCCAGCTGACATTTGGTCCATCAGACATAGGGGAAACTTCTGACAGCTTCTCAGAGAAGCCACCTCTATACCCACCCTGTTACAAAAGCTTGCCAATTTAACCAAATACAGCTGTGGAGGAACACAGGCCTGCCTTTAGTGCATAATTGAAGAGGCAGTTATTGTATAAATTTTTCTGAAGCAAACTCAGACTTGACCCTTACAACTGTTTTTGATGTTGTTGCATCAGTGATACCCAGTGATGCTCTTCAGTGCTCCCGTACCCATTTGTATTTGGCTGTCATTGCAGAGCTTCTTTCTTTATGAAAACCACTGCAATTACATATTTGAAAGATATAATCCTCACAACCATTTTCTCATATTCAGTTGCTTTCATTCAGTTTTGCTGATAAAATCTGTTCTGTTGATATTTGACCATATTACATCATTATTCTTTACTGATGCTTAAAGAACTTCTTCAGTTGCTCAAGATGTGTGCTCTCAACCAATGGGACTTCCAATGCTTTATGGTAACAAGAGGCTGAAAGCTCATGAGTCTGTTTATCTGTTCTTATGCTTGAAAGATCATGGTGACCAGGGGAGACACCTGAGGACTGGAAAAAAGCAAACATCACTTTTGTCTTCACAAAGGACAAGACAGAGGATCTGGGAAGCTACAAGTCAGTCAGTTTCACCTTGATCCTCATGAAGGTTGTGAAGCAAATAAGCCTGGAAAACATTTGCAAATACATGAAAATTAGGAAAGTAAATGGGCATAATCAGCATAGATTGGTGAAGAGGAAAGCAACGTCATCAGCCTAAAAAACCTGCTAAGATGACTATCTTGATGGATGTGAGGAGAACAGGGGGTACTCCTTATATTGACTTTAGCAAGGCTTTTTGTCTCCTACAACATCCTTATAGACAAACTAACAAAACATTGACTAAATGGAGAATGAGGTGGTCTCAAATGTGCAGCTGCACTCAGATGGTTGTGATAAGTGATGTAAAGTCCAGCTGGAGACAAGGAACTACTGGTGGGCTGCAAGGCTTGACTCTGGAGCCAGTGCTGGTTAGCATCTTTGTTAATGTCCTGGTGAGGGGACGGAGAGTATTCACAGCAAATTTGCAAGTGATACAGATTTGGAAGGCTGTAAGTTTGTGTATTAATTTGGAGCATATTACAGATGTAGTAATAGGCAGGGTATATTTACTCTGTAGCAAACATAATTATTTGAATAGTTCTCATAATGGGTATGCATATAGACAACAGCCAAAGGAAGAAAAAGTTCAATACAAGTTCTAACTCTTTTCCTACAGTCACTTTATCAAGTACTTGAAGAATTTTACTATTGGTATTGTCAATTTGAGCTTTGGGGCAAACACTGAGGGGCCTTAAGGGTAGAATTATGTCCCATAATGGCTATGTGTAATTGCTATGGAGGCATTTTGGACTAAATGTCTGGAATGTTTAAGATTCACAAAGGATATTTTTGTATGTCATTTGCATGCATTTGACTGCATCAAAAATGGTTCTTGAAGCTGGAATGAGCAGGTTGTCTGAGATAATTTTCTCAATGCCTCTTGAAAGTGCTCTTGGGGAGAGAGCAGGAAAATTATAGTTCAGAGCCAATCAGAAGTCCAGCAGTAGCTGTACACATGCTGGGTATCAATCCTTTACTCAAATAGTTGCACTTGTACTTTCAATGAATACAGAAAAGAGAAATAAAGCTGTTATGAGAAACTCAGATTTCCATTTACAGTCTACATAGTCCTTCTGTTTTCAAATAGTAGTTTGAAGTACTTGTTTTGCACAAGGACATATAGGTCAGTTATGATCCCAATAAAAAAAGTCACGTAAGCTCTATAAAGTATCCTTTAAAATACCATGTATTAGAGGCAACACCGTAAAGAAAGAAAGAAGAATACAGATACTCTTACATCCCTTTAAATGCTAAAAATCCTTAGTTGAGCAGCTTTCAATAGACCTCTGATGAGCACTGTGTACACACTGTCCAGACCCATGGGAAGAGTGACCCCCTTTACTGTAGGAATTTCTTGAATAAATTTGTTCATGATTTCTGCTGTCAAACAGAAAGGATGCTCAGGTAACGTTTTGCTGCACTTCTGGAACAGGAAGGTGCTGCAATTGCTGGTGCCCAGTAGGAGCAGCCTGTGGCAATAAGCCAGCTTATGGTATGATCCTTCACCCAAGGGTTTTCTGCAGCTCAGCACAGGCTTGAAGGCCACACTGGATGTGCAGCACAGCACGGCACAGGACTAGGTGTACTCAGATAAACTTTTCAGTTGGTCACTAACTCTTCCATGCATGATAGTGTCCCACTTGGGATCATGACAGTACTAGCTTTTAAATATCCATCATAATTTATGCAAAAATAATTTAGGAGACTTTATTATATTGATTTTACTCAGGCAGTGTCTGTTTCATTTTGCTGAACCAATTTTGCTATGTTGTGTTCTATGGTATATAAATTTCCTCAGCTACTCCTGTTTCCTTTAAAAGGATTAGCTATTCTTTTATAATAAAACGTGTTTATGAACATAGATTTGCATTCAATATTTTTAATTGAATTTAAAAAATGTATAACTTTCAAAAGAAACAGGTAGAAAAATAAAATATCAAGTGCCCCAAAATGTACTTGATTTCAGTATTAGCTTGACATAATATGGAAAGTTGCACTAATTGCAGGCTATCCTAAACACTTATATTTTTCAAGTTGTGACATTTATTTAATTTTAGCTGTTCTAAAGTAAGATGTTATTTTGGTATTCTAAATATGTGAAGTCTTATCCTGCTGTTGAGCAATTGCAAAAAAAAAAATAAACAAAAGCTATTAATAGGGAAAAAAAATCATGGTTGCCATGAAACCTTAGAGATTCTCAGTCATTTTGAAGCCTGGTAATGCGGTACTTCTGAGGTGAACTTTCCCAGATGCTTTTGTATTTCCCATATGAAATATTAATGAAAGAATGAAAAAGTGCCCTCAGCCAAGATGTATTAGGTTGTCACTGCTAATTGCAGTAGACACGTTAGTTCTTTGTTGCACTGAGAAAATCACTCCAGCATGAAGTCAGAGGCTTCTAATGGAAATCAGTTCAGGTAGCTTCATTTTTGGCTTTTTTGAAGATTTTTCTTAAAAGCTGGATAGAGTAACAATCAAAGAGATCTAAGCAGGCAATGGAAAGGATCCTGGGCAATCGGTGAAAATAACTTTTTTAAAACATCTCTATTCTGAACACAGGACAAAGCAAGGAAAGCTTGTGCAAGGCCAAGCTAGAGACACTAAAAGTGAGGCAAATGAGAATTTCAGTTGTCACAGCTGGACTTTTTTGCCACCCTTAAGTCTGTGCTGTAAAACCTGAACTGTGTTTAATGTTGCTTTAAAATAAGACCTTTCAGAGGCTAACATGCCAGTTGCTACAGTAATGGAAGGGCTCAAGCTGTGTTAAACAAGGTGAAAGCACAAGATTTTATTTGCTATGAAGGTGATTGCAGAAGTGGTGAAAACCGATAAAAAGTAAAAACGCTTAAGTAGTAGAGCTGTTGGTGTGTATTGAGCAGGAAGTGGTACTGGTGGTTTGCAAATAAAAGTCACTATTAAGAGTTGAGAGTTTTCTTCAGGTCAGCTTGTAGATTTGTGGAGTATTTGTCAGTTTTGAGACTGCAACTTGCTTCAAAAAAGTTACTATCTTGTGCAGGAGGTAGTGGTGGAAATATCTGTGTTTGGCTTAGTCTTTGCTTTCTCCTGTTGCCTGAGACTCAGCAAAACAACTGGTTGGTGAAATATTGAAGGCCTTAATTACACCATTGTTCTTTGGTATTATTTTCCTGCCTCTCCTGTCCTTATTTTTAAGGGCTGAAAGGAGCTTGACTGTCAAGACGTTGTCTTGACTGCAGTAACTAATCTGTTTTGCAGCATCCAGACCTCTAGCCCCCAAAAGAGGAAATATATGAGAGTATGTTGTTGACTAAGTTCAATCAAACATCTCACAGTGGATGCCTTAGTTCTGAGAGCTTCAGCAGAAGTACCATTTTACTTCATTATGCACATAAACAGACTCCTTGACTGAATGGCTCTGCCCATATTTTGACAGTATCTTTGCTGGCAGGTGGATGGTATTGTATCGTTGGGCCTTAAGGCAGCAAAGGAAAGAGCATCAAGGAGTGGTACAAGAGTTACTCATTTGACTTCAGTTAAGCAAACTGAGTGTCCACTCTAAGTAGGATTGATTATTTGCCCTGTTTTTTTAATCCAGGGACCAGATCTCCTTCAGAAAGCCGGAGATCATGAAAGAAATTTATTTATAAAGCCATAAAAATGATGGTTTACAAAGTTGTTCAATCAAATCAAAACTTCCACAAGGAGGTGCCTCAAAAGACACAATCATAACATTGATTTTTCAGGCTTCTGCAGGTGTTATGCTTTAAACAAGCACTTTCTTCTATGTATGAGAAGCCTGGAGATGTGCAGCACATCAACATTAAAAAGAGCAAACAAAGCTGATGCTTGTGGAGGTAAAATAAAATGCTAGAGTTACAGTATTCTTTGGATCCCCAGTAAGATGAATAATCTGTTCTTCACTTTTAAGGATGTACTTCATGAATGACAAAAATACCCCTTGAAACCAATCCTTTCATCATCTGAAGCATATTTTTTCATTGACACATCAGAATTAGAGGAAGTGCCATGGTTAAGAGATTACATCTTTGTCATATCTAAGGAAGGATCAAAAGCAAGTTACTGTTCCTTCTGTCTTTCTCCCAAGGTAGAACTTTCTATTTTCAGTATAATGTGCAGAAAGCTGTTTCCTTCAGCTTACAAAATAGGCATCTTTGGTATATGAATCAAAGTAAATAACCAATGGCATTCCAATTTCACCTAGCAGAATGTAATGACCGTGAGGAGAAAGCTCATCATTAATCACCTAAAAGAATGTGAAAGAATGGCTTTCTGAGTGGAGAAACCAAAGAGCAACTTCAGAGATCTGAGTGAACTTCAACTTTTTTTGATCTATGACTATGTCTGCATTGGCAAGGTAAGGGAGAGTGTGGAGCAAACAGCGGTGAGGACTGAGTCAGAACTCTGATTTTATGTTGGATTATTTTTTTTTTCTTCTGTATTTGGGCCTCCATCCCCTATTTTAACTCTAGTCATATATTGTGGCCTAACTGTGCATTAGCAGTTGGAGAGCATTAGTTGTGCTCTTGGAACAAGGCTTACCATTTAGTCTCAGTCATTTTGCAATGCAGTTCATGCACTCCATGACTCACTTCATGAAGTGATTTACCAAAAAATGGTAATGCAAGTGGACCCATTGACTTCTGCAGAGAGGAGTCACTTCTTTCCCCTCCATTAGGTAGGGCCTGCACAGATCAATCCTTCCCACAGCTGCAACAACCGCAGTAATGATCAATGGTAGGCAGAAACTGAGTGTGATAGTTCAGTCTGGAAAAGCCAGTGTCCTCTCTTCAAGGCTGGTGTGCATGTCCTTGTTTCCAAACTACTGCCTTAGGCAGTTGCCTCCTTATCTTATTTTTCAAGCCAAGGCTGCCCATGTCATTGACTTATTTTTATAATTCGGAGTAAATAACTGGCATTCTTAAATCAGTACTGCTGTGGTTGAACTGATAGGAAATGTAATAATAATCCATATAATTTATAGTATTCTATATAATTTTATGAGGGTTTGCCTATCTTCCCTGGAATTATAAAATCAACAGCCTTTCAGTGATTGCCTTGTAAGGTCCAAAGGGCAAAACCCATCCTTTCATAGCTGAGGCAATTCCCTGTTTTATTAGAAACTTAAGCCATCATTTTCATCTTCAAACAGATTCTTATGGTTTAAAATGTTCAAATTTATCAATATTGACTCCCCAAACTCCAAATTTTCTAAACTTCACAGATCAAATATGGAGTGACTGAGTTTTTTCAATATTCACTTGAATCAAATCCTTCATTGAAATATTTGGTCAACATTCCAGTTACCTTTTATATTTAAATTTCTGTGTACCTCCAAACAGCTAAGTTCTCTCTAGATGTAAGTTTATCACAATTAAAGCTTGCTGACACAATTTTTTTTTAGTATAACTGAAGCATAAATTAGTTTTTTTAAAAATGGAGTTGAATTTAAGAAACAATGTCTGATCAACTGCAGTTCCAAAATTTCCATAAATATCCTGCTTAGTAATATAAATAATTTGTTTGGAGTTGTGTCTGTATTTTGCAGTAATAAAGAAGAGTGAGGTACATATTGTGTTTTTATGGGGTTTATAACCATATAAATTATACAGGAGATATTAGAAGTTGATCTTATTTGTCAGCTAGAGAATGGACTCTCTTGAAGTCTCCTACAAGCATCAGTTTTGGGGTTTTATTGAACAAATAATTTTGAGATGTCAGGTCCAAAGAGGTGGTTTGTAAAGGATTGTAAAAGGAATTTTCTTCAGACCTTCTGAAGTAGTCACCACCCTATAAAAGAGCCTCTAATTGTGTATTTCTCACTCATCTAGGAAACAAAGCAAAGGGAAAAAAAAAAAAGAAAAAAGATGTTTTACTTTGTACTTTTGTGTCCATAGATAGAATTTGAGAATACAGTATTTTACTGTTGTTTATTTTGAACCTGAATGAAGTTTCATCTGATACCTCTTGTTCACTGAAAGGTACAGAATATAGTCAAGCCAATCATTATTTTATGCACCCTTAAATATGTGTGTTCATATTTCACAACCTTGGGTAGAATGATGGAGAGCTGGAGGCTGGAAGGAAATCCTTCTTGCTTAATACAGATTTTTGGTCCAAGCTTATTGTCCCTTCACTGAATCACTATTAAAAGGATTTTTCCTCTCAAATATTTATAATTTGGCTGTTTTTTTCATTTAGCTTTTTAGGCAAAAGGCCAAGAAGGGACTAGAATAGCCATAACTGTAAACAGGACTGCAAGCCTTGCCTCTTATTCCACTGTATTGGTTGCTCAAAAAATACCAGACTGAAATATAGCAAAATTGCTGTAACAAATCATTAGCTTTTTTTGCATTTGTCAGGACTATTTTTCACAATTAATCAGCCCAAAACACTTAGCAGCCAATTGTTTTAAAATTAGTCACTTCACCACTCTCTTTCCAGATACAGAACTGAAGAAATGATGAAGGGTGGTGATCAACACTAACTCATTTCACAAATTATATACAGGCTGATGAAATAACTTCTTGTGGTCAACTGGTCTTAGTTTCTGCTGCATCCACTACGGTTCATCCTGAATTTATCACAGTCTCTTTTTGAGCAGGAATATGCTGGAAGGTAAGCAGACAAATGCAAAAGTATAGAATCTGGATGAAGATTTCCTGTGTCCCAGCAAAGGCTGAGTGGATGATTTCACTGCCTTTCACCTTCAGGAGTGAGAGCTTATGGCTCTGATGTGCAGAAACATAATTTACCTCGCTATGCAAGCAGCCCATTGTTTACATGTGAATGTGTTCTGGAAAATGACACAATCTAGTTCAGAGAACAAGATGTCTCCCAGCCTGGATCTCCAAAAATGTTGGAGCTTTTGAATCTGATCTTTAACTGCATTAAATCTAAACTTCATAAATTCATAAAAGCAGAGTATGAAGTATTTTAAAATCTACTTGTCCATAATGAACTTCAGAGCAGTCCAACCATTTTCTTCATTAATGAAATATTTGAGTTTTGTGCTGTTAAGCAAAAAAAAAAGGATGAAGAACTGAAAATAAATAAGGCAGGGAAGAAGAAAGGAGTACTGGAGGTGAAACAGAGGTAACAACAAATCACAGTACAAAGAGAGAAGAAGGGGGATAATAGAAATCAAGGAAAAAGAGACAAATAATATAATGAAATAATACCAAAAATACATTTTTATTAATGTATAAAATTTTCTATAAGTATTTATAAGTGTAAAAATATTTTTTCTCTCTAAAACAATACACTGAATATTAAGTAAAAGACTGAAGGAAATAAGTTGCAATGTAAGATCCAATCTAAGCAAAATAACTTTGTAAATATTATTAACAAAACAATATGTAAATGCAAATAAAATATTTTAAAACGTCAAAGTGCATAGTGTAACAAGAAAGCTGAAAGGATTTTATGCTTCGGTGGCTTTCAGAGACCTAAAAATAATTCTGAATTTTGTGAGGCAAGATTCTAGGGGTTTTCACCTGCATGGAAATTGTGGTAGAATTGGAGAAAGAAAAAAACCTCTTGGACATTAAACACTTCTAAAGGTGTAAATGTTTTCATACTCAAAAAAAAAAAACAAAAAAAAACCCCAAAAAAACAAAAAAAAACAAAAAAAACCCAGCAATTAGTAATTAATAATTAGTTTCAGTCAAATAAAACTGAAAAGAAGGGAAAGTGGAAAAGCTTAAGTTCTCATTTGTGTTTGTATTTGAATTGATCTGGTGGGTAACACTGAAAGGGTCCTTTACAGAGCCAGGAAAGGCAGTGAGTACTGGGGCCTGCCTAATCCTTGCCAGAGCATGCAGCCTGCTTGCCTTCAGACAGCTTTAGTAAGAGTAACATTAGCCCCAGGTTCCCAGGAGAGCCTTGCAGGGACCACTCCAGCAGCTGCAAGCCAGGGCCTCCATGGACATGTTTTAATCCAAGTCACAAAAGCACCAGAGAGCCTGGAAATTCAGGGACTTGGTAATGCAGAGGACAATCATTCAATCACAGAAGTGAAAACTGCATCTCAGAATTACTACCTCAAAATCAGACAGATGACGTGGGCTGAAATTAATGTCTTTTCAGGCTCTCCATTAGGTCTGTTCATCGTTGCATTGGCAGGAGTATTTTAGCAGCACTGCAGTTCCCACCTGGGTTGCATCACCAGCCTGGGGAGCTGCTCTTCTTGCACACTGGGGTCTCTCACTGCTGCTGATGCTTTAAAGCCTCATCCTTGCACTGTTGTTTTTTTCCTTCTTCCTCTTTAGTGTTGCACCTTGCTGTTTTGTCAGTCATCCCCACATCCCCCTGCTTTCATTTATTCAGGATGTCTTGACTAAATAGCTAGTTTTAGAGGAGTCTGCTCTTAGCCCTCCTCCCTTTTGTGCATTTGGTCTTCTGGGAAAATAACAAGAAATAATAATAATTGTACTCGTAATAATAAGCAAAATGTATCCTTCAGAGATCTCCAAATTGATGCTTTTCTTTTATTCCTTCATTTGTTCTTCCTATGCAACTTGAGCAGAACATCTGATCATTATTTAATTTCTAAGACTGCTAGTATATTTTACAAATCCCTCATCTGAGAAGAATACATTGTAAATGCCTTGTATCATTCCACACCCATTGGTTCACTTTTGGGTCTTCTGGGATATATTGTAGAATAATAACATAAATGATAGTCTTCCAGTGTAAAGTGCTTTTTCTGAATAATCTCTGCTCTGCTCTTCTCTGTATTTTCCAAGTTTTAGAGCTGAATGTTATAGCAACCAGAAAAAAAAAAAAATTGCCTTCTCTAAATCTTACATGGAAGCACTGTTTTTTAAAAGTGAGGCACAGGCATCAGCTCTAAATGACAAAACAAGTGAAAATTCTCAATTAAAAACTTTCCACAGTATTGATTTCCAGAAGCTGGAGAGTACACTTTGTAAAGGGCCATTTATTGTGTTGAATATTTTTTGTGCATTTCCCAGGAGAATTGACAACCAGCATCTGTTACAGATATGAGGCTATTAAAGGTAGCTTGAAACTGGTACTTAGCAGTCTTCTCCCACTCAAAAAATAATCAATCATTTTAATGAACTGCAATGTTAATTGGCTGAACCTTCAGCTGGAATAGCATTTGTAAAACATACTGTGACTTTATATAAAATGAAAAGTTAACTTTTGGACTTATTTATATTTAATCATTTAATTCAAAATTTCCCTAAATCACCCAATCAGTGTTTATTTGACTCCACTTGAACCTCATAGTAAAAAGGCCACTTACAGTGGCACTGTCCCACATAGCATCCTTCTCTGTAGGGAGACATGGATTTGAAAAGTGGATAAGGAACTGACTGGATGGTCACACTCAAAGAGTTGCAGTCAATGGCTTGATGTCCAAGTGAAGGCCAGTGAGGAGTGGTGTTCCTCGGACCACCACTTTCCAACACCATTTTTGGTGACATGGACAGTGCACCCTCAGCAAGTTTGCTGACAGCACCAAGCTGTGTGAAGCAGTTGACATGCACCTTCCAGTACCTAAAGGGTACAAGAAACCCAGAGAGGAACTGCGTACTTTTTACAAAGCACGCAGTGATAGGACAAGGAGAGATGGTTTTAAACCGAAAGAGGGTAGGTTTAGATTAGGTATTAGGAGGAAACTCTTTACTGTGAGAGAAGTAAGAAACAGGTTGTCTGGAGAAGCAGGAGATGCCCCATCCCTTGAAGTATTCCTGGATGGGGCTTTGAGACACCTGGTCTAGTGAAAGCTGTTCCTGCCCAATGCAGTGGGGTTTAAAACTAGATGATCCGTAAGGTCCCTTCCAACCCAAACTATTCTATGATTTCTGTGAGATGAAAACATGGGAAAACAGACCAAGAAAGAGTTGTTCAGTGATTGGGACAGACAACTGAACTTGATTTGAATGGCACCAGCACTCTATAGCTGCCTATGATTTAGACATTGCTATTTTGTACAAGAAGGCAAATGATGCCTGCTAATATGTTGTTTTCTCTGCTCAGTGGATGCTTGCAGATCAACATGGTCTGACAGATTTTTCTTCTCACACTGGAATTTTAGCTTAGACCCCACCACCACGAAAACACAATTGCTTTCAATCCTCCAGATTCCTGCAAACAGATATGTTGTGCTCTAAAAGTATCCAGCCACCATATCTTCTCCCTGTAGGAAGAGATTGGTCAATGTCTTTTGACTGTATCTTTCATTAACAGTTACCTCTCTGTCTCTTCCAACTCATGTACATCACATGTAATTTAAAATTACATCCCATGTAATTTTCAGATTCTGCTCCTGGTGCCATCCTTGTTTGACAAAATTCAGAAAAGTCAAAAAGTCTTTTTAAACTAAGTTCTGGGTATCAGCAATACACTCTTCAGTTTTCTACCTTGGGCCTGGAAGGAGTCACTCACTTGGACACTCCAGCTGAAGTTTTTCCTCACTTTAATGTGTCATAATAAGGGACGCACTTCAGCAGCTTCTATACAATGTTATTTTCATCTGATTAAATGTGTATTTAAGCAGAAAATTACAGCTGTTCCACATGTAATTAAAGTTCCTTCTATTAGATGTTCCAATATTAAGGTTCAGGTCCAGTAAAGTGAATTACAATACTTTAAAACAGTAGCAAACACTGAAAAAGTGAATTACAACACTTTAAAACAGTAGCAAACACCTAAACAAAACAGAGGCCCTTCTGTCCAGATATTCAGATAGCAGGTTTACTGAGCAATCAGCCTGGAAATTATCTGTGCTAACTCCTGTGAAGCTACATCAAGGTCTGCTGGTCATCACCACCATAAATACTTTAGGCTAAAATAAATATTTACAGGCAGTTCCTGGTAGAAGGGACCTAAAACCATGAACTAGCAAGACAGACCATGGAGTGCCTGGAAGTTGATGCATTCATACTGAGCTATAATTTCTGGCCAGATGGTAGCTTCTTAACAACTTGTTATAACCTATACCACCAGCAGTTGGTTTACCATCCCTCACTCCCATGTCACTGGGAAGATATGAGGGTGTCTTTCAGAATGTAATAATAACTTGTGTCTAGATAAGCAACATTCAACACCTGAATGCAGAGCAGGACCCTTCACACAGCTCATGGTGCTCACTGGCAGCCGTCTTTCATTAGCGCCATGGAATAGCTCCATGAAAGGAGCCAGCTGGTGACTGACATGTTGTCACTGCTTGTGTCCACTCCCCCATAGCTGTGCATAAGCCCCTGCTGTCTCCTTGCCCAGATTGTCAGCTGCCTCTTGAGAAGAGAGCTTCTGAAGCATTTCTTATATCAGTTTCAAATCAGCTATGTTTTATCCGTGGCTAAAGGAAGGAGTATGCAGAGAGCAGTTAATTAGTTTATGGCCTTAATCTACCTCTCTCCAGAGAGTTGGTACAGACAGTGAGATTTGTATCCCCATACACATCATGTGAGCTGGTTTATCAGATTTCATGTTCTTTTATATTTAAATGCCATGAAGACAATATTTATGATCAATTTTTAGTAGAAGAAAGTCCTCCCAGTGCAGCATCTCTGTGTTTGAAGCAGCATACATTTTGGTTTGAAATAAGACAATATGTCTTAAGTAGCAGAGAAAGCTAGAATACTCCACCACTCAGGTGGAGGTGGCCTGAAAGAATAAATATTAGCATTTCCTCAATGTTATGCTCAATAAAGACACAGAGCCTCAACTGTGATATGAAAAAAAACCAAAGAAAACCTGAACTGACTGTAATGCTGTTGTTGTGCTTTGATCAAACATGCCCTAAATTGTTGCAATCCCAAAGATGTAAAGAATGTAGAAGTCCCTCATGTGTCCTGTTACTCCTTACTTTCACGTGTTCAATAGAGAATGAAAATTAATGCTCCATCATTGTCATATGACTCCTGGGGCTGCAGTCTCCAAAGTAGTGTGGATCTTTCATAAAACTCAGGAAACTGTCAGTATACTGGGGAAAAGAATCAGACTGCTGTGAAGGAGGTAAGGGTTGTCATGTCTCCCATGGCTGGTTGCTCAAGAAAAAGAGCAGGAAATTTTGCTACAGTAAAGAAAACCAGAGATTTTTCTTCATCAAGCCCCAAATTTCTGCTAACAGATGCACCTGCTAACCCCTCCCAGAACCTCTGTATGTCACTGAGCACGCTGAACATGCCAGCCTGCCTGAATTCAGCTCTCAGACATGAGTCTACTTATTTACCTTCTACATTTTCTTCTTGCAGCCTTTGTCATCCACATGATAATAGTGTAAACCTGCTCTTGACAGAATTTTTTCCCCTTCTGTTAAATCTGAAATGAAAGTGAGAGTTATATGACCCCAACACAGTTCTTAAACCAGGACTTAGAGAGAGGAGCAACATTAATCTTCAAAATAAATTTTGATAGGGACTGCTGCATAAGAATAACACCTGCTGATAGAAGAGCCGGGGAGTTTGTGCATAGTCGAAAGCTGATTGTAGCTGCTTTTTAAGCACATCTGGAGCCAATATTCAGCAGGAAACATGCACATGGCAGTCCTAATAGCCCACATTAAGCCCATCAACCAGCCTGGCTAGCACTGGGCATAAGAGGGAGAGACGATTGATCTTCAGAAATGCAAAGGTCTCTCTTGTGGTAGCTGCTCTGCAGCAAAGCACAGAGAGAAACTTGCTTTTGTAATGGTAGCAAATTCTTCCCAAGACCTACTTATCATGTCAATAGGCAAGTCCAAATCCAAAAGTATATTCAGCCCAGAACAGAATACATATGACAAAAATGACAGCTATATTTCTAACATTTAGTCAAGTTTATAACATTTTAAATAGACCCTGATTGTTTGGTATTAATAAAAAAATGAAATTAAAGTCTTCATTAATACGTGTTATTAAGCTTCGACTGCTTGACATGAATACAAGTCAATTTGAACATTTCTGACCTTTCATTTTCCTGGTGTTATATCCTGTGAACGACTTTTACGCTTGGTCACTGATATTTTAACACTTTTATGGCACTTGATTCTATCTTACAAAATAGCATTATATCATCTTTCTCTACAAACTTATAAGGAAACAGATAAAATGAAATATTTTTTATATTTAAATCATATTCTGGATACATTTTTTATTTTATAGCTCAGAGTAATAATTCTTTAACTAGATCTTTGAAAGTTTTATAGAGAAATTAATGACTATTTTTTAATAAAGATGTGGCAATGTTTGAAACTTGTCTCTACAGAGATGATAATAATATCATCTGTCCTTTGGTTTGTGAGAGACAATAAAAAAGATAATTTCATTGAAGTTGGACCACAGATTTATACAGCAGAAGTAATTTCAGAAGAAATTAGACCTAGCAAGATCCTCTTTTCAGGGGAAAACATTAATTTTATCAGAAAATATCACCTCATGAAAACAGTTCTTGTAAAGAGGAAAAAACCCCTTGCATACTTTTCACATCAATATTTTGACAGGGCTTCATCTTTCTAACCCATCTGTCTTGCATTTCAACTCAAAGTATTTTATTTAAATGTAAATTAATTATGCTTTATTCATATTTAATTGTAGTTGAAATCTTTAAAAGCAAAAATCAAAATAGTGTTTTAAAATTGCCTGAAAATTTTTCTTTTGACATAATTTCTCTTTCATTTAATTTGGTTTTGACCTATAATGATTTTTATTATGACTAGATAAAAGATAAATGTTGTATCCAATGAATTATCATAAGCATTGGGAGAACACTCTCCAAAGAATAATGAATGTTCTGCTATATTAAATGGATGATTACATAAGGTGAAATACTAACTGCTTTCTTCTTTGTTAATAAAAGTGTACCTTGATGATGATCATTTCTTACTGTCAAATGAAGATGCCTATGTGAAGTATAAAATAAAAATGTCTGTTTAAATGTAGTTTCTCTTTGCTGAGAATCCAAGACAACTGCACATAAAATGATTTACTGGGTCAAGACAAAATTGAGGAAAATCAGAGTATGCCTTAGCTAATTTTTTAATAATCTTCAGTAGACATCATAAAGGCAACTCAGTAATCTACTTACTCCTTAGCATCTCTGATTTAATTTCCCTCTGAAGCAAGGTTCTGGGCAGTGAAGACTAAAGAGCAGCTGCATGGTTCTGTGGAACTGAGGATACCTTTCCTAATAAATCTGTTAAAAACATTATGAAAAATAGAACTCTCTCTAAAATTTCTCTCTAATGTCTTTTTGAGGTGGATGTGAAAGGTTTGAATAGAGTGTGAGATATTACTGAAGTTTATTTCTCAAAGGGCTTTAAAAAGTGTTAATATAATGTTAGATTCTTATTTACTGTCAGTGTAAGAGGTAGCAGAAGAGAACTACTGCCAGTATTTACCTTTGGAAAAGGTCTCATGTAAGTGTCTAGAAGGACATATGTCTTAGAAATCAACCCATCTTTATCTTGAACAAAGTTGAATATTCACCAGCACACTCTTTGACCAACAATTCTGTGACTCCACCCTATTCTTGCAGGACCCTGTCCAAAGGAAGCCTTGAAGCAAATTACTTGAGAAGGGTGAAGAGAGGAAACCCTTCAGTTTGCAGTTGGCCAAGCAAAACAAGAGATCTTCCATGGTACCATGGGTATGTTTGTTTCCGTGTGCACACATATATATGTGCACCCAGAGAACAGACACCTTTGACACCTGCTTATATACTTTTCTCCAACTCAAGGCCATTAGAAAATCATACACCACGCAACATTTCTAAGAATAATAATGGTGTACCTCAGCTTTTCAGGAAATGAAGTTTTGTGAAATAGATTGCAGAATGGGACTTGGAAACATTCTCCTAATTTCTAACTATATGGTAAGTTACTAAGGGAACTATGTTAAAAGCTTACTGGCTCCAGTTTGCTTCCAGATAATTCTCCCCTGTTTCTAATGCTGCATTTATATCTATAATGTATCCAAAATCTAAATCTCACTCTCATATCTGATGTTCCTTCTGTATTTTATGAGGAAATTACTTCAAGCAATGGACTGCATGAGTAGATTTACTCTCTATCACAGATATCCATAGGATTGCACCTTGAAGATTCTAAGCTCCTGGTCTTTACCTGCTCTGGACCACATGCAATCCATCGTTTATTGTACAGAAGGAAAATGCAAAGCTTTTAGCATCTTAACTACGTTCTTCAGAAAAAAGGTAGAAAATAATACTATTAGTATAATGCATATCCTTCCATTTCAACTGACCTCCACTGAATTAAAATTCTTGTTCTGGCTGCTTTTATCCCAGTCATTTTTTTCCTCTCCTATTTACTATGTCCTTGAGTTACTTTCCTGTCTGTGTCATATTGGGCTAAATGAATTGTTCTGTGCAAAAAAAAAATTAGATTTTCTTGCAGCAAGTGCTGCTCTGACTTACAGTGCATAGTAAAGAATAAAGCAGGCAGAAGATTTATATTGAAGAAGAATCTAGTTTTATCACAATAAATTAATTTTTTTGTGTTTCACTGACTATTCAAAAATAAAAGACATGGAAAAATGTTATACATTTTTATATAGTTATACAATAGCATCTGAACATGTAATGAACACAACTAAAAAAAACCCTTCTTTTTTCCATTCATATATGGTAAATGCAAAAAATGAGAAGCTCAACTTTTGTCTGAACTCTTAGAAATATCACCATATTCATAGGAATTGTTAAATTGAGCTTCATGATCCCTTTGGATTCACTTTGGATGTATAAATTACTTCCCTCATACAGAGTAACTCCTGACTTCATCACACATATCACTTCTCTTAATTCAAAAGCTGTCACTGCAGAAGCACTCACTGTGATTTTTGCATTTTATCTGGCTTTATAATACAGACTGAAAACCTTTCCTGAAGCAATTTCTAGCTGATTGCTAGATGAGCAATTACTAAAGCAAGAATATTGTCAGTATTGATATGTAGCCAACAGGGTCCTTACCTGATGAAGGAAAACAGCATATGACAGACGTCACCTTTCTTGTAAATGTGTTTCAACAGATAAATAGTGTTTTAAGTTCTAAATATGTTTTTGGCAGCTTCTCCCATCAGAAATTATTGAACAAATCAAGATACTGTAGGAGAACATAATAATTTTGGTAGAGTCATAATTTATGAAATGATGGGAAGGGACATCAAAAGTTCAAGTTTATCAATAAAAATATGTTAGAAGAACTTCAAAGAGATCTATGCTTTTCAATGCATATGTAACTGATTAAAAGGATGTAGATAAAGAAAAAAAATACTGTTAATATTTAAGAATATTGCAAATAAATCTGTCTTTGAAGGAGAGAAGAACCTGCTGAGTAAGCTGACAATGAAATGATAGAAACTGTCAAGTGCATTAGAAAATACTGTAAATGAGAAAAAAACAGTCCTAACTAAACATTAAACACTAATAGAACTAAAATAATTGTTCTACCAAGGAAGGGCTGGTCAGGGCAGATAGTTAAGTGACAATGTCAAAAGAACCCTGAGTTAGTGCTAAAAAAAAGGCACAAAAAGTAATTATTAGAGACAAGCCAACACTTTCCACAGCAGAAAGCTTTGCTTCCTACTGGTCTTCAATCTTACACTTTCTACAGGCATCCATTTTGCTGTTGAAAATAGTGAGATACAGCCTGTGACTGACTTCTTGTTTGGGGCAGGAGTTTTTCTACTCCTGCATGCTGTCATTGAAGGCAGCAAAAATTGAAATCAAGAAAGTGGCCCAGCAGAAAAGGGCCTGTGGGTGCTGGTCAACAGCAGCTGAACATGAGCCAGCTGTGCCCAGATGGCCAAGAAGGCCAATGGCATCCTGGCCTGGATCAGCAATAGTGTGTCTAGCAGGACCATGGCAGTGACTGTCCCCCTGTACTTGGCACTTGTGAGGCCGCACCTCAAGTGCTGTCTCTAGTTTTGGACCCCTCACTCCAAGAAGGACATGAAGGTGCTGGAACAAGTCCAGAGAAGGGCAACAGAGCTGGTGAAGGTTCTAGAAAGTGAGTCCTATGGGGACCAGTCAAGGGAGTTGGAGTTGCTTGGCCTGGAGAAAAGGAGGCTCACAGGAGACCTTATCACTCTCTAAAACAACCTGGAAGGAGGTTGTAGCCAGGCGGGGGTCAGCCTCTTCTCTCCAGCAACAAGTGACAGAACACAATGAAATGGCCTCAAGTTGTGCTAGGAGAGGTTCAGCCTGGACATCAGAAGGAATTTCTTCACTAAAAGGTGTTGGATTATGATGCACAGGAGGGTGGTGAAGTCACCATCCCTGACGGTATTCAAGAAACAACTGGATGTAGCACTTAGTGCCACTCTCAAGGCTGAACTCAAGGGATGATCTCAGAAGTCTTTTCCAAACTAAATGATTCAGTGGTTCTGTATTATTACAGGATGTATCTTAGCCAGTAAATTTTCCTAGCTAAAAAGTCCCAGAAATAGAAATGTAAACCTCACTTTCCATTACTTAGCACATAATTTAACATTTAAGAAATTATTTGATATTTAAATTCCATCATCTGACCTGCACTCTCCTTATCTTAGCACAACTTTTCTTCAGTGTCGTATACTCAGGACAAATTTTTGCAAGAACCACCAGAATATCTACTCAGATAGTTTATAATACAATAAAAATCTACATTGTAATGTGACCCAAAGATCTGGGCTCACTAACTAAGAAACTGCTCAGGATTGGCTGACAAGAACTGAAACTCTTACTGATTATTGCTCAGTAGAGCAAGTATCATAATAGGCAATGGAACAATCATCTAGGGAAAGTATTCAGAAGCCAGAAAAAAATAGACTTTAGACTATCCTGTCAACAGTAGTTGAAAAAAATACTGGAATTTTCCATGGTACCAATAATGAATTTGGACTGGTACATTGAGAATCAGACTGCTCTGCATTTAAGACTCAATCAGTTTATTAAATCACATTTTAGATACACGTCTCCATATGCCAGTCAGTCGTCACTAATAATTTGGCCAGCCTGAAACATCTTGATTGTATTGCAGAAGGGAGACTGGAAACTAATCAAAGTGGAAAAAGATATTCCTTTCACTGGGGAAATAAAGAAGAAAGGAAATATTAGATTTTGTGATGTCATTCTCTGGGCTTCCTATTTCAATAAAACAGATGGTTTATAAACAATCAGATTTGAAATGTTTATAGATTATAGAAAAGATTAGACTTCTGCCATCTTCTCAAAAAATTAAGGTTAACAACAATGGTAAATTAGCCACACTATGAAACCTTACCATAAACCAGAAATATATTATATTATGGAAAGAAGTAAAGTAGAAATAAAATAAATTAGAGAAGTAAGTACTGATACTTATCATGTAGAAAAACTATTTTTGAGAAGCAATGCCTAACATCCTATGAAACTCATAGTCCATACCAAATACCAATACAGATTCAGTTTTACATGTGCACAAGGCATCAGCCTGTGTAATTTTCTGCTGGATGCCTGGGAGCATGTGTGCCATTACAGAAGAACACAGGATTTCTGCTGAATTGTTAAGGTTTGAGCTCAGCATGCTTTAAGGTGTGCCATTCTAGCAGGGAAATGACACTGGTTCCCAAGAAAGCAGGGACTGGCCTTGGGGGCAGAAGCCACTAAAGGCTGCTACAGAAGTGCTGCTGCAAGGAAAAACGCCTTCCAGGTTTTAGACAACATTGAAAGAAAGTTTGGGCTGACATGTTTTGACCCATAGCTTAATAAGATTTAAAGGCTGAGGTAGAATGAAATTGATCTACTGTGCAAAGTCCTAAACCCCACTTAAATCACTGCCTTTTGTTATTGACATGAGCATATATTACACTCAAACTATTGTTTATGGGCAAAGCAGAAATACACGTGAATACACAGAGTCTATAATGTACTGCTACTATAGTAACTGTTACTGTAGTGGAAATCTTCAGAATCTAGTAAATAATAGTCCAGATTCTGAATAGTAGGGGAAAAAAACCAGTAATAATGCAGCTAGAATTTTTATATACACTCAAGTTGCTGGAGTAATTTTCTGGGAGGAATGTAATGTTCATTCTGATAGTTTCTTTAATTTCCTGATATTTTACTTCAACTTCCTTTAATCTTCCTAGACTCATCTTTATGTGTTTAATACCACACTTTCAAGCCTTTTTTCTTCTTTGTTTAATCTGCTCTCTATGTTATAGTTGAATGGTTTATACACGGTGCATTTTATACATGCTAGATACTACTTCTTTTTTTCTCTTTGTGACATTTGAAACTAGTTTTGTACAACTGTACCTTTCTTTTTTTAACAGAGTATCAGTGATATATTTATAGCTATGGGATTTCCATTACCAAGCATGTCTCCCCATGTCTGTGCCACATCCTGTGGCTTCACTACTCAATAACCCTGACTTGTGTCAGACATGTATTTCTCTACATTGCATCATTATGTTAGAGTCATAAATAACTCATTCTACTTACTAAAATTGCTGTTGGCTGCTACCTATGTAAAACTGTGGTTGTGACACACAAAGATGAAAAAATCAAAATAAATTAGACATAAACATCATGTCAATTACAGAAATTATTGTCCCAGCTAAAATAAGTATGACAAAGCTGCCACAGGTGAAGAAAAGTTTGAACTGAGCATGGGTCTCAAGCCTCAGTCCTGAGACCTTGGAAATTCATAACAAAGCTTGTGGCCTGTTACTGGAAATGGCAGTATCCTCTTACCGGGCTGCATGGTTTCACAGGGCTAAGATACAGCCCACTTTGTAGAAATCATGGTCTAAGCAGAGTGAGATTTATTTGCATGCAACTTTAGTGGGCACTGGCATTTGATATGGTTTTTATTTCATGGTTTAATTAGCTATAGAAACTACTGCATAGAAAAGAGGTTTTGCATACAAATTGAATTTCTCTTTGGGAACTGTAACAGCTCTGCAGGGCTCAACAGGTAGCAAACTTTGTGCAGCATTAGTGCAGAGGGGAGAAAGGAATGGACAGGTCTCTTTCAATGCTATCACTTGCATAAGACCAGTGAGACAGCCTGAACTCTGCAGTGGCAAGCCCTGATGCTAAAGCATTTCTCCTAAATCTGCAGCACCATGGAGTTAGCACTGGTTATCACCTGCTTTATCACATCGAGGACAAAGAAGGAGGAGTCAATCTCACTCAAAAATCAACGAAAATAATTTGCTCTGTCAGTGTTGACACCATTTATTGATCAAGTTAATAAGAACACTTTTATTAGCTTCAGGTAAATTGGGACAGTTCCCAGTTTGACAATTTTAGAGATTTGGCAGCAATATTTACAATATTTACATTTTTCACTAGCACAAAGAAAAATTATGAATAGTTATTACTTTTCCACAGTTGTAAAACTAAATCATAGAATAAGTAGATCTTAAAGGATTTTTAGTATTAAGTGGTGTGCAGAACAAGCCTGAAAATATTTTTTAACCTTGAAAATAAAAATCTGACTGAAAAAAGACTTATAAGGCCAAAAGATCCCATAATACTGGCATAAAATTAGGAAGAAGTGTTCTATTTTATTTAAAAATGAATAAATAAGAAAAGACCACACCACCACCTGCTTTATGTCTTTATTGCTCAGT
Source organism: Peucedramus taeniatus (assembly GCA_013400575.1). Classification (NCBI taxonomy): domain Eukaryota; kingdom Metazoa; phylum Chordata; class Aves; order Passeriformes; family Fringillidae; genus Peucedramus; species Peucedramus taeniatus. The sequence goes on from WBNO01008731.1 coordinate 179,363, forward strand.
TAATGTGAAGAAAATAACATGGCTCAAGAGATGCTCTACAAGTATGTTCCAAAGAAATCTTATGTACATATATTCTATATAATTCCCTGATTATTTCTATTCCTTTTAAGTAGCCTGAAAATTCCTATCATAGTAAATTTTCAAATAACTTTTTTTTTATTTCATACTTTCATCTTGAAAAACTGCTCTTTTTCCAGTGGATCAGAATTTCTATGCAATTGTAAATCATAATTAAAATATTTTGCAGTAAACAAAATCAGTCCAGCAGGGTGTTCCTGTTCTGAGTCCTTCAGATGTGCAGCAAATTTATCTTTGATTGTCTTTCATTGCTTCATTGGCATTGAGGTGATATTTATTATTTTCTGAGTTGTTTCCTAGTATGTATTCTATTTCATCCTTGCTGGATGAAAGTTTGGTGAGGCTCTCTGACTAACACTGAAATGAATGATGAAAGTAGCTTATGGAGTTAGCATTGCTGAAATACAAATACATCCAAACAGAACTACACCTATACATAAGATTGTGCCCTCTTTACATTGGTTTCTACCAGAAAAGTTATGTAAAGGAAGCCCTGGAGTTTAAAACTTTCCCTGTTGAAGTGGGAGCAGAAAATAACTGGAGTTTCTGATCTGCTGAACTAACTGTCCTGTCAGCACTGGTACGAAACCAAAACCTTGTTAAGATAAGCTTCCTTCTCAGCATTTCTCATAAACTAAGTAAAGCTCTGACTTTCAAGTACTCACAAAATTAATGAAAGAAATTTAATTTGATCTTCTTGGCCTTCGTTGAAGGAATTTGACCATTTTCTCTGAGAGCAGATGGACTGTTGAGATGTCTCTATATATCAGCCTCCATTGTCTGTTTAGGAGAGATATGAACCTGAGATGAGATTATGTGGTACACTTTTATTCACATCTTTGAGTTTGACATGCTCTTAAGCTCTGGTCCCTCAAATTTTACTCTATCTTCAGAAGACATTTCTCATTTCTTGCCACTTACCTTAGGAAAAAAATCTACCTGAAATGCAAGAAAAAGTGTTTTAGAGCATTTTAAGACTTATTTTCCCAAACATTTCAAATTGACTAAAAACCAGCCTAATCAAAGCCTGTCCTGACAGGAAAAGTAGTCCAATCAATTCACAATGTTTTCCAGCTAGGCTTTAGGACTCAAAACAGTGATATGCCAAACAATTTTTAAATCATGGGTTTCTCTTTTCATAGTCACTTGAAGCTGTGGCACAAAGCAATTCAAGAGTGTACAGCCCATTATTTTTTCAAAAAAAAAGCTCCAAAGTGCTGTGACTCAAATGGAAATGATTTAGCCATTTGTAAAGGTCTGCTTTTAGCGCAAGGAATGGAACATGGGACTGGGATTGCTTCATGTGCCACAAACAATTCTGTTTGATGGTAAGTCCAGCCTAGATTTCTCCTTTTTTTTTTTTTTTGTTAGTTCCCCCTTTTTTTTTTCTTTTTTTTTTTTTTTTTTTTTTTTTTTTTTTTTTTTTTTTTTTTCCCAAAAGAGGAAGGCTGTAGAAGTTAAATCCCGGGTTAACCCCACCAGTGCAAAAATCTTCAATACCATCCTGCAGCCCTTTGTTTCTAAAAATGAGTTATGTTGCTGGAAAAGTACAGGAAGCTTCATTTTCAGGCAAACACTTTTAAATCCTACCCTTTGGGAAGCAACTCTATCTAGAATAAGGAATAATCTTATTTTCTTCTATATATATGTGGTCTATGGCACTTCTAGTGACTTTTAGTCCATGCCTTTCTCAACTGATAGAGTGAGACTAGCAGGCCAGGGCTTTGATGTGAATTTGCTTCTCCTACCACAGTTTCTGGAGAAAGTCTAAAGGCCTTTAATTACAAATAGCCAAATTATGTTATCTGAGCAACACAACACTCTTCACATAGCAAAAGCTCAAAGTAAGGATGTTAAAATGGAAATTAAAGTTATTAAACTTCATGCCATGGAAAATACTGTTAAGCTTCTCCATCCCAGAATGCAGTCCATGTCCTTGCCTCCGGGGAATTACACAGAAGCTCCCATGTGGCAGCAAACTGCTACCTAGGGAATTTCTTTCACACTGTCATCCTTTTCAGTCCCTGAGATTGAGCTTACATAGACACATCAAACAACTCTTGGAAATATTCCTGACCCCTGTAAGTCACTGATTTGCACAGCCAGATTTTCAGACCAGTCACTGACTCTGCTTGGTGTCAATCAAGGCCGTCCCTGAAAAACCCTAGGTGTACTTCCAGAGCCAGCACAACTGAAGACCTTTCCCAAAAGATGCCCTGGACCCAGTCACCACATTTCAGAAGGTCAGAGAGTCTCATAGGGCAGACAAGGGCTGCTTCATGACAGCTGAATGCAGTGCCAGAGAGTGGTAGGAAAACATCAACATAGGCTTAATCTTTCCAGAGACTCTGAAGTCTCTGCAGAGCCTCTAAGACCTAGCCACCACTCAGGCGCTGATGGGTCTGCCCATCACACTTTGTGCTCCCTCCCCTCATGAGCAGCATCCAGGACAATCTCTATCTCTAGTCATAGTGCTTCCAGCACTGCCAGTATTTTTTTAAATTGACCTGTCAAAGTAGTGGACAAAAATAAGCAATTGCCGGGTTTTTTTATTTATATATAAAAAATCAAAGTGGAAAATGAATAGTGTGGGTCGATTCTGTAACAGAGAATCTCTGTGATACATAGTTCACTTACCCAGATTAACATTGGGTGTTGATTATGCATAAATGAACATTGTGTCTCAGGTTTGGTAGGCATTTTGTGAAGAAGGAGAGAAGGAAGAAACATTGCTGTGTCTGACATGATTTGCCTGCTGGGATCATCTCACCATAACCAGAAGAAGCCTAAGATATTTGTTGTGTTTAGGTCTGCCATTACCTCTATCTACAGCAATTTGAGAACTGAGATATCTGGCTTAAATAAATCTTTAGATATTATGAAATACTTGTGTGAAACTTACTGATCTGTGGAATATAGAAGGTCAGACTAGATTATATGATGTTTTCATCTGTCTCTTCCTTCAGCAAAGCTAAAATTTCCAATAATGTTTTGTTCAAAATATGTTAGAAGCACTGATAAAATCCCCTTGTGATGTAACTTTTCAAGGAACTCTCCAGGACAACCCACATTTATATGATTATCATAAATCAAACATCTCCTTGCAAAAAATATTCAGTTATGTGAGAGCCACAAACAAATGAAAGCACCAATATACCTCACTTCTCAAATCAGCTACCCACTGAGAAAGCAAGGCAGCTCTTTTTCAAGAGTTTTACAAATAAGTTAAAAGAGAGAAAAGCCCGTAATAAAGAATTCAGTATACGAGATGGAATCTTAATGTAACTTTATAGCCTATGTATAGGTGTTTTATATTAATTTGTTTCTTTAACAAAAAAATTAAATTTTTATTTAATCTTATCTTAATCTTAATTAAATCTTGAACAAAAATGTAACCATTTTTATTGCACCACAACTATAGCAGAGCATACACTGCACCTTAAATTAGAGGATTTATGTAAGTATAAGGAGAAAACAAGAGGAAATGCTGACAGAACTGACAGGCGATGTGTCCATTCTTCATAGCAATGGATATTAATCCTATTTTGAAGTGGTCTCATTTCTTTCTTTTGCCTGTATTCTTGTTTCAGGTTAATGGTTTTCTCTTGCTCAAAAGAAGTACGGCCTGTTTTCTTGCATTTAGTCTTGGTTTTCAAACAGACAATAAAAAAGAGAGAAGACTTTGCACATTGTGTTGCAGAGAATAGGAAAGAATCTTTGTGTTAAATTCCTAGAATTTAACCTTAAAAAGGAAATAAACCAGAAAGTCAGATTGGACCAAAATGAGAAAAAAGAGGGAAGTAAAAAGTCAGAAAGGAACCAAAGGAAAGAAAATATAGAGAAAGCATAGGTAGAGAAAACAATTTTTTTCACTGTGAGATATTTATATTTCTGCAAAAGAATTGAAGCAGCTACAGTAAAGAGAGAAGAAGATAAAAAAATCATCAGTGACATGGAAGAATCAATTTTTCAGGTCTTTGGCATACTGAAGCTGCAGAATTTGAAACAATGAATATATTTTCTTCACCTACATCAAATCTTGAAACCTTGAAACCAGATGAGAAACATATGAAGATGTTTGGACAGGTCTGCAAATAGGGCCAGTGAAGTCATATGAATTCAGACTGAGGGACTGGGTTGCATGTGAGGACATGTTTTATATGAATTATTTTTTACAGCTTTGGAAAAAGAAAAAGAATGGTTGAGAAAAAAAATAGTAAGCTTTAAAGCCCTTGGTAAAGAGGATCCTGTTTTAGAGAGAAGCCAGAACAAACTTTCGGAAAGGTGAAAATTAGTGAGAGAAATACCCACATCAAATGTGGCAGCTGTACAACAGGAGCAAATATCTGTAGCATCCTCTCTGCTGCTTCTGCTTACAGCATGTCTGGAGAGGGATTAGCAATAGTGGGGAGTGGGATACGTGGCTCAGGTGCCCCAAATGCTCATATGTCCTGACCAGTGGTGTTAGGAAAGGAGGAACTGTCCCATATGGAAGGTTTTCAGGTCTGCTCTTGGAAGGCTGCAGGCAAATTATCAGTCAATGCTTTTTGTATTCCTGCCTGAAAACACGCCTTGCAGGAGCACTAAGGTGAAAGAAGCTTCTTTGAACAGAAACACTGAACTTTTGGGGAGAATAAAATAATGAATGAGATGAAGTGGGCGACAGGAAGAGCAGGCTGAGTCATATAGTACTTAGAGACTTATATGCGCACAGTTATCCATACACCCACTGAGGCTGGCTTGGTAAAACTCCTACTACTCTTGACTACTTTTATAACCACCAGTGATCAAATCTTCCCTGACTTTAAGTGTCTTTCCTTTACTGAATTCTAGGGGGTTTCTTTTGTTATGAATCTCTCATTAGGAACTCTGTGAGGTACTTAATCTTTGATACTTCAGAATGGAGAAAAAAACCCGAGAAAGCAACAAGATTTTATTGCAACACAGAAAACAACTTTTTTACCATCCAAACATAAGGAATAATTTCAGATTCTGTGGAATAAGATAAAGAGAAAAAACCATGGAGTAGGAGATAGAATAAAAGCAGAAAGGACATGAACCCAATCTAGAATTAACCTAATTTTATACAGAGGACATGACTATACCAGTTACTTTAGAAAACTAGTTATAAATTTATATCTAGTTTATAGATTTATATATGTTTAATACCCATAAAATTAGAAAACATAACTAGGAACAAAAAGGCCTAAGGTTAAAGGCTTTTCTGGTTGTCTCATGGTTTATAACTGAACTTGATATCTGAAACTCAGAACAACAAACAATTTGTCAGTTAAAGCAGCTACAAGACCTAATCAGGTCTAAGCAGAAACAAATTTATGTATTAGCTTAATACATTAGTTATGTATTAGTTACGATGTGTAAGGTGTCTCTATTCTTAAAATAAGTGAAATTATGCCTATCTCATAGAAGAGTTAGCAGTGTATGTTGTCTCCTGAGGATGCTAGTCAAATACCAGCACTGCTGCTAAAACAGAAAGTTCTTGCTACTCCTGGTAATATCCCCTAAAGGCAAACAACAATGGCTTAAAGTAACACTGATAAGAAAAGTGAAATAACTTTCTTAAGCAGTAAGTACCATGCTCAGGAACATTTAACTTTTTTTTTCCTTTGCTACTGTTACTGGTTTCTTAACATGTGTATGTCTGCATGTGCATTTTTCCATAATGAGAATTTTTCTGCCTATATTTCCATGCCTACTTAAATTTAACAACATACACTGGCATTCCTCTGAAATTATAAAGATGAAATGATTTTGATCTCACTGCAGAGATTCTTCACAAATGGCTTTTCAGCACTCTGTGCATAAAAAGACCTTGATTTTGATCAGCTCAGTGGGGTTATTTGTACTTATTTAAACTGAAATATGCTACTGAATCAGAATATCAGAAAAATGTAGAAAGCTAAAAATGTACAAGGCTGTGGAGGATCAAGCATAATTTCTGATATTTCATTGATCTTTGTAATCAAGAAAGATGCAGTTTTTATTCCATCATGTCTATAGAAGTATCAGTCAGTTTTTTTCCTGCAGAGTATTGACTAAAGTATATACTTACCCAGTGAAACAAAATTTAGCAACTGCATATCATCTGATTGACTTTTACCACTTAAATTCTGATTCTTAAGACTAAAATAGTAGACTAGGACGTCTAAATAATGAAAAACTGTGTCTTCTGAATAATTCTGATTTACCATAACTAGAACCAGGGACTTTTCCAAAGTCCTTTACATAATTTTGCTTTAAATTCCATACTCCTCCAACATACTTGAAGCAAACAACATGAGGAAATAATCTATGACTCCTTTGATGTAAAAACTCATTAATCATGTAGATAAAAGTGGTTAAATGTATTTTACAAATGGTATTTAAAATATTGAAATGTTGATACCAAGTAGTCCTAAAAAGAAAATCTAATTATATGAAATGTTGTTGCTACCATTTTTCGCACATGAATAGATATTGGAAACATCCACCAAGTCTTTTGAAAAGCAAAAAGGAAAACAGTGAAACCATAAAAGTCATTATCCATGTGTGGAATTTTAAACTTTTATTTTGTGACAAATTTATTTAGAAATTAGTGCTGGTGATATTAGTGTTATTCAATGTCCATTGGTTGATTTTCTTGTCAACTTTATGATTAATGAAGTGAATTGGTATTATGTAATTAATTTTGATAACTCAAAGCTGTCACTCAAGACAAAGCAGTATTACTTTTATTATTGACTATTTTTCTCCTTACTTTATATAGCTCTCTCTCAGCTATGAATGTGTTTACCTTTCCTGGTAATTTCACAAGCCAAAATAACCTGCACAAAATTGATGATTTAGTCAATTATTGAATGTACTGAATTAAAGCCACATTCCAAGCTTGCTACAATCACTGAATGTTGTCATGAAAGGTATAATGTACAGCCTTTTCACAGTGCAACTCATTAGATTCTGGTTAAATTATGGTAATCCAGATTGAGGCATATAATTTATACTGATCTTCAACACAGGAAAAAAAAAAAAAGAAGACTCCAGGCTTTATTGCCCTGTCATTGTTAAAAAATAATTTAAATAACCAACAAGAATATCTTTATTATACTGAAATCATACCTCTTCAGTCTAACTCTGTCTATTAACACACTTCAATTACACTAACTCAAAATAAAAGGACAGAGATAGTTCTGATGGTTAGGACAGACTAACAGGATATCATTTTTCTTGTTTCTCTTTCTGACCTTCTCATCTTCTGAACCTGCTTATATTATTTAATAGTTCTAGTACAGATTTTGAGTGTCAGAACTGGAGAGGAGTAATACACTCAATTTTCTTTGCTGGAGTTTGAGTGGGAGAAATACAATACATGTTGTCCACATATGACTTTATGGCTGTGCAAATCCAATATAAATATCCCAGTGCCTATCAATGTGCTATTCAGAAAACATATATTAAATGTTTTAGGGAAGGAAACGGATATGGAGCCATGTCTGGTTATTGATTTTCTTTCTAATTTCTTGCTAGCAAATGATACAGAATTTTTTTTTCTAATTAAGTCTCTATTGCAATGAATCTGTTTTGCATTATTGTGGCATTTTAAGACTTGAATTATCCATTTATAAAAAGAAGAAAAGAAAAAATTTAAGCAGAAAGATTATCTTTGGTACAAAGAATTTACAAGCTAAATCAAGTTGATGAACAAGGCAAATAATGAGTGTTTGGAAATACTGAGAAAACAATGACTAGTTAACTGTTTAAAGTCTAAGGATGCTGCTAGGTCGATACATGATTTATACAAATATCTTGGACACTTCTTGTTCAAGTTTCATAATGGATGAAAGTAGAAAGAATCCATGAATGTCAGTGGTTTTCTCCTGCTATTTACAGACAAGCATTTCCTTGCTAATACTGTAGTGAAATTAAGAAACCCTTGCTGTCATTGTCCAGGTAACTTTGCTAATTCACCATGGACAAAATGTGTAAATGTGTCTTTATTGGATTATTCATTATGGTGAGACATTCCAGGAATTACTCTTCCCACAAGGCAGTCAACCAGTGAGAAGTCCCCATGGACTCTGCCACTTTGATAATTTCTGCTTTTATTCGTTTTCATAAAATTAGCTGGTTAATTCTGAGCATAATAATCTGAAATTGGTGGGATTCTGAAAGATACCTTGATCCCAGAATTATTTTCTTAATTCCCTTCCTTTAAAACTTTCCTGCTCTTCTAAATAGGGTTGGTAAGGTACAATCAAAAATCCATCAAATGTTATTTTTAAAGAGAATGATGTGAGTTAGCTCCTTAGAAAGCAGTCTTTTTTTTTTCTACTCTTCCCTGGATATAATATTCTTTATCACTTTGTAACATTTTACTAGATAAAACCAAGACCAGGTTTTGCTCTCCTGCTAAGATAGTCCTAGGGCTGAAGTGCAAATGCAAATGCAAATGCAAATGCAAAAAAAAAAAAAAAAAGGGGTCTTTAAGGGTTTTCTGAAAATGTAAAGATTTTGATAATATTCCTACTTTGAGAACTTTATTCCAATCTTATTTTAGGTACAATGAAGGTTCAAGATTTTGGTTGCAATTGAAAAGATGTACAGTCCAGGACATATCCTCAGTGGTCTTTCCAAGAATTCTGTTCACAAGGAATACTTTATGACACTGGAGGTAGTCTTCTGTCTGTCTGTCTGAACAAATAAAAATAAGAAGTCAGCATTACCAAGCATTTGCTTTTTACCGTTGCTTTTGTTTTCACAAAATATAGAGTCATTAAAGGACCACTGAGCCCAACCATTGACCCAGCATTGCCAGGTCTTCACCTAAACCATGTCTCTATGTGCCACATTTACATGTTTATTGAACATTTACAGGGATGGTGATTCCACCACTCCCTGAGCCTCTTCCAACTATTGACCTCCCTTTCAGTGAAGAAATTTTTCTTAATATCCAATTTAAATCTCCCCTGGCACAATTTGAGGCTTCTTCCTCTTGTCCTATCACTTCTTACACAGGAGAAGGGGCTGACCCCCACCTGGCTACAACCCCTTTTCAGATATCTTTAGAGAGTGGTAAGTTTTCCTCTGAGCCTCCTTTTCTCCAGACTAAACAACCCCATCTTCCTTAGCTTCTCAATATGGGACTTGCTCTCTAAAGTCTTCACCAGATCCATTGTCCTTCTGTGGACGTGCTCCAGTACCTCAGTGTCCTTCTTGTAGTGAGGGACCCAAAACTGAGCACAGGATTCAATGTGCAGCCTCACCAGTGCCAAGCAGAGGGAAAAGATCACTGTCCTGGTCCTGCTGGCCATTTTATTTCTAATGCAGGCCAGGATGCCATTCACCTTATTGGCCACCTGGGCACACTGCTGGTTCAGCCCAACACCCTTTTCTGCTGAGCAGCTTTCCAGCCATTCTGATTCAAGCCTGTAGCATTTTACATCTTCAGTTCTTTCAACCATGTTGTATTATGGCCAAAAAGGATGCTCTTTATGAGTCATTTTAGATGAGTGACCGTTGTAATGTCCAAATGTTCCAAAATGATGGTACCACAGGCAGCATAGAATGGCTGAAGTGGGAGGGATCCTGGAGATTGCCCAGACCAAACGTGGCACCAACCACAGCTGCCTGCAGCAGGTTGGTTGCCTCTGTTGTATTCAATTCGGTTTATGGCTCTCGAGGAAATCCAGCTCTGCACACATAATCTCAAGCCAAAACGAAAATATTAATGGAGGAATAACTTGGCACCTCACCTTTCTCATATATTTGAGCTACCCTCTGATGAAATATTTTGTATCATTTAATTTGACAATTGCTTAAATTAATTAAACAACTGACTTAAAACAATTTCCTTTTACAAGTCCTTTTTCTCATAGGGAAGTTTATTTTTCCTATGAGAAACGGATGACAGGAAAAGCTGCAAGTTCTCTACAGATAAAAAGGTGAATCCATACATTTTATTAAATACACTCAGTTATTCTCACTCATATGCAAGTATTAATTCTGTCTGTGCTGAAAATTGCCCCACTTACTGTGAAAATCTGGTCTTTTGATTCCGAGAATGAATTATTAGTGAAGATAATTGGTTTTTACCATGTGGTTGTTTGACTTTGTGAATGGATGGATTGAACTTGAAAGCCAGGTTATATTCTCTGTTCTGCTTGGTATGAATCCAATTTCAGTCATGAAAGATAAGCAGTGAAGTAATTTGGTGCCTTGTCACTCCCATGTCTGTTGCAGATGCAGTAATAATCTGTTACTAGCTGAGGAAAACATAAGAGCTGTATTCAAGAGAAATAGTATTTTTGTTTTGTAGGTAACTGATACCTGGCAATACGTGAATGCCTTGAACAACATTAATATGCAAGAAAAAAATATTAAAAGAAAAATAAAGCACAGGAAATATTTGCAATTTTGAAACTAATGGATATGCAAAATATTTAAGAGATCATATTGTTCAGAAGCGAGAACCCTGTTCTTTCATTATCAAATTTTTACTCTCTTGACAGCTGCAGGAGTCAAGGCTGACAACACAGAGATGGTGTAACTCTTCAAAATGCATCTTACTTGGTTCCACCTGAAGCATCCTCCTCTCAGTAACATCTGCTGCACTCCCAAATGAATCCCCGTGGGCAGAGTGTGCATCCACCTAGGATAGCATGAGGCAGTGCTTACTGGCAGCATTCCTGCAGGGTCAACTCTGAAAATTACTTCATAAGATGGGTATAAGCCCCAAAACAAACCTAACCAAACAAAACAAAAACTCCCAACCAATTAAACAAAACAAAAAACCCCAAGGCCACAAGACAGAAAGAGACAGAAATAGGGAAAAGATTTTTTTTTTAACAAAATCTTACTTAATTTGTATAAAGCAGCAGATTGTGTACTGAAATCTGAAGAGTTGGGTTTTGAGAGCAGAAGAGTTTGTGGAGAGAATGATAAGAAAGGTGAATCTGTCTTTTCTCCCTGAGTGGAAGCTCAGAGAAGTAAGAAAAGATGGAGAATTCCAGCAGATACTAATTACTACCTCAGGAAAACAAAGTGAGAGCCCTCAGCTTCCTGAAGATTCCTGAAGTCCCTCTTTGCTTCCAGAAGGAAAGTGTGCCCTGATGAGATGAGACATGTCCATTTCTCATCTGTACAAATACTGAGGCAGTAGAAAACTGAATTTTCTCCTATTTTAGGGGAATTTAGACACACCAAAGCCATGGTGGAATTAATCTCCCCCAGTTTTTACCAGCTAATGGACATCTAGACTAAGCTGTTTTTAAATGCCCTTTTTTTATTCTCAGTGATGAATGAGAAGGGATGCCTTGCCCCAGTATAGAAGTGTCATTACCCATAGAGCGTAACTATACAATTAATCTGATTTTTCAGTGATTTGCCATCTTTTTACTTTGATTGTTTGTTTTCATATAGGTTTTTTTAATTTATCTTTGTTGTTATCCATATTCTAAAGGGTACAAATGGTGGATTAGGAATAAAATACATACCATATCAAAAAGTCTACTAAAATAGAAAAATATTCATTTAATCAAGCAATCTCAATGATGTTCATTGTGTGGGACTCTCATTCAAATCAATAAAAATGTACATTCATAAACCTGTAAAAAATCAATGAGGTCTAATTATAGGCAGCATAATTGCTTCGAGTCCCAGCACTCTGCAAAAAAATTTCACAGCTTTTCCTATGACTTCAGGAATTGATTAAAAATTCCATTACAATTTGTTAAAACAGAAAGGAAAACTTTCAGTATCTCTTGTATTAGGAGGCATTTATAATTAGTGGCATGTTTTATTTCATGGACATAAAGTGTTCATAGCACTTTTCATCTCTAAAAATAAAAGATAGCTTTTTCTAAGTGAGTTATAACACAAAATATGTGTGCAATGTCTTATTTATCACCACATTTTTATGTACTATGTATTATGTACTACTCATTTTAATGATTTTTTAAAGATTTATATAACCATTCTCTTGGGAAGAGTGCATAGTTCTCAAAGCTATATTTTTCAGAACCACATGAGGTTTACTTATTGCTTGTATAGGTACAACTAATGATGATATTTTCAATAATCATGATGATAATGATGCTGATGATGATGATATTAATAATAATAATCTGTGAGAAGTAAAGCTTCCTGAAAGCTTGTCAGTCTTAACTAGATAAATTATAGAGATTATATGATCTTAAGAGATCATGTTACTTCCTATAGAAACCTTGTTCTTCTTGTATGTTGAGGCCATCAAATCACTAGGGTAATAGACAGTTTTCTCAAACATTATTGGTGTAGCTAAAGCGGACCCAGAACTTTGACCAGGTAAAGGTTTTCTGTTAGTCAACAAAAAATATTTTATTTTGGAAGTACAAATGCAAGATATCTCATTAAAGGTTAATACTGGTTTTTATGAAAAAAAAAGCACTGTTATGGATTAATTAAAGGATTAAGCCCTCAATCATCTTTACCCCCTCTGCTCTCTTCCCTATACATGGAAAAAATACATTTTGTCAGCAAGAAACAAATGGGCCAAAAGGGAGAGACTAACACAGGAGAAACAAATATTCATGCAGAATTTTTTTTTCTGCATTGCTGAAGAATAGAAGTAACATGTAAGTTTGAAAATTTTACTTGATTCCTTTATTCTTTTTTATTTAATTATAAATGTCATGCTAAATAGAATTTAAAATCTATTTACTTTTAAGAACCAAGACATATCTCTAACAGTCCTGAATACATGTTCACACGCTTAGTTATCTAAATATTTGCAGGAACATTCCTAAGATCATTTTTGACTTTATAAGTGGTTTTGAGTCTTCTAATTCGGTTTTGATAGGTTTTGGAAGATCTCTGTTGTTAAGTAAATAAAATCAATTTAATCAAAAAGTTGTTTTCATGAGATGCTCTGTAAATTAGGCAGGTGATAGATGCAATCGGACTTTGGTTACACTTGTGAGACTGTTGGCAAAATACATGCAACAATATGAAGACACTCACAGTCTAGAGGTCCATATTCATTTTCATGCTCCTTCTTAGAGTCAATAGAGGAAAAAAATCTTGAAAGCAACCCACAACATGTTAAGAAAGTTATTCAGAACGGACCAAAGGAGTTGTGCATTTAAAATACCTGCTCTCTGCCAACAATAAAGGCAGCATGAAGTAATAAATAACTGCACTGAAGACGTTGAAATTGGAACATCATGAATTGTACTGTGCTTCAAATTATATTCTTGTAAGGGAAGGAGAGCAACTCAGCCAAAGCTGAAGAACTGTTATAGTGTGGTAACTGGGTAAAGAAAAAGGAGTACAGAAGTTACTGAATTGTGCTATAATTGTTAATAGTTTTCTGTTAAATTTGATTTATTGATGTTCCGTATATATTTATCATCAAGAGCCTATTTCATCAAGGCATTTTCCCTACTGACTGTATGATGAGCTAATGGATGTTCATTACATTTGCAAAAGACACCGAACTGGGAGAAAGGCACTACCAGGACACTGAAAGAATTCAAAGCCACCCTAGCAAATTCAAAAGTGGGCTGAAAAAACATAGGGTATTCAAAAAGGACAAATGTGAAGTTCTGCACTTAGGTAACAAAGCATACAACAACATGAACTGAAGAACAAGTTGGGCAGCTCCTCTTCGTAATTAGAGCTGTTAATGACACAAATTAAAAGCCCAAGATGAATCTAAAAAGGTGATGCTCTTTCACTACAAGCACAGTTCTGCAATGCTTAAAAACACCTCTCATTTTATTTGAGGAAATAACCTCTCCACTTTATTGGGATGGGTTTATCTAGGGTAGAGGGCAGTCTGGAGCAGGTCTGGAAAGCCTTTCCAGGAAGGACATAGAATGACTGAAGACAATGTGGGAGAGATAAAAAGATGGCAATCTGGAAAATATGGTCTGGAAAGGCAGACTGAATGGACACCATGTTTAGGCACTTATTTATGGAACTTCACCTATCTCCCTTGCGTTCTTAGGATACCTACTAAAGGCATAAAGATTGGTTTTGTGTGTTCCAATGACACTTCCTCTTTTAACAACAAACTTCCCTCCTATGGAATTTTCCTATTGAAGCAACTTTTACTTGTGCTTTTGCTCCAATTTGCAGATTATTTTTGAGCAAAATATCTAGCAAACAACATAAATGGGGGATCCAGGTCTTGACAAATTTCATGTGATGGATAAACTGTGCTGGTGTTAACTTACTTTTAGCCACAAAATCTTGTGCTTACTCTTAAACTAAAGAATTTTCTCCAGACCCCATTAATTTTTCTTTGGAGGTAAACAGAAAGTCTCCTTATGGCCACCATGTTTCTGTGACTTGAAGGCTGAAAAATAAAAACCAACATGAACTATAGCTGAAAGTCTGAAAATTGACAGAAAAATGATGATAAAGCATGTCAGCATGTACCAATATTCACTCCACAGGTCCAGCTACTACCTCTATTTGCTTTTGTGGTGCAAAATATTTCAGTTTGCAAAATATCACATGGTCATAATCAGAAGCCCTAAGTCACATTCCCTGCTGTTGGTGAACATCTGGATGCTAACAGAAAAAGAGTGAGCAGTAGAAGTTGTTTCATTTTTATTCTACCCTATAAAATTGAAGTACTTCAGAGAATTTAGAAACAGAGGTAGTCAATATGATTCTGATTTTGAAAATGCATCATACAGTACGGGATACCTTTTGCTGAAAATTATTGTAAAAACACTTTTTTGTTGTTTGTTTGGGGGGTTTATTTGGTTTTGGTTTGGTTTGATTTTGTTTTACTGGCTCTAGACTGCAGGGGATAGATAATAACATGGTTATTCATGTTTAAACATGGACCTTTTTCCCTTAAATTATTTTATTTTTTTCATAAGTTGCAAGATTTTTTCTTAAGAGTAACTTAAGGAATTTTCAAAAAGCCAAAGGGAATAATTGAATTACATAATTTAGGAAATATCTTATTAAAAATCAGAAGGTAATGTTACATTATGCTGCTATAATTGTATTTACAGCTATTGAAAATATAAAGTGCTTAAAGGGAAAACAGTTAAGATAACAGCAATTAGTTTGTTCCAAATGGAAATGGACACAGGGAATTTTGATTGGTTTGTGCTGATCAGCTTGTCTTTCAATAAACCAAAACTTTCCTCCCAATTCTCCAGGCAATATGAAGAAAGTAAAGTCCAGCACATTAAAGTTCTGGCCTCTGAAACTTCTCTTTGGAAATGTAGCCCAATGAGGATATAGTAAAACTCTGGTTTATGTCTTCCTCATTTTGTTGGAGAATCTTGAATGGCTTTAAAGAGCATTCCTCAGCCTGAAAAGTCCTTTCAACCTATTCCCTTGGCTTTATAGTTACTATCTCTCCCATTCCTATATGTCAGGGCTCCAAACAGTCCTGCATTGCTGCAGCGAATAAGAAATTCTGGGGTCTGGTGGCAGCTTTCATTTAGAAGAAGAAAACCATAGCCTCTCACCATGGGAAGCATTTCTAGACTGGTGGGCACAGCTGTTTCCTCAGAAAATCACCTTTAGATACCCAGCTGTATCTGGTTGGTGCTAGAAAAGGCATTTCTAAGCACATGTTTTTCTGACAGCCCAAAAGCTACACAAACCAACACAGTCCTACAGGTGACCCTTAGGTCACGAGCAGATCTCTGAAGCCTTTGCTGGTAAGGAATGAAATGAAGTGAAACACTGGCAGGACACAGCAGGGATGTTTACTTCTGTTTTCACCTACTTCACCTATTGCATACTGAATGCCTTTTTTCCTTTCAATCCTCTCTCATTCAACAAATCCAGATCTTTGCTCAGTTTTGTATTTCCAGAAAAAAAAAAAAAAACCCAAAAAAGACATGACACCAACAAATTGCTTCAATTTTTAAGCAACTTGCTTTCCACAGCACAGCAGTTACTTGGAAAGGCAAATGGCAACATTCTGGATGTCCTCCCCTTCTTCCCCCACTCTATATGCTGATGCCATACGGTGTGGGATATCCCTTTGGTCAGTTGAGGTCAGTTGTCCTGGCTGTGTCCTCTCTCAGCTTCATGGGCACCCCCAGCCTGTTTGTGGGTTGGGGTGGGATGGGAAGCAAAAAAAAAGGCCTTCATGTTCGAAGTGCTGCTCAGCAATAATGAAAATATCCTTGTGTAATCCACACTGTTTTCAGCACAAAAATCCAAAACACAGCCTCATGCCAGCTACTATGATGAAAATTTACTCTATATTAGCCACAAACAGCACAGAAAGGATAATTATATTATCACCTGTCTTTAGATACATTTAAAATTTTTCTCCTAAAACAAAAGACATTAAGACTATTTTATGAAAGTAAAGGAAGCCAAATTAACCTAATCACAAAACATTTCATGCTGCCGTTTTCATGAATTTAGGCACATGATACATGGTATTTTAAGGTATTTTTATTTTAATGTAGCACATCACCCTTAGAGTTGACACTCTAGGGGACAAAAAAGTTCTAATATTCTAGTCATTAAAAACCAAGATATTAAATTCTTAACATCCATTGGTTTTAAAGCAATCTACAAGTGTTAAAAATTTCATTGAAAGGGAGTTAGTCACTACAGGATCTGTCTCTTATGGAAGCTGAAAAGGAGAAAAGTGGCAGTTAAGGGAGATGAGGAATGTTCAATTCGAACATTTCATCAAGAAATACATGCATAATTATGCTGCATGAAATTCAGAGTTAATGCAGAACAACACTAATCTTCATGTCAGGTACAGCAGAAATCTCAGCATGATTAATAGAAGAGAGTGATAGAAAAGGAGAATAAAATTGCTTGGCAATTTCATATGTAGGAATGAGATTATTTTTCATATATTATATTTTTTAAAATCTTAATTTTAAACACCATAAAAAGGAAATGGAGAAACACTGATAGTATAAGCAGTTCCCTCACTGAAAATAATGTTTTTATGAAAAAGCACCAAGTTTGCATCTGAATTTTAAGCCTTTGAAAAGTACATTTTGCAGCAATTTTCACACCAATAATTTTAACAATTACACATTAGCATTTTGAAAGAATGGAAAATAAAAGTGAGACATGTACAATATGGTGATTGAGACATCTGAAGGTGAGAAGAAGCAGGGTTCATTCTAGGGTTAACCTCAGCAGGCAGTAAATGGCAGAAGACCTCTGCCTCATGCTCTTCTAGTGGTTTTTGCAGACCAGGTAATATCTGTGTGCTCACAGCTGTGGTGCCCCTGGACACACTCTGCAGCAAACAGAGCAGGACTCGTTCTTCCTCTGAGAGCTTTAGAGAAGGAGACATGTTTGCAAATGCTCTTCAGGCAATGCATTCTTCCTTTGGATGGCACTGTCTCACCACCTTGTAGATGTTTCTGGGGCTACAGACTGGCACACCTACCCAAAGACAGTCCTTCATTCTCCAGCAATAGCCTTTTCTGCACTAAAATATTTTAGAATGTTGTTGTAATATTTTCCCCAAGAATAATAAAGATCACAATTCAGGTTCATTTCTACTAAATTTGCCATTCTCACTTCCATTTTGAGAATTATGATCGTTAGAGAAATCCAGCAGTGATGACATTCCTCCCAGGTTGAAGAGCATTTGGAAAGGTCATTCCCTGGATGAGAAGGCAAGTCTTTATACTAATTGTAGTATTTTTAAAGTTTTTCCTGATATAAGTAAATGATTTTTGGGGGAAAATAAAAGAAAAAAAAGAGGTCCTTTGAAAATGATTATTGGAAAGAATCAGTTTTTCAAAGCAGAAAGATACAATTTACAAAACAAGGAATTATGTTTAAAATATTAAGGAGACCAGATGATAACTTTAATGATCCCTCGTGAAAATAACATTTGTGAATGCATTTCTTTTTCCTTGAAGGGATTTTTCTTTTTCCTTGATTCTAAACATTGTTATAGTTTCATTCTTTTTCTGTACCTCTTATGTTTCTATATCTATTTTCTGGATTGACAGCTTATTTGTGGCATTCTTTTAGACCATCATGGCTCCTCCTGACATTCCATATTAACTCGATTTTCTGGGGGCTTTGGTTTTTTGCTTTTGATGTCAGTGCTTAGAAATTGGATGAGTCAACTATAATATATTTAAACATTGCAAGGAGAACATAAGACTGATGTTTTGATATTTCATGAGCCACCCAAGATATGTTTTCAAATAGTGTCCTTTTTGTTATACTGCGTGTACCCTTGTGTGTGAATTCTCAATATTGCACACTACAGACAGATAAATAAGGACCTTCAAAGATTTCCCTCCCAGACTTTTTTCTCCATTAAATCAATTATTTGTCCCAAATCTTGTGTTCTTTAATATTTTCTGCCTGAACTCTCTTATGGATAACTATGGCATTAACTCAAATCAGAGGTTTGTTTTCTGAACCATTTCAAGCCAGTTTTTGTTTTTGTTGATGTTTTCAACCATTACAGACAGTTTCTTTTAGCTTTCTGTACATTTTTTTTCCCAAGTGTAGTTTGGAGCATGTTCCCTCTTGGGTTACTCAATGGATTACACTGGATTTGGAGCTGGCTCCTCCTGGAAAGATTTATCCCTGAAAAGAAGAGCTATGAATTCCAACCATAGATTATCAAGAACTCAAGCAACAAAAGTCAGAGGCAGAATTTCCAGCAGCCTCCTCCGAGAGTCTCACCCTTTGTTACCCTTCAGTCCTATGCTCCTGTATCAGTCTTCCTGCCATCAAGATTGTCAGTCCACAGAACAACCTTTCTGTTTATCCCTGCTGATTTTATGGAACTTTTCGATTCTTCTCTAAATCTCTTATTTACTCAAGTGGGTAAATAAGTGACAAAGAATAATTAACTCTAGCACATCCTAAATTTTCTTTAGATGCTTTTTTGACTATTCTAAGATATTCAGCAAGCTTCTGCCAAAAAGATGGGGACATATCCTGTTGAGTGTTCACCTGTTTCTGGACATCTTGGACACAATTGTTTTCTAAAAGACAAATATTCCAGATTGTGTAATTTTGTCCAAATATCTTGAGATACAAAGGCTTTTGTGTGTCTTCCAGGGTTCTTCTAGACCTTAATCATCATTCTAATCAGACTGTCCAACACTTTCCAGCCCACAGACAGCTGTGGCAAATGGCACAGTTAGTGCCTAGGCAAATCCCTCCAAACCATTTTAATGCAACAGAAGTAATTAACTATATTAGCATGGCTGGATCTGTCTACACTTAGAACTAATCAACCTAATTGTCATGCTAAGAGAATAAAACCCTTTAGATGAAAAAAATGCATCTGGGTTGGTAATTTGGGGAAAAAACCTAACCTGTTAGGTAAAAAATACATTGAGACAGAGTTGAATAAAGCTTGTAATAAACCCCAAAAGAATTTAAAGCAAATTAAAATTTTATGAGTTGTTTTAAATCATAAAGCAAATTATCAAAAGATATTAAAATTATCCTACTAATTCCAATTAAACAACAAGAAAATATGTTTATTTCAAATTTATTAGTCCACAGCTCTTCATTTAAAACAATTCATAAAGTGTTTGGTATCAAATGAGCAAAGATTCAAATTCCATCTAAAGGCAATGCCCAGTGAATAGTCCCTGCAAATGAAACAATACCTGAGAGCTCAGTTCTGAGGTATGTAGCATTCCCTCAAAGCCATCATTAGATTTTGGTACAGCCATATGCAGTGATGAAATCTGATCAGGCCCAGAAGATGGGAAAGTGGATTTTTAGGTGAAGAACCTCTTCCTGGGACTGTCCAGTAGATCACTAAGACATTTAGCACTGTGTTTTCTGCTGTCAAACAGATCAAATTTTACCCCAGCACATTCACATAGATCTTGAGAGGAAGTATTTCTAGACTGTCTTACAGTCTACATAACAACTGCTGAATAAAAAGAGAGGGACAGCAGGCTCAAGCACTGTCTTACTGACTGTTCAAGCTCTCTACACAGTTTGGGACCAACTCCCACTGTCTTGGTGCACAGGCCTGAATCAGAGCTAATACCCTACACAGCTATCCACTACCAAGACATAGCCAAAACAGGCTCTTCCCACGCTCTTCCAGCATCAGAATTTATACCCATTAATACCCAGATTCATCTATATATCAAGCATCAATGACACTCATGTCCCAGGTTAGAAACCATGACAAGCTATTCACATTATCTCAGAAGCTCTAAACTGACAAAACTGTTCTAAAGAAATGACAGTATCTTTGGCTTAGGTGGGTGACACGTAGAACCTATGGGAGGCTCAGTGTTGGCCAGTTTGTGCCTCTTGGCTTCAAGGCTAAAGAGTGATACCTGGCTCTATTTTATTTAGTAAAATAGATAGCCATAGTTATTTTGCTTCTTTTTCAAAAGTTTGCACATCTGATACCTTCTTCTTTTCAGAACCACTTTTAAAAACCTCACTTTTTTACTCATCTTGCATAGAAGAGTGAATGTAAGGAAAAGATACACATCTGATAATCTTACTGCACAAAAACAAGATATTATAAATTCTGGTAAAATATTGCACTTGACAGCTTTGTGCTTCCATACTTCTTAAACTTTGTATTCAGAATTCCACTATCAGACTTCTGGCAGTCCTGCCCCACCAATTCACCTGCCACACATCATCTGAAAGCTTAGAGACTTTTCCAGAGGATTTCAGGAAAATGGATATCAGGGAACAAACACAATGACAGCCATGGATAAGGACCACTGCAGAGTCCACAAATCCAGGAATACAATGGTCATATAGAAGAATAAAGAGAAAGGTATTAAAATTTTTGAATGTTTTCTTTTTCATTATAAACCACTATAAAAGCAATTAAATATATTTTTGATGTAACCTTTTTCCCCCTAAATATTGTATCATTCTCCTTAATTTGCAAAATCAAAATTGTTGAAAAAGGAAGTGAAGAGGAGAGAAAAGATAAAAGAGATAAATGAAGGAAATCAGGCAAATATCCTAAGAATAAAATTTAAGAATTGCTGCAGGAATTTCATGCTCTTTCAAATCTCATAGTTTAGATATGTCCTTTTATTTCCTTCTTCTGACCAATTCACAGCATCAATTCAGACCACAGGCTGGGGGAAAAAAAAGACTACTTGGTAATAGAGCAAAGATTTCAGAAATCCTCTCTCTAAACCCATCTGAAGCACATATATCAGACAAGATAAAGAAGGATTTATTTTGTTGTCTCCACACTAACTAACTGATTATACCACTTTCATTCTGTTGAAAAGTTATTTGTGTTGGAGACACAATCAGTAATGCATCAACATATTAAGACATCACTGACTATGAGGCAAGAAGGTAAAATGAGGCTGCTAAAAAAAAGCTGAAGGAACAGCCATGGTATGCTATTAACTCCAGTCTTCATCTCTTCGGGCTATGATATGCTTAATTACCCTGATGTCAGGAAACATTATTTTTCTCCTTTCCCTTTGCATTTCAAATTATCTATGTCTGGTACACTTCATTATTTCCTTTAATTACAATTACAGTTTTTAGAAACCTTGTTTGCATACCTTCCTGTTTGCTGACTTTTATAGTTTGAGATTTCATAAATTGGAGAGAAAGAGAAAAAGCATGTAGGTAGTATATATGAATATATATGTCTAATGAAGGGGAAGCCATTATGATCTCTGCAATAGGATTTAGTAAGACATGATTTAGATGGAGCAAATGATATGAGAATGCACTACATTCATTTTGAAGTCATCCAAACTCACTATGCCATAATAGGCAAGTCACACAGAATAAATTAACAAACATCAAATACAGCTCTCTTCACACCAAAAATCATTGGCTGAATTAACATCAGGCTACTGCAGGAAGAACAAGAATCATCCAGCTGGCTCTTGAATTATACAAAGACACATTATCACCTCATTATGACTGTGAAGTAATAACTGAGAAGAGCTAATTTCAAGTAACAATACATAAATATTCAAATTTCATTTGTATGTCCCTAAAGTAGTGATGAGTAAGAAGTAGGAGAGATTGGACTCTATTGAAAATATTAAAAAGAAGAAAATTTAAATTTACCTCTTGGAATTGTCTTGAAGTACATATCTCATGTTCTGTAAAAACAAAAATATTTTCGCTTCCATAGAGTAGTGTTTTAGCTGAAATGCTGTTAAGAGAGAAAGGGGAGAAACTACTCATGAACATCTGTTCAAGCAAAACAATCTTTGTTATAATATTCTTTAGGACTAAATTTATTCATATAATATAAATCATGGCTTTTGATCAGAAGACTCTCTTGTAAGAAAAAATGTCAGAAATGTTTGTTCTAGCCTCAGTTTGCATTGGTATTTGTGTTTCTAGTCTTAATCTTTTCCCAATGTAGTGAAGCAGAGAGCAGAAATAACACAACAAAAATTAAGTGCCACACAGAATAAATAACAAATTACTATGTACACATTTAAAAAGTGGATCTGTGAGAGAGGCACTACATGAATAAATGCCAGGCTAAGTTCTACAGGCACAAACCATACCTTGAATCAAGATGATAAACAAATGTATCACCAAAGCTTAATCACTAATTATTCGTGACTGCAAAACATGATTTTGTTTTTCAAGCTAACTGCTGTGAGATATTTGCTTTCCCTGAGTGAAGGAACATGATCAAGACATTGACATTTAACTTAAGCAAGTATTTGCTGAAGTCTGTGGAATTATGTCACCAAAGAATGTGGGGAGTTGGTCCATGTTACAATTTTACCATAATTTCTGAATTTGTGCCCTCAATTTGTGTAAATTGATTGAATCTTTAGGACTGTGTTGCAGCACAAGGCTGTATGTTGTTTTTCTCACGGAAATTCAAACTTATCTGTGGGAAACCAGGACATCTCTCTTGTGGCTTTGGATGGGCTGGGACAATCTATATGTTAAGATTCATATGAGAAGTGTGCAGGGGAGGGTCAAGAAGTGTACAGGGGGGTCAAGATGGAGGAATCTGGGTGTGTACTGCCCTCCTTCCTTCTTCTTCATCGTCTCCATCTTCTTGGTGATGTTGGCACTTTGAGATTGGTTTAGAGTAGAAACTAACTGTCTAACATAGGTGAAAGGTATTGGGGAATAATGGTAAATAATGTCTACGCAGTTTATAGACAGAAAAGACAAGACAGACCCGGGGGCAGGCAGTGGGCCTTGAGCTGACCTGCCAGACACATCTCGGCTGGTCAGGGAGAACATGTTATAGATAAGAAATAATAAACAACCTTGAGAATGAAAGCAAAGCAGCTCTGACTCTTTCTTGGACCATCTGGATGTAAAAAAGGACGCTCGGGAACATCCAAGGCAGGAGATCCCGAGACTTATCTAGAAAAAGAAAATCAAATCCATACAAAGGCTGTGGATCAAGCTACAGCCCAAAATACAGAAATCCATAAAATGGTCTTGTGTGCCTGTCCATTTGAAGGCAACAATAAAAACTTGGTGGTTCACTCTCACGGCATTGTCTTGAGTCAGAGATATAGTTGAGCTCTGAATATTCTGATATTCATCCAGGGCATATCACAATAGAGTTCATTTTGAAGGCAGAGAATAAATCAGGCATAGACAAGGTTCATTATTTGTGAGGTCTGTCTGACAAAATCTGCATATCCACTGGTGGAGCTCTGCAGACTATGGTGGTGTACCAGAACTGGGCAGGTACAAGTGTACCATGACTTTTTCATACAGCAGAGTGTGTATCACAGGTCAGCAGTGATGCAGCAGTGCTGAGTGTTCATCCCTGGCTTAGGAACACAGCAGAGTGGGGTAAGTGCTGTCACAATCAGTTACAAAGCCATCAGAAGATGACTTCTGATGTCAGAAGATGTTGCCTTCCTATTTCTAATGGCAAAATGCCAAGAGGGCGTGGCATGCAGCCCCTTCAGGGACTAGATCAAAATACACCCCAATGTCCCACCATGGGTGAGGCTGGACATGAACAGTGAGTTTAGCACAAATCCTACTTAAAGTAAATGATGTAGATCATAAATAAAGTTATTGTATCCTTCAGTTTCTCTGGTACTCTGGGAACAGCCCAGGCTTTCATTCTCTAACTTATTTTTCAGTCACATGAGAGAAATAGAGTGGTTTAAGTGAGTGCTGAGATGTTTTAACCCACGCTCCTCAAGGGAGTTAAAGAAGAGAGGCGCTGAAACACACACAACAGTCTAGCTCTCAATTTGTTGCAACACTGCAGGCTAAGTCTGTTTGAAGTGCCATGTCATTCCACTTGACTCACCAGATGACACTGTCAGTCTTTGGTAGAAACAAAGGGAGTTAAAGCACAGCATGTGTTAAGAGCAAACAGGCCAACTTCACAATTAACATGAGGCCTAGTAGAGTCTGTCATTGGTAAAATGCACATATAATGATTAAAAATGGAAAAGGGTTTGATTCAAACTTCTGAATTGAAAATTAAAATTTGAATTAATTTTTCATGTCAAGATTTTTTCTTTCACCGAAGAGCAATAAAAATACCTATTGAAACATAATAACACACAAAAACTCATCTGTTCATTGATTACACCTCTCTTATGAAGGGCAGATAGTTGTACTGATTTGTTTTGGGACGACAAACATAAATAAAAGCCACAGACATAAAATATTCTACTGTAAATGATTTTAAAATCTGTTTTTATAATTTTTACCCCATAGTTCCAGCAGTCAGTGATGTGTAGAATTGCCTAGAAGTTTTGTATGGAAATTTTTTCTAAGTATGGTTTTTGCATAATGCAAGACTCCTCTTTCATACAATATGGATAGAGGGCCTTGCATTTAATAATAATACAGAACATGAATGGGCTTGTTAATTGAATTTATTGTAGAGCTATTTTCTTATATAAATCTACTTAGTTTCAAAATGTGTAAATCCAAGCTCTGTTATTACATGTTCGTTGAGTCACTTTATTTTCATTAATTTGCTGGATTGAAAAATCTCTGAGGCATCCAATGGAAGAGATGAGAATAAAAAAAAATTACAATTCTTGTCATTTATAGCATTGAACTGAGCTGTTTTATAATGATAAAAGCACTATTGTTTTTCTCAGAACAAAAATTAATATTCATTTATAATAACTTTTATGAGAGCAGAACCTAATTTTTTTCCTCTGAAAAGACTTCTTGAAAATTTCCCAAGTAACTTTGGTATCAAATTTCTCTTGACTTTTGGACTTTTCCCTCTTTGTTATGTCTTCCTGACCTTATCAGCTCTGTCTGCCATTTGTAACTTCCAAATTTCCAATGTACAAATGTGTGTCCTAACTATATAAAAGTAACAGAATAATTTTCTAGGAAATGCTTGTTTTTTCTCAAGATCATTCAAAGTCTATTTATGAATTGGATCAAGTTCATGTTTTGGAGCTGTTCTCTATATTTATAAAGGCATTTGTATTTATCCAAAATACTATGAGTGTATGTGAATCCCAGCATGTAAAACCGTCCAACTGAATAAAAACAATGCTGAAAGAAATTGCAAATTTTAATTGGATATTCTAAGACTCATATCTTCCTGCAAATATAATATATTTATATACAATGCTTTCCCTTTTTAAAAAGGGGACTCTTTATTTCAGCTCATTTTTATTCCATATTAAATATAAATACTGACATTTATTGATATTTGGAGATGATGTGCATCAACAACTCGCAGCCCAGAAAGCCAAATGCCCCCTGGGCTGCATCAAAAGCAGTGTGGCCAGCAGGTTGAGGGAGGTGAATCTCCCGCTCTGCTCTCATGAGACCCCATTTGGAGTCCCCAGCATAAGAGAGATGTGGACCTGTTAGAATGAGTCCAGAGAGGATCACTAAGCTAATGAGAGGGCTGGAGCATCTCTCCTATGAAGGCAGGCTGAGACGATTGTTCAGCCTGGAAAAGAAAAGGTTCTGGGCAGGCTTTACAGCAGCCTTCCAGTAGCAGAAGAGAGCCTGCAAGAAAGCTGGAGAGGGACTTTTTAGAAAATAATGTACAGGACAAGGGCAAATGGTTTCAAACTGAAAGAGAGCAGGTTTAGATTATATATTAGGAAGAAATTCTTTATGATGACAGGTTGCCCAGGGACACAGGGGATGTCCCATCCCTGGAAGTGTTCCAAGTTGGGTGGGACTCTGAGAAATCTGGTCTAGCAGAAGGTGTCCTTGTCCATTGTAACACGGGTGGATCTAGATGATCTTTGAGGTCCCAAGCCTTAAGCCCAAAACATTCTATGATTCTCTGATTCTATGATTCTAGGTAAACATTGTGGTCATCTCCCAAAGAAATACACAAGACAAGTTCTCCCTTCCACTGCCCTGCTATGTCTCCTCTTCAGTCTATTTTGCTTGGCTTTGACCATGAAAGAATTTGCTAGCAAGAAAGAGATACAAGTGTGTCACCCCCGTCCCAGGGGGCAACACAAGAATGACACGCAGCAGCTCTGGTGAAAGCAAACTGAAAAAACTCCTTATTAAAAATATATGACTCCATATATATATCTTTTTAAAATCCCAGTGTCATTGGAGGGCTACAGTGCCACCTCCTCAATGCCACTGGGCAACCCAACTGTCCATCAGGTTGCTCGTCCTCCATAAAGGAATGCAAAATAATAAGTTATTTACATAAAGTGCATGAGAAAGTTTGTGCAAAGAATGCAAATATTAGAAGGCTTAGTAAAACTTGAGAAAATCAGGGAGACATAAGTGTCCATCACTTTGGGTATATCTAACATCAATTCCATCATCTGAAATACAGAGATACAATGGTTTCTACCAAGTTTTGTATATAATATGTGCTTCATTAATGTCTTAAAGTTACTTTGAGTTCCATAGCCAGTAAATTATAACATAAAAGTAAGTATAAATTTGTGACAGCAATTTTTGGAATAATAGCCCCTCAAATCCCATGAAAGCTCTCAACTGATGTTTTAAATAAAAAAGAAATACATAGGTAGATGTATTTTTTCCTCAGTTTAAATTTCCTCCCACATGTTCTTTCCTTTTAGAAGCACACTAGTTTGTTTTTTTAACTCTATTGTGTAAGACATACGATGTTCTGCTTCTATCTAGAGCAGTGCTAAACTTTTTGAGGGCAATTTTATTATAGTGCAGTTCTTTTACATATATTTCATGGCTCATGTTTGTAAAAAGAGGCAATATAAATCAAAATAACCTTGGAAATATTCACCTATAGTCTTAGCCAATTAGGTTTTTTTCTTTTTCATGTTTACATTTAAGGGCAAGACACACATTTAAAACAGTATTTTTGGCTAATTTTCTTTCTTTGAGAAGTTTGTCTTGGAATTATCAATGAACTTCAAATGAACTTAAAAAATGACTTACTTTTCTGAATACAAGTAGCAATGGAAATTATATATACAATGAGTTTCAAACACTGCATGTCCATAAAAGAATTTTAAAGTATCCAGGAAATTTCCTGAAATATACCAATGTCAAGTAAACCAGTAAATAGCAACAGAACAGGTAAAGCAGATAAATTTCCACAGCTGGCAGCATATGGACACCTAAGTATTGCTACACAATCTGAGAAATAACCACCTAGAGGAGTAAGGCTATTTTTATAAAAACAAAACAAAACAAAAAACCAAAACAAACAAAAAGAAAGCCGCTACCAAAAGGAAGAAAAAAAAAAAAAACCCAACACAACCAAAAACTCAACCAAAATAAAAAAACCCTGAAGCATAACTGCTAAATGTTGTAACACAAAAAGGAAAGTTAAAGCCAAGTCAAGTCCTCCCCCAGGACACACCATGGGAGCACTTATCCAATTTTTTCTTCTCTGATGAATGTGTGGCTCTGTTTCCAAAGGGAATTTATATGATTCTGATGGCTGTTCATGAGGACCCCAGTGTTGGTTTTTTTGCACTATGCACCAGGAGGAGTTTCTTGCTGTACTGGTGTGAGCAGAGTTCTTGCCCTGGAGTCACAGTGCATGTGTCCAGTACCATAAGCACTCTAACATTCCTGAGTTCTCCATTTATACACAGCTCAAAGGCAAAAAAAAAGTCCTAATTGGAAATGCTTTTGCTTTTTCATGCCTAATCACAACACATAAAGTTCACAGCTCCAAATCAAAACTGCAGTTTTTAAAAGGGCTTAGGTTAGGCCAAATGCAGACAAATTTCCATAAGTCTGCAGAAGCCATATAATTCTAGAGGTTTTCCTGCCTAATTTCAATTCCTGCTCCAAAGAGTAGTCTTTTCAACTAGACCAAAACAACAACAAAAAAAACCTCAAAACAACAACAAAAACCCAAACAAACAAACAAACAAACCCTAGGAAACCAAACTAACCAACCAACCAAAACCCAAAAAACCACACACACACACACACACAAAATACAACCCAAACAAACCACCAACCCCAAAAAAGCCAAACCAAACCAAACCAAACCAAACCAAACCAAACCAAACCAAAACAACAACAACAAAACCCCAAACAACCTACATTTTAAAATGAAGATAAACCTTTTCCATCTCCCTTCTGAAGAATATTAGTTGAAATAACTGTCATCAGCACTACTTTATGATAATTACCAATTCATGCTAAGACAGTCTTCTGGCATAGAACATTTCAGTACAAAAGGTTCAATTTAAGAAAAGACCTATCCTACTGAAAACTGGATCTTTCTCAGATAATGAGTGCCAGGCAGTGCTAGCTGCTCTGCCAATAATATGATCAAGAGTATTATAACTAAAAGAAGTCTAGAAAAGCAGATTTGCTTTACTGAGGTAAATGACATAAACTCACAATTCTGTTGCTGTATTGCATGGTGTGTTGTAATGTTTCTCATAACTTGTTGTAGTGGCTTCCTCCAACAAAAAGGGCTTAAGTAAGAATCTGATTTGAAATACCTTTAAAATAGTTACTCTTTTGAAGAAATGTCGGGACCAGGAAGAACAGATGAACAAATTAGTCTACTGCTTTAATTTGAAGTAATTCCATATGTGTTCAGGTTTACTGCCTGCTATTGGACACTTGGCAGACAGTGTACTCCTTCCAACCAGGCTTTTTTTGTAGAAGCAGTTCTAAGAATACCATGATCTTCATAAAGAAATATACAATTTTCACTATAAAAAGTAAGATTTGAAATTTAGATATCAAGAACATGAGACAAAAACTTCCAAAACATAAACACTTGGACAGAATTTTTTTTACTACTTTTGTACACTTCCACATATTGAAATGCTGTCAGAAGGCTAATGGTGTAAGGGGTGAAGGTTGACACTTGGATTCCCTGGTCTGCTTTTCTACTAGGCCTCTTGTGCCAACTCAGAGCCCAATCTAGAGCAGAAAAATAATTTAAAAAATTTGGAAAACAGTCTTTTGTCACAGTAGTGGAGCAGTAGTAAAGAATGTAAAGAACTTAAGAGGCATAGCCCTGGGATTTAATAAAAGACTCTTTTGCACTCTTCAGTGGAGTATAGTGGAATGTGGTCAGTCTTTCAGCAACTCATGACCAGAGAAGTGGAAGTTATTTGCTAATTTGATTTCTTCAGTGTGTCACAGGGAAATGCAATTATTAACTTCCCTCATCTCTCCCTGTGGCATACTCAGATCAGTCTCTTTGCCTCTGTCATTTTATACAACCATGTCCCAGTGGTGCTTGTCTCCACTTTTATGTAAAGCAGCAGCTGACGAAGAGACCAAGACTCCTCATGTTTCTTTCCTTCAGTGGCAGCCCTACTTAATTTTGGCTGAAATGGGTGGAAAAACTCCTGCTTACTTCAACAGGATCAGGGTTCATCCTGGTTAAAACATCAAAACTTGTTTCAGAGCACAAAGGAGCTGAAGAGATAATGGCAGATGGTGGGGATGAGCCTGACTAATCCCTGTTTGGTGCATTTATCAGGAATATTGCATAAAGTAAGGATTTCACATAATTTAAAGAGGAATTCATATGAAATACTTGAAGAAAACTTGCTATTGCTGTTATTTTTCATGCTAGCGAACATCTTGCTATCTATGCGCAATCATCTGTGCATGATTTTTGCCTCAAAATATTAACTTATTTATGAGGAAGCACATTTCATAAAACTTCTCAGTAGTGAATGCAAAATTAGGGCTGGGCTTCTTTTACTGTACAGCAAATTTCTTGAGTGCCTGGAATTAGATAGCTATAAAAATGATGCAGGTATAAATCTCACAGGCTGAGGTCAGGCAGGACTTCTTACATGCTTGTGAGCTGTGAGGAAGTATCATCTTTCAAGATATGTTATCCCATTTCTCTCTGCTGTCTTATTTCAGCAGCCATCCTGGTCCTGGGCAACAGGAAAAAAATCCATGAAGCTATGGAAGTTAATGAATAAGAAAGAAAGTGCTCAGCAGACTGTAAAATGTTTTTCCTTTTTTTCTAGGGAGAGTCCTTCCTTCCGGAGTCTGGTTGGAGAAGTCTCTTGCAGCACAAGTCTCCGGTGTGGTGAGTGCTGTACACCATAGAGATGTACGAAGGAGCTTCCCACAAAAAAGAGGATTGTCCAAAGAATTTAGGCGAGATCAAGGTGTCTTCTGGAGTGCCCTCTGAGCAGGCAGTGGGTGGGGAGATCCCACTGATGCAGAACACATGGTTTGCAGCTGACCTAGCTGGCACAGGCAGTTTCTGAGGCTGCTCATCGCTGGAGATGGGCATGCAAGAAAGAGTACCGGTGTGGGCTTGGGGGCTCTTACAGCTCCTGAGACATTTTTGAGGATTTGGTTCAAGTCATTCTAATCTAGTACAGTGTCATGACATCTATGCTGCTTTTAAAAACAGAGTTTGAGTCCGATACAGGCCATGCCCTATGTTTAAGTGTCTTTGGTGGCCAAGGCCACCGGGGTGTTTCAGAAAAGCCAAGATGAGCACAGCATGTAGGAAGAGTGAGATCCTGGGAATGGTTACATGCTATTTCCTCAGGTAATACAGTGTCTCAGGCACTCCTTGGGACACCATGGCAGCTGGACTCATACAGATAAGCTTACAACCATTTTAAGGATATTTTTGCAGAGTCCATGTGATCATCAAAACAGTATTTAAAACTAATAGTTTCTATGCTGTGTCTGAACTATTTGGCTTAAAATTAGCATAACAAGGCATTCAGCCAATATGAAAATATATGAAAATTTCCATTGTGCCATTTTCCAGATGAGGATTAGCAAGATTAGTAGCAAAATTTGCACTTCTCACTGTTGTTTACTGATGCCTGTGACTATTGGGCAATGCAGTAACACTTTTGCTAAAGAAATGGAAAACATTCAAGTGCTATCAAATTTGTGAGCAATGCCATATGGGTTGTATTTATTCAAATGGCTTATATT
Organism: Peucedramus taeniatus; assembly: GCA_013400575.1. Lineage (NCBI taxonomy): Eukaryota > Metazoa > Chordata > Aves > Passeriformes > Fringillidae > Peucedramus > Peucedramus taeniatus. The sequence continues at coordinate 210,692 of WBNO01008731.1, forward strand.
AAGCTTGTCATTACTGTTAAACGTTTTGCACAGAACATGATATAAAGGTCACGCAGACTAGCTGGATTTTAAAGGTGATAAGGAAAACAACCTTGTATTAATAAATCATAATACTTCAGTGTGTGCAATCAGAAAAATTTTTTCTAGTTACCAATAATAGTATTTTTAAGCATCAATAAAGACACTGATACAACTCACTTCATGCAGAGAAAATGTAGAGATTTCCAGCACCATAATGCTCCTGAGTGAATTGTGAGATGGAGACTATTTGTGCCTGCAAGTGGTTACTCAGGCATTAGCCCAAAGAAAGTAGCATTTCATTGTTCTGCATGTTAAACACAACAGGAATTATCCACACTTCTTCAAAGGAATAAACTTAAAAATGGTTTTGGAAAAAAAAAGTCTTTGAGATGACTTGTGAATTCTGTTAATAGCTTGTGGTGTAGACACTGCTTATCATTCTAATAATGGTTTTGACAGGACTTTCTGAATTAGGAAAAAATAAATAAACATGCAATTTAGTAAATGGTGGGAATTTAGTTAGTAAACTTTGAAAAAAACCTGACTAGTTAATTTAATATATACAGTGTCAGAAAAAAAACTCACAAGAAGACTGTGAAATATTATGTCTAAAAGACAGAAATAAATCACTTAAATGTATGTCACATTGCAGCAAAATACATAATCAAAGTAATGCATGACTTGGTGATTTTTAAGACTACATTTCTGAAAAAATAAATACAAGGAGTTATTTAGGGGTTTTTTTTGTTCCTTTTGGGGTTGGAAGGTCTTGAATTTAGAACCTGCAAACATACTTTGTAACAACATGCAGAAAAAAATTATAGGCAAAATAAATTTAACAACCCCCATCTCAACCATAAACAGTCAAAGGTAAAATCTACTACAAATTACACAGAAATTTACTAGAAATATATGTATTTGGTGTGAGTGTGCTGTTTTGTGGGTTTTTTTCTGAAGAAAGAAGGAGAAGGATTTTATACTTGAAGAGAACAGTCCAGGACTTGCTTCGTATCTCCCAGACACTGAAAGTGTTTTGGTTTTATAAAGAAACACTTGGCATGTGAATCAATTGACCATGTATCCTGTGCCTTTTGAATGCCCTGGCATATCTCAGTTGCTCAGCATCATATAGCAGTCTCTAACTCCCATTACAGATTTCTCCCCTCCTCTCCAAGGATGGATCTGATGCCTAAATCTGACACAGCAGCCTGGATTGCAAAAGAACTGTAGAAAGGGAAGAGCTGTAATGAGGATAGAACCATTGAGATGGGAGTATCCATAGCTTGAGCAGACAGATGCACTCATCTACTGAGCACTGATAGGAAGTAAACAAGGTGAAAAATGGAAAGCCCAAAATTCTGTTTATTTACCTGAATATAGTCTTGGCAATATTAATAAAAGAACCTATAAGGAAAGCCATCTCAGTCTATAAACTGTAATGGATTCTGTGGTGACAAGAACCAAATCTGCTGTTTTAAGATAAAAAACATGAGCTTGGAAAACGCAGCTGGGGAAGAGAGCTTGCAGTCCTCTGGAGTGTACACATAAAGGTCTGGTTCATAACTCAAAACCCATGCACATTCTTCACAACAGCTCATTTATTTATGAATATAATGCACGATGCAATGAATCCAAAGAGGCTTTCCTAAATACCACTCTTCACAGATTTCACTTGGGTAAAGCCAAAAAGTGGGATATTTTGTTCATTTAACCTTTACAGAAGAAAACTTTAAGGCATTGTCCCCAGTTTACATGCAGTAGCAGAAACAGACAGAATTTGACAGGAATTTCTAAAACCAACTGTAACATGTAGCCCACATACGTAACTAATATGAAGGACAAGTTTACAAAGGTTTGGAATCATTCTGCAATTTGTTAAATCAGTATGATAGGGACATATGCAGCGTAGCCATCCTATGTCTTGAGATCTCAGCTGATTGGGGCAGACCCTGCAGAGCCCTCAGTGGACAGTCTTGAGAGAATTGCCTGCCAGGTGTGAGGAATGACTTGAAGTTTTGCTACTTGGGGTTCACCTAAACCAAAAATTTAAGAGAAGGATATTAAGGGTAAGAAAGAAAAATGGAAAATTATTAATAATAGCAGCTTCTAGATAGCTAAACAGATGCAATTATTTCTATAAAAGACAATAACTACAGATTAGAAGACATATTGTAAGACATATAATTACCATTCAGAATAGAACAGCTATTTTAAAATTAGGAATTATATGTCAGATATAGTTGTTAGTATTTCTAACACAATAAAACTGCTTTGAGAACTGTTTGCATCAGTAAAAAAACCCAAAAAAACAAAAAAACACATTGAAAGAAAAGCCCACATAAATAGGTTAAGAGCCCTAATAAGCCCAGATCTGGTAGAAATCACATTGCATTTTATTTATCCTATTTAAAATTCCAAGTGCTTTTGTATTCCATTAACTGCCAACATTATGATAAATTTGGCTGAATACTCTAGTCAGCTGACAAATTTTCTTAAGGTGGAAAAGACATGTTTAGGTTTATTTCTACTGATATCCTCATTAACTGACAATAACAGTATTTCAACCTAATTATTTGGAGTAATTTTCTGTATTTCTATGTTTTATTTTCTGGGAAATCCTTTACGTGATTGCCTTCCATGGATTCCACTAGAGTTTTGTATTTGATGAAAAGAAAAGCATGCTCTGTGCTTTTCAAATACATTTTTATTTGATCTGGATGTTACCATTTCTCTTGCTGAAGGATTTTTATTTTGTTGTACTCTAACTTAGTTGAGAATTCCTTCTGCCTTTGCACACCATCCATAAGATAAGTAAGGCTGAGAGATCTAGATACCTTATTGAAAATAAAATATACATGATCATCCTGGACAGAACAGCACTTCATTGGCCACTCCTACCTCAATTTATTGTGTATTCAGCTATTTGTGGATCTCCATGGTACCTTTTCATGTGCTTTGTTTCTGGGCATTTCAATGGAACTGTCCTCTCCCGTGTCCTGACTTCATTTTAACTTCAAGTGCTGCTCCACTTTCAGCATGCGTTTACGAGTTTGTGATTACCCAACAGGATCCAAACCCCTCACTGCCCTTTCCACAAGCTCTCATTTTGACTTTAGCAAGCCCAGAAGATTCTTTCTTGTTCAGACCTACTTTCTCCATAAAGGATAGCTGCCTTCTCTTCTCCTTCATTTTCAGTTGCAAAGATTTATTTTGGGTTAGTAATCTAATTAAACAAACAGGAAAAAAAATCACAACAAATGTTTGTGATTTTGGTATTTTTTAGCATTTCTTTTTAAAGTATCTATCTACAGTTCTGGAAAGCTAACAATTATAGGAAATTTATATCCTCACCCCCTTTCCTCTTGTTTTGTTCCTTCCTCTACAGAAAGAAGACAATCAGTTCTATAGGTTTTCTGGTGCACTTTGGTAGAGTGCAAGTGGAAGCAAATACAGAGGAATGATGTTTGGAGCTTCCAGAGCAGGAACACCTCTTTAGAAATTCTAGCAGGACATAGGGATGAAAAAGATTTGTACACCAAAGGTAAATGTGTAGCTAAATAGAGCAGCTAAAGTGGAGGAGTTGTTATCACCCGCTCCATTCTCAGAAAACTGTGCTGTAGTTGTTTCTAAGATTACAGCACTGAAAACATACTACAAAACCGTGTTAAATACTCATTACTGCTCACTCAGCATCACATATCAGATTAGTAAAAAATACTTCATTTATGTGATCATTGTGTCCCTCACTTAGAAATCTATCTGTATCCACTGTTGAAAATAGAGACCTTAGCACCAGCCCCAGAACTGTTTCTGCATTTGAGAGCACCAGCAGAGAAGCACAGCTGAGTACCTCATCAAGAAAAGTATGAGCATATTTCATGAAACACAATTCAGTGGGTAGCCTGGTCAAACAGTACTCAGAAAACTTGAGCACAAAGCAAATAATAAAAAGTTCAGATACTGTCAATTTCAATGTTACTTAAGAATTTAAACTGAACATTTCATAAAAAACCAAAGCTAAGCCTCTAATCAATTTCTTCCACAAATGTTGTGGCATCATATCAATTATATAAATGTTCATCAAGTGACATTTTAATCTGCCAGAATAAATCTATTTGATCAACCTTGAATAAATAACCCCATGGAGGTTTTGTCTTGGTTTGGTTTTTTAACAGTTCCTTCCTGATCCTAAACTGTATTATCAAAATGACTTTGAGTGCCTAATCAGACACATCAGTCAAGCACCTTCAAGCACAGTGCCACCCCAAGTATGGATATCCCTCACTCAACAGCCAGCTGCAGTCAATTGCAAGTCCTTCAGAAGAAAAGATGAATGTGTAGAGCAAGAGGAAAATTTACAAGTCAAATTATGGCCCTGACTCTTACAGCTGATCAGCTGAAGCCCTGAAGAATGAGATCTGATTATAATCACAGTCCTAATGTAAAGCTGAAGCATTATGAGGGCGTGCTGAGGGCAGTGAAATCTATCCTGCTCTATTTGGGCTTAACAGATGAAAAAAGAAGCAGGATGACTCAGTCTCCATGTCTTTTTTGGATGCAGGCAGAAGAATGCCTCCTGAAAGTAAGGTTGCATAATAACTGAAAAAATTGTGGGCTTGCTTTGTTTAAAGCACTGGTTTTAAAATACACAGCTTTTTGGATATGGAAAAAGAGATCAGGATTTAACGTTAATTACATGAATGCTTCTCTTGCTTTTTACCCTCTCCTTTAACTGGGAATGAGGACAGACTGAGAGAGTGAAAGGAAGAGATATATTCAGAAAATTTCTATGTACTTGAGTTTGAAATACTTGATATTTAAAAACAGGCTTGTCCATTCAGTTCTGGTTTTTATTGTTGCATTAGCACTGCATATTGAGTTACTACTTCTCTGTGGCTCTTCTGCCTTACTCTGTTTTTACTTTTATTGAGAAGCATCTCTCCCCCGACACAGGAAAAAGAAGATTTTCTTTGATTATTTCTTAATTAATAATTAGGCGTTTATAATTTATGTTAGTCCAGCAACCTAGAGACATTAGGTCTAGGCCAGCAACAGAAATTGTTTGCATTAAATTGAGGCAAAACATATAAATTAGCCCTGCTCCAGAAAGTTTGCAGTCCAGTCACAAGACAAGAAACAGGCAGCAGCAGATGAATAACTGAGGCAGTTATTGCTCATGCAGTTCAGTGTGCAGAGAGCACTGCCTATCTGTTGTCAACAGTTTTTTAGGTATCCTGGCAGAAGGCATTTTTCATGGGTTTTAAGGCTATTTGCCGTTGGAACTAATGATTGTTCAGAAGAACATAATGGAGGAAAGATTTAAACAGAAGGCAGTGTTTTCCTTTTTTTCCCCTTAAAAGTATTTTTATAAAATGTTTTTTTTTTTTACCCCTCTCCTTTGAACAATATTTGTACCAGTATTTATAACAGTTGGAGATTATGTAGTTTTTGAAAACCCCGACCAGATATATATACGCATATGTGTTCTTCCTACTATTCATCTCACCAATGGCATAATTTTTTTTTTGCCAGTCTTTGTTCAGAATGTGCCAGGTGGATTTTAGTGCCAGCTGAAAGCCATCTTTTGAAATTATTTATCCAGGAAAATGTACTATTAAACACAGTGAGACATAACAGCAGTCAGTCAGACACCTACAGTGCTAAATTCATATAAAAACTTTAGGAACCTTATAGCCTTTCCACTCTGCTACGTGTCTTCAGGTGAGGGATAAATGAGGATAGTAATGAATTTGTAAATGTACAGATAGTATTAGGCCAAAAGTTGTGTCTGAACAGCACTGTCTTCCTACAAGAAATGTCATAATGCAGCCTGGATATCCCAGCATGTTGTAAAAAGAGTGATCAATTCCTGTAAGCTGTCCGAATCCTTCAGCTTTCATGACTTGTTCAGGCTTCAAAAACACACCTTAGGGGAAGCTCTCTCAAAGGAGGGTTAAAAATATTATTAAGACATAATTAAAGACATAGACATGGTTAAAGACATAGAATTTCCTGCTAATCTGTTAGTAGTTTAGTTTAAAAAGTTTTCCTATTAGTTATAACTTCTTGAAAATAGTAAAATAATTCTACTGCAAAGCCCAGGTAGGGTCTGTCTACACAATAATTGCAGCATATTTTCGAAATCATGGCACCCATTTTAAAACAAATGTTCTGAGAAAAATCAATGTGTTTATTTGATCATTTGGGTTGTATCAACCCATCCAGAGTGGTTCTATTTCCTATGCTTATTTTTGAAACCAAATTGAAGCAAGTGCTCCATCTAGGTTTTACTGCACAAATTACTAGCAGGTACTAATAGTTAGTCTGACTTCCTTCAGGTAATGAGGCCAATGATTTGGAGTAAAAAAGATACTTATGCAGAAGTTCTAGATGTCCTGTAGCAAAGCTTAACCCACAGAAAGCCATCATTTGGATAGGAGCAATCAGTAACTCACCTTGGATAAATAATCCTATTCACATGCTGTGCTCAGGGACATCAGACAATATATCTGTGGTCTTCTACAAAAGCTCTAGAAAATGTGGATAATGGGGTTGCCGTAAGAACTGGTGAATCACTGACAGAGAGAAGATGTTTCTCATTTGTGTTCCCACTCCCAGTGCCAAGGAAAACAAATAGAAAAATGGACATAAAAAGCTGTGCATTCATTTTCACTAAACCATTTTCACTGGATTTTTTATTGAAATTTTTCTTTTTGAAAGTTTCACCATGATGTTGCAGATATGGATCTGACTATAGCTTTGGCCTGTCTGTGCTTCTTTAGGGAAGGTTCAGAGTGGGTTTTGCTTCCCTCTTTATCTGTTTCTGCTCCTCAGACCGAGGATTTTTGTAAGTCATTTGTCAGTCCCTTTACTGTTAGATAAGAGGAGGTTTGCTATCTAAAGTTTTTAAAACCTTCATGCATACTCGTTATGTCATCGTCTTTGTCTACCTTTGGTGTGCTACTGGTGGAAGTGCAGTTGGCCTGGTACATTAATTTTTAGAAATATTTTTTTGAGAAACAGGACCATGAAGGTTAGCAGAGACTGCTGTGTGTCCATGATGCTTTAGTCAAGAAATGTTTTTTAACAGACGTCTCATAGATAAGTTTTCAAATTTACTAGGCCACTGTACTACCAAAAACATTCTTGGCTGGGAAAAAACTTGCAAAACTCCTTTTCCTTTGTATTATGTTTTTAAAAGTGAAAGTTGTCTGGAGCATAAAAAGATTCTTAATCCAAATAATGTATAAAGCATAGCATCACTATCAGTGCAGCACACTTGTTGAGAAGAGTTTCTTTTCAGAACTCTGAAGCACAAAGAATGTGAGTTATTCTTTCCGGATTTAGTTTTCAAATCTTCAAATGTAGAGATTTGCTGCATTGTAACATTTATTTGATAGAGATTGTTTATACTTGAGGGAAGTAAGAACAAATTACATCCAGTAATAAAATAGATTCAGTTGATTTCACCAGTATTTGTCAAATTTGAGCATAAATTATATTTGGGGACTCAATAAAAAGAATGGTGCTTTGGTTCACTGACTTTGCAGAAAGTGTAATGTCATTAAGCTGACCGTTTCACTGAGTAACTGAGTATTGTATCAGATATGTTGTATCATATTAAAATATTACATAAAATATTAATATTGAAAAAGAATTAATATTGTGAAATGTAAGATGTCAAATGACAAACATCTGTAAAATGTTTAGTTTAAGCCTTTGTGCACATCTCAGATAAGCAGTTCATCATCAACAGGTTGATAAGCTGACATCCCACAGGCATGTGCAAGAGCTCAACTGCAGATGAGCTGCCTCATCTGTGGGAAAGCTGTTGCTTGTGATATCCTCACCTAATGATAGCAGAGAATTATTTAGAAAACAAAACCATTTTCCAGGAAGATGAAGTTTCATCTCAGGAAGAAATGCTTCGATTCTACCCTAGACTGTATAGCTTGAATAGTGCTACAGTTATTGCAGATTTGCAGATTTTGGGACCAGAATAGGTTTTAGCGATTCTTCATAAGTCCATGTCTGTGATCCTCTAAGAATTTGCTCTTTTGTACTTAGGTGTTTAAAGTGGAATGGCTTTATAGTTTGAAAAATATCAATGGAGAGAAAAGGACAATGAGAAAAAGAGAAGAATTGAATTGCTGTAGTGAAAAAGGCATAAGAACACAAGGTGATGACAGGATAAAGCAGAACAATGAAAGGGGGTTTTGTCACTCATAGCCTATAGTCCTGAATATACAAACTTGAGCATGGTGGAGCCTAATTTATAATTCTGATAGTTCATTTTATTAAATATAACCATTTCAGATGTTTCTGCTTCAGAGTCATTATTATGAAGAAGTGAAAAGTATCAGTTTTCTAAGATATAATCAATCAAGTTTAAAAAAGAATGGAACCATTTCAATCTTGCCTACTAATATCTTTGAAGTCATAGAAATGCACTATTCTTCCATCTAATTTTTAAACAGAGACGAAGAAAAAAAATCAACCAAAAAAACCCCAAGCAATTATTTATTTAAATATTGATTTCTTATTACTTTTTGAGGTTTTTTTCATGTGTCAGAGCACATTCAACTCATCAATTAAAATCTGTCAGTGTGGTGCAAAACAGTTCTTGGATTCTTAATCTGATAGAAAGATGAGGAAAATACTTTTTTTGAAAAATCCTTTAAAGAAATTATCTAGAAAAGAAGATAATCCTTCTTTCATTGAATATGTTTCCATATTTCCAGGAAAGCTGACAATCATGAGGGTTCAAAATTTCTGAACACTTCCCTCCAAGTGTGACTGTCCTGTTAGTCACGTTACAAAATCTGAAAATTACAAAAATTGTATTACAAAGTTACAAAAATTTTGTTTTCAGTTCTCAAATACAGAGCTAAATTTAATCTAACCCCAGAATCACAGTTCCTTTTTAGTTGTCAGCACTAAGTTGCTGCAAATAAAATAATAGTCATCAGCATCATCTCATGAAGACTTCAGAGGTGACCTCCTAGTAAATATTTTTCATCTTAGAAAGTATACGGACAGTATAGCCTCTTCTATCAGACACTCAAAGTGATCACTGCTGCTATTCAGATTATGAAATCAATGTTCCAGAGGCATACTATCCATTACTTAGAGATGGTAATATTTTTCCACGGTGCTTAGAATTAATTCAGTTACTTCTCTTTGTAATACTGTAGGTTTTACCTGTTGGTGGGTGTGGACATCTCACTGCCCATTAAACTTCTTTTTCATCAGTTGAATATGAAGTCCACAGATCTGGCTTTCTTAGAATGTGAAGAGCCCTATAAAGTCCTGGGATTTTATTGGGTTTTCTTTTTATTTGTTGTTGTCTGTTGTTTGGGGGTTTTTGTTTGTTTGTTTTTGTTGTTTGTTTGGTTTTTTGGTGTTGTTGTTGCTTGTTTGGTAATTTTAAAAAAATTTAATAGAGATGGCAGACGTTCTCCTATGTGAAAAATAATTGATGTTTAAGTGATAACAGAGAGCCTGAGCATAGGAAAAGAATAATTTAGCAAAATATAGCTCTGGCAGCAACCGGCACACTATTTATCACCATCTAGTCAAATGAGGCACTTAATTTTGAGCAACTTCAATGGTATAATATGTCAAGACATCGGTCAGGCAAAATTATATTCTTCCATGATTTTCCTACTATGATTCAGGTGACTATAGTTCTAAACTCCTTGCAAATTCTGCTTTAGAGTGATTCCACATGAAACTGTAGCCCCTAATCCTTAAACTGAGAGACCCCTTAAACATCATAAATGCTGCTGTACTTCCTTGAAAGTACAAGGCACTTTCTTCACAATGGATTGAGATTGTCATTGAAATGTCCTTTTCACTTCAGAATAACTGCTACATCCAAAAAGGTGTTTTCAGTTTCTTCTGTCCAGGTTGTGCTCAAATAGCAAATGCGTAGACAAGCAATTAATCATACCTTCTGTTATTACATACACATATGTGCAAAACAAATTTAAAAATTACATTCAGTCCTTGATATTCTATCTTTAAGTGTGTCTCTTATAACTTCAAAACAAAACAGAAAGGCAGCCATCAGAAGTGTAGGCTCCTAACCTACAAGATACTCAAAAGCATATGTATCTGCCACCCAACCAGGAAAACATTTATGAATGAACCCTCCAACCTGAAACTAGCTCATCTTGGCCAGATGAGGCTATGCACTATCATTAGAGTGTGTATCATCAGATGCTGCTAACCACTTACAAAAGATTCTTGTAAATAAATCACTATTAGATAAAATAGAATACAAATTAAGACAGAAGTTTATAATAAATTAAAGCCAAAGATGCATTTTGGCATCTGTATGAGAGGAGAAAAGGGAAGACAGTGGGACACTGTGCAGATTCACAACAGCGTACAGATTCTAAAAACAAGTATACAGCTTTGGTGTCAGATCTGGTCCCAGGTTCTTTAATAAAGAAATTTAAGTCTGAAATTATTCTGCTCTGAAGTACAGCACAGTCAGTAAAGGTTAATACAAGTACACTTTACAGATACATAAGCTCAGTACAACCCTACTAAAAAGTTGAAGATTCAGTACAGCAATTCGGCCCTCTATGTTTTCCTTTTAATTCATCTTTACCTAATCTGTCCTCAACTAGTGAAATATATGAAGGGTTTGCCTATTAAACAAAAAGAACCTCTAGTGGCTTAAAAACTTTTATCTTGTGGGTTTTTTCTTTTTTTTTCCTTCAGTTAATGTCAAACTTGGTAATCTGAAAGATAAGCTTGTCAACCGTCTTAGTCAATTTAAAAAACAAAAAGACAGAAGAAACAATAAATATATGTATACCCTGAGAAAATCTACTGTATCTTATTAAGAAACCAAAAAATCTGTGGGAAGTTCATGTTAATCTTATAATTTTGTTAAATTATTAGTTTTAAATGACTAAATCATTACCTTATAATAGAATAATTAAAATAAATTAGATTGTGAACCTAAATGTGATTTATTTTCTGTTTATTTTTAATTTTAAAAAGCAGAGGAAGAGTGAATTTTCTTTCCATCTGTCCATTAGAATTCCTTTCAGCAGACTTTATCAAATTACTTTTGAAAATCTTGTAAACACAGGCAAATGCAAAACTAATTAGTCTGATGTGTAATGCAATGGTACTGCACCCAATAGAGGAAGTACAAAGCATTTGGAATTAAAAGGGTAAGATCATATGAGCCTCTCCAGCCAGTTCAATTTCCATGATAAAAAAATACTTAGTATTGTTATATGGAAATGAAAATAGAAAGTTGAAAGCAATGTAAAAATCACAATATGACAGATTGAGAAAGAGTAATCAGGCTATCAGAAAGAAAAGTCTTCAAATTTTAAAGTAGAAACAAAGTAACTGATAAAAAAACCTATTTGTTTTCACAGATATAAAGGGAGATTTTGTCCATATATTTAGCTGAGGTTTTGGAAGTCTAATGCTGATGGAGAGCATTGCTAATTTCATGCCTATGAAACAAAGATATACTTACTGGAAAGCTGATCAACTAAGTACATGGTACCTAAATTGCAAACATTTGGACAAATTTGAACCACCAAGACTTCAGTGCAAGGAGTTCGGTTTTGTTCACTAGCCCCAAAGCTGAAATGGCAGCACACAATTTCATTCTAAAAGAGATTTTATCTGATTATGAGAAAAGCTCTGGTATGGAAAGAAATCACTTTGTGCAGTTGTTGAAATGAAGATTAAGCAGTCCACACATGAGCAGCTTAAAAAATCCTTGCTATTGAGAAAGGGGATTTTCATGTTCAGTTCTAGTATCAAATTAAATTTACTTTCATAAAGCTTATAAAAAGTTTTCCAGCCACTGCTGGCATCTCTACTGAAAGCAACATGTGCTACAAGCAATTAATGTTGCAATCTATATCTGAAAAGGGACCTTGACAAACAAATTACTCTTTAAAACTTTTAATTGATTTCTAGTGCTTTAGCAACAAACTGAGTGCAAATCACTGAAAGAATATTTTCCAGTCATGTAAATAGCTGTGTGATTCATTCTGCAAAAAAAAGGGTGGTAAATGGGAAAGACTAACTTTCATTATTTTCTATTCAAGTAATTAAGCAATTCCATACAGTTAAATGCGACAACCACCTGGAAAAAATTTTATAGACAGTCAACAGCAGCATAAAATAATTTCTAGAAACCTGTAAATTTCAAATTCTCTAAAACCCCTAAAGATAACATAGCTGTAAATAATGAAAAAAAAATGTTCTGAGAATATTCAATAAAATTAAAAAATACAGAAAGAACATCGTAGCAGTTCAAAGCCTTTTTGATGACCACTAAATTCAATAGAAATGTTCCATGTGATTTGAATAAGTTTGGATCAATCCATGACATTGTTTTCTCTTCCCCTTTATCTATGTTTGCTATGTCATAACTCAAATGGAATTACATCTACATCTTACTATTTGCCTCAATGTGGTACAATAAGCCTGCAATGCAGATAGAGTCTGTTCCAGCTGGTTTCAGGCCATAATGTCAAACCACAGACCTGATTTTAGAGATGTCCAGATGCTTGTGTAACTTTATAAGGCTTTCTTCTGGGTAATATGGTTGCTTAGGAAAATTTTTCTTCACAGCGAGGAAATCAAGAGAACTGGATGAGCAATGTTCAGCTTACAATTGGTTATATTCAAAATCCAGTGGGACACACTGTGAGCATTCACTGCTATAGGTGATGGCCCTGGTTTGTGCAGGAGGTTGGATTAGATAACCTTCAGAAGTCTCTTATGCAATAAGGGACCTTATTGCAAAGATGTTTCAGGGCTTGCAGTTAAAATAATGAATGGACTTAATCTTTTTAAGGTTTAAGTTTCTTTAGTTGGAGCATTCAAAGCTTTAAAAACATTTCGAAATCTTGATAATTTTTGAATAGATTTATGAACATACTATAGTCCAGCATCCCCAAGTCTGTCAGCTTTGTCTTGATGTAAGGATTATGTATGTAAAAAGTACTTCTGTATGCAATAGGAGTTCTCTTAAGAACTAAAATTACAGTCACTATTAGTCCTCAAGCTCTGCATCAGGTACTAAATAAACAATAGTAAGGTCCAGATGAACAATTAAAAGAAATACATTTTGCTTTGATAGTCACATTAATCTTGAGGAATGTCTCTATCTCTTCATCTGTTACCAACCAAAAAATCAACATACTTTTAGAAATTATGTTTTTGGAATAAACAATTTTCTTATATGGACATTTCTACAGTCATCTTTATTTGGTGTGCAGATGGTCTACATGATCTATGGTGAGTTCTGGGACCCAGCAAGTGAGTCCATACCTTGTCAGGTGTGTCAACCTGGGTTCATAAATTTAAAAAAAAAAAAAAATAGGGGATAGAGAGGGAGAATAGACCAGACAGATTTAGAATTATAGAAAAGAATTCTAAAAGAATTGTGGAGAAAGTGGAAAGAAGAAAACAGAGAGCAGAAGACAGGAAATGGTGTGGATTTAAATAGGCCAGAGATGGAGAAGGATTATTATTTTCAATGTGGTGCTAAAAGAAAGTTGAAAAAAGTCTGTCAGTAAGCACATGATGAAGAATTTTTCTGACAAGATATTCTCCTGTCAGTAGTTAATAAAAATGCAGAATATCTCACTTGTGAGAAGGTCACTTTGATATTCATAATAACATAAGAAAATTGGTGCATGACAAAATGCTCTGTGATTAACAATGCTTTTTCTAAAGGAGTCTGTAGACAGTTACGTATCTGCACAACTCTAAGCTGTAATAAGGGAGTAGATGTATTCAAAGAACACAGCTTGACATTTATCTTCTCTGAAAAATAAAAAGATTGGAAGCAGGTAGGGTTTCTGTTTTTTTTTTTTTCTTTTGACAACATTGAAAGTCCTTCATGATTAGTTAGTGAAAGAAATTAAAGATCATTAAAAGGTCATAAGAACTTGGATGGTCTGAAAACTAGGGGGAGCACAAATTGATGAAGAGTCTTGGAGGAAAATATTTTACAATTAATGTACTAACAAATAACATTTTACTTGGATCAAAGGCACAGATAGACATGAGGAAGCATAAATTGCCTTTCATTTTCTTTTGAAAAAATCTCTGTATAGAAAAGAAAAAAAGATCTGTCATGAATCCTCAAGTAATTTTACAGTAAATAGGTGGTATGAATAGAATCTCAGCCTTCATTTTGTTACAAAAAGTGACATTTCTCAAATAATAGATCAGCACATCATAAAACCTCCATCCCCTTTAGTCACTCACAAATTACAGAATATAAATAAATGCTTTAAACTGTCTAATGATAATTTCATAGGACATGAAATTATGGTTTTTCACTGCATAAACTTTCTTTGTATAAATATAGGCTCAATGACTTCATATTTTGATTGTAGATACAAATATTTTTTGACATTTTATTCTCTACAATTTACTTCAGGTTCATCTAATATAAAAGGAAATTTTAATGTTTTTTAGGGATTCCCAGTCCTTTCTGCTTTATTGGAGCATTCTTCTTTCAGAGGAAAGGGAAATACATTTCTAGTTTTCAACCTCTGAGTTTTAACTCTAAGCATTGAGATTTGCTAAAAGTTTAAAATTCTTTAAATTAAATATTGTCAACAGAGTGAATAAGTTAAAACTAACTTGATTCAGGTTGGTTGAGCTATTGTATTGAAATAAATCTGTATTAAATCTGAATTTATAAAAATGTTAGATCAAATTGTATCAAAAGCCTACTATACAACTTTTTAAAAATTTTTGCCAGTGGATTTCCCAAGAAAGTTTGAGGCATGAAGAAACTTTTCAAAGTCAGTAACGAGTTAGAGAGTAGGATTTCCTCATGGCAAGAGGTTTTAAACTTTGAACTTAAGACCCTCTCAAACATTTTCCTTTCATTTTTCTTTAACAAAAATCTCAACACTTCTCCATAAGAGTCAGCTCACATCTTCATAAAAACAAAAAGCAAACAAGATCAGAAGAGCAAATTATGGAATTACTAGATTCTTTGCTGCCCATAAATTTGTCTAGCTCCTTTTTGAATCTGAAAATACTTCCTCTTTCCCTGAACTCCCGTGGCAGCATGCTTCAAATGTTTGTGACCTGCTCTGTAAAATTATATTTTTTTTCAGAATGACTACCTAACAGTTTTAACAACCGTCCACAAGTTTCAAAACTGAAAGAAATTATAACAGTTCTACTGTCATTTTATACAGTACCTTCATGGGTCTGTAAATCTCTTATCATATATCTCTTCAGGGCTTTCCTCTGTAAACTGAAAAACCTCAGGGTCTCTCCTTATAAGGAGCATTCTCATGCTCTATTCCCTTAATCTATCTAATTGTGCTTCCCTGCAGCATCTCTAGCTCTTAAATATGTTTCCTGAGATGCATAGACTAGAACTGAATATGACAGCAAGGTGATGATGCAAGAAAATTTGATGTAACAGGAAAAATGAATTCTCCATCTGTTTTTCAGTACCCTACCTGAAGATGGGCAGCATTGTCACTGATTTTTTCAGATTCTGATGTATATTGACTTGTTAATTTCTGAAAACTGTTGATGGCTTGATGACCTTTAGCTGTAATTATCAGCTCCAAGTTAAACATTACAGGATGTTTTGTATTATTTTTTCTTAGATATACTGATTTCATTTTTTGATACTGAAATTGTTGTTTCACCTTTTGCCCTCTTAGCTTTCTGAGGTTCTTCTGGATTTCTTCTGCAACAGAGCAGCAGTGAGCTACCAAATATAGTTAAGAATATTCTGAAGGAGATGGATCTTTATTAGTGCTTTCCCTCTTCCAGGTAATTGTGGAAGAAGATATACAACCCAGCTCCTCCTGAACATGCAGCTCTAGTTAATCCTTAGTGGACAAGAGACCTTTATAGACAGGCTAACAATGACTAAGGAACTAAAAATAAAGAATGGGCTAAAACAGGACTTTAGAAAATCAGTAAAAGAACGTTTCTCAGACTATGTTCAATACAGTAGTTCAGTGCTGTGAAAACTCACAAAGTATCTTGGTCTGTATGGGTTCAATTTTTCAAGGAATTGTGAAATACGTTTCCACTACCATTTTTTATTGGAAAACACCTACATAAAGAGTAACAAAAAAGGACCCCAACAGCTAATACATACAAATTGATTTTCTCATTCACTTACTCATGAAAATAAGAGAAAGGAAAAGGGAAAGGGAATGATTTCCAGTCAGAAAAGTTTTCTGGAACAGATTCATTTTCATTTTCATCATCCCACTCCCTTCAAAGCCTTCACTGACTTTTGTCTCTGATACAATTCACTATAAGTCTTTTTTTCTACAGAGGAGTCTAATATTACTCTCTAATTCCAGGTACTCAGTTTGAAAGGGGGTTTACAATTAGTTTACTGTTACATGTGCTTATCGTCATAACACATAAGTGCCATTTCATTTTTTCGTGTTATATTTAGTCTATCAGATTTTCTGCTAGCTGAAATGCTCTTAATCTCTGTAATTAAACTGTTGGTTTTATTCATGCACCACTAGTGAAAATTTCTTCAAAGTATGTTAAACTGACCATGACTTGAAAATACTAATACCTGATGGTCTGAAACTGATCTCTCCAGAGACTAAACCCTATTTTGCTAAATCTTTTTTGCAGAAATGACTGACTCCTACAAAGTGCTTTGCTTTTGCCTAACATTGATAAGACCTAAATTAATTAAAAGGACTCCTGCTACCTAGATAGGAAAATGTTATCTCAGTTTTTCAGATGGAGAAACTGAAAAGGTGAAGCGGCTTCCCAAGGCCACAGGGTAAGGTAAGGATAGAGCTGGTGCTTCAACTCGCCAGCGTCTGGCTTCTAGTCTAGAATTCTAAATGTAAAATATCCTTCATAGTTAACACATAGTTGATAGGATAAGAGTAGATTTTTTGCTCTTTTTGTACATTTTGCTCATACAGAAATAATAACATAGGTACAAAATTTTATACTAGTCAGTAACTGTTCAACATTTTAAGCAGAGGTTCAAAGTGTGGGAGAAGCAGCAGAAGGGTAATTTTCATCTTCCTGACAGTATATAGTAAAACAGACCTTTTCCACTGACTGCAGGCTTAGTTCCTTTACAGAGTCCAGCTTTGAAGAAAATTTTCTTCTTGACTTCTTCTCATTCACATTCAAAGATTTTCATTCTTGTGGTTCTCTTGTGAAGAGAAGCTCTTGTGAGCTTACATGTTCTTAAGAAGTATCAGACTAACAACCATGGAGAGTAAAGTTTCATATTTATATCTAGATTAGATACTGTGCAGCTTTTTCAAAGAATGTTTGATTATAGATGTAAAAGTGACCCAGATGAAGAAGCAAAGTGGTCATGAAAAGATTGACTGTGTCTTGCACGTCCCAAGGGTACTAGTTAGCAAATATTCAGACTTCCTTTTCAGTGTCGAAGTGTGATACCAAGGATTATTTCCCCCCCAATAATTATGTTTATTTTTTTTTTTTTTCAGGAAACATGTGAAAGAGCAGAATTTAACTGAATTACCCAGAATCTACTCTGTGTCGAACATGAGGAATTGCAAGAGCCTTTTATACAATGCTGCTTTCACAGAAGCAATGCTTACTGTCACACCAGAGCCAACCCAAATACCCCTCAGGAAGATCCTTAATCACTGGTAATCTTTCTAAAAAACATAAATTATTACAGCATATTATAAAATGACTACTATAATATGGTAACCTGAGCACTACTGTTTGTTTAGATCCGATTAGTTCCAACATTCTGAGAATGAAGCAAAGGGAATAAATATGACCCATAGGAAAAGAGTACTTTCAAAATGAGTGCAAAGTGGCAACATTTGCCATCACTGGAACCAGACAGAAATTGGAGGACTGTATTTTAAGAAGGATGTTAAAGCCAGCTATAAGAACAGAGGAAAGAACTTGGAAAAGTAAGAGAAATTAATTTGTTCCTGTTCAGCTTCCGATCAATGCAAAATGAATACCTGGTTGTAACTCTTTTTGTGAAAGTGGGAGTCGTATTTTGGTATATGCAGGAAAAATAGACAATGGAAAAACTTGTTATTCATAGATGCAGACTATTAAAAGACCATATTGAAAGAGAGAAAAACAATTCCATGAAAGGATGCTCATGCTTTGGCAGAAATATTGTAAATATTGAAGTGCTGCATAGAATTTAACAAGTATTGAAACAGAGGCTGGATGGTTCTTTTTCCTTTCTATTGGACAAACCTGAGAAGAGTTTGTCATTTGAAGAATGTAAAAGAACTGACTTCACAGAAAAGCATGTTCATATTTTAATTAGGGAGTCTAAAAGCCCAGGACATTTCTTAAACAACTTTTTGTAACTGGTACAAAATATGCCAACATTGGCGTTCGCAGAGTATTACCCAAGCTCTCTGCATGAACACCTCTTCACAAATGCAGGCTGACAGAGATACAGATTACTGTTTGCCTCTAAAAAACTTCCTGAGGATGAAGTTGTTATGGTCAAAGTCCAACTACTGAACTGCACCCACACCTTCCAGAGAGGCAAGTCAGAGACACAAGAATCTGCTGCTTTAGTGGCCCCACTGCAGCCTTGTTACACCCTTGTTCTGGGCAGGCAGCACAGCCCCCCCAGGTGCTCTGTGCCCTGCCTTGCTGGGTGCATGGGGGCTGACACACTGGACCACTCCTCAGCATCCAGAGACATTGTGAAAGAGTTTGGAAGAAACCAAAATTAAGGCTAGTGATGAAAGAATAGATACAGTGCAAGTGTGCACGAAGTAATAATTCAGATTCCAAAACCTATACCACAGGAAATTGTCTCTGTTGCTGAGTTATAGCCATATTTTTATGAGTTTCTCATTATGGAATTCTCTGTGACCACGAGCGAGACTTGATCTTGTCTAGTATATAGCAGTTAATGAGATACTCATTCATTGCACCAGAGTCTATTAAGAAAGAAAAATAAAGTGTTGAAAGTCTAAACTGCAGTGACCTACACAGGGAACCCCAGGCACCTACAGTCAGAGTGGGTTTATGGCCTCTGACAACAGCTTTCTCCTGGTTTTCAACATGTGGCATGCTATTCCTGAATATAGCATGCAATCATTTACAGTCTTACTGTTCATGCTCTCTTAGTGTACTAAGTATTTTTCCCCGTTATTGACTAAACCCATTTATTTTGTCTTTTTCCAAGCCACAGCATATGGGTATATTCACACCCTATATTTAAGGATATTTCCTCTTCCTGATGAAAATTACTATTGTGTTCTTGCAGCATTATTCTCAACAGATAGAAATAGCAATTCAGTCACCCTTAATAGATGTCATTTAAAACAGAATTTAGCATGAGCAGAATTGCTTTTGTTTTAAGCAGATGCTGTGACGTGATGCACATGATCTTCCCCATAGGGTATTCCACAGAGTTTTTGAGGATATTATAAAACAAACTGACAGTGATTAATGCTAAAAAAAGAGCTACAAAATTACATGCATGCAAATTACCTGTATGCAATTACTGCCTATCTCTTTGTTAAACCTGTCTTGCTGTTGGCACAACATTTCTGTTCAGGTCGCTGACACTGGAAGGCTTCTGCACATCATGAACATTTAGTTAATGCTATCTAGGTCAGTTCAAAGCAATATCTGATCTTTGATTGAGATATAAATTGTGAAAGACATAATTCATATCAAGGCAAATTAGAATCTTCTCAGTACACAGTACATAACGTTCTATTAATATTCGCATTTAATCTACTTCATCAGAGGCATGAAACTCAGAATTAATTATTCTACTTAACAGTGTAAAGGACCTTAAGATCAGAGAATACAGCAAAAATCACAATTATATTTTATATCAATAGCAAATATCAGGCTGTGTTTGATGCATATATTTTGGGGTTTTAGTACTTCAATTCCAGATTACTTTGGTATTACCATAGGTGGATACTTAGTCTTCTCTTATCATTGAATTTGGTCCTAGGAAAATCAGTCAAGAAACAATAAAAAACCCTCAAATCCAAAAGAACACTGTATAAATATGCTAATGGGAAAATAATAATAATAATGATAATAATAAGAATACCTAAATTATAAAGGATTAACTTTTTATGTATTGTCTCATTTAAATGGTGTGAAAAACTGTTGAATTATTGTGTTAATGCTACTACAACTTCACCAATTGTAAAATTTTATATTATGTAAGTAAATGGTCCTGTCACCTAAAACATCAGTTTTAGGTGACATACTCATATGTTGTGTAAACTAGAAATGTATTGGGTTAACTTTTGCATCCTTTGCTGCTGCAATGACTTTAAAGAAGTACAACAGCTTATTCAACATCTCATAACCTCCAAGAATTACTAACTTTAATAATTATTTTAATATATTTCCTTTTTTATTCAAAAGTAGTGTTACTGCTTTCCTGGTTTGGTTTTACATTAATTTATTAAAATCTCCTTGTGTTTGCTTCCTTTGTTGCTCTTTATTTTCAAGGTGACACTGAATTTCTTAAATGAAAACTGTAAGAGACCTTCATAAATATTTTCTGCTGATATAATGCCAACAAATACAGAATCTCACTGGGAATTCATCAAATATTTTCCAGTAACCTGGAACATTACAAATGTTAGGATGGTTTGCTTTTGGCCATGCAGCTGAAACTGTTTTTGTTTATTCACTATGTAAAAAGAATAAAATACCTCTAGTAGGCATGGGCTAATTTGTCCTGTGACTATGCTGTAAGCTGTTCTATACAGATAATCTCTAAAAAAGAATAAAAAATAAATTCAGCCCAAATAGTTTCTGCTTTACATACTGCATTGTCATTCTGTGAATGTCAACACAATTGCTACTACCTTATAAGTAATTAACTTATACACTGTTCATCTTTGTTCTCTGCTCTCATCCTTATTTTCCATTTATTAAAAATTCATTAGTCTCATTTTAGTGGTAAAGGAAGCATTCACTGGTAAGTTCAGCTAAGAAAATCTTCCTTTCTTAAAATAAAACTTGAAAGTGCCTCAGAACAATTTACTGTTATAGTAGTCCCACAGAATAAACATAATCAAATCATCTTCATGATCATCAGACTTTGGCTAGACAGTAATCCTTAATCCTCTCCAGACATTCAGAGGTTTTCTGCTGAACTAAAGGGTTTTCTGTAGTCATTTCACATTAGTACATACTGAGTGGATTTTGTAGCATACTAAGGATGTGCATTTATTCTTCAATCATCATGACCCAGCCCAGGGGCAATTATATGCTGAGTTAGAGCTTTCTTATGACTTGAGCATGTTCTGTGATTGAGGACTGTTTTTGTAATGTAAACATTGACTGCTCAGTGGAGTTTGATGCTACAGGAACATTCATTAGAAACAGAAGGCCATAGTCAATCAGAAATGGAGCAGAAGATAAAATTTCCTTAAACCTTAGATTCTTAGGTGCAGAATTAAGCATCTGTCAAAGGATTTGAAGTAGGTCAGGGGACATTTTCTGCTTGAAGCACTGCAGAATTGATGACAAGAAACCTGCATGCCTTCCTACAAAAAGGAAGGTAGAAACTACCGAAATCACATTTCTCTTGCAATAAGGCTGTTACCCAACTTCTGCAGAAGCAGTCAGCTGGGCAGAAAAACATATACTAGTATTTTTTGTTTTCAACTGGATTATATCTGAAGAAATGGAATAGTAAAGGCCAATATTGAGAAAATGCAGATCGAGGTAAGTCAAGCTGGAGAAGGCAACCTCAAGCCAATTTTAATTAAAGCCCTTGAGATCAGTCAAGCCATGCTTCCAATATATTTATTAAATGGATTTACCTCCAAACCAAGAACTTTCATGATATTCTTGTATCCAGGTGAACCCCTCAGTATAAAAATTAGATAAGGAAGATTCTCAAGAAGATCAAACAAAAAAATTTAGCAGATTGCATATCTTTCTAGTCTTATATCTTATTGTCAAGGAAAGACAAAGCTGTGATGTGGAAATGTGGAAATACACTTTCTAAAAAATACTTTCCAGACTATTTACCCTGAACAGCCAGTGCCAAAAGTATAATTAGCTTTCCTTGAAATGTGGAAGCTACAATGGCAGCTGTCCAGGTGTATAATCAAAATGCTTCTTAGGGGAAAATAAAAGACTGATAAAATAGTCCAAAAGTATTTTAGGAAAGTAATAGAGTTCTTATATATTGTACACCACCAGTAAACTCAAAGAATGGAAAATATGGGTTTAGGATTTTGAGGAACTGTATACTGTTAAGTATATAAATATAAATTACCATTATCTTGTGGTCATTGAATTTAGGATTTCTATTATTTCAGAGTTTCTAAGATTTACTTCAATGGAGATCTCAGATCAACAGGCAATTCAGTTCTTTTAATATATTTCCCTTTGTATTTAACATATAGTTTTAACTATTTTATTGTCTAAGGATTTTTTAAACCCTCAAATTATATGACATAGTGTCAACCTCACAGAGGTCTAAGAATAATGGACCTCTTTGAGATATTTTGATACTGATTCATCAAATACCAGTTAAAATTTAAAAAAAAAAGCAAACAAAAAAACAACCCAACCTGTACACTCTTGTTGTTAGAACACCAAATTGCCCAGACTCATATAATTTACTTCTAGGAGGTTTTGTTTAGTCTCCCTTTGTCCCAAATGTGTGACGAGCAATATAATTGGATACATAGTAAACATGTTTGCAGGAGGAAGAGTGGTTAACTAGCTAAATTAAAACTATGAGTTAACTAAAATGTTCATAGAGTGATACAGAATTTACGTGAAAAAATGGCAACAGTCTACATATTGGGCTGAAGTGGAGTAAGATATGGTAAGTAGTTCTACGGATAAGTAGTTATAAGTGGTAAAAATGTACAACATTTGCTCATTTGACATTCAGTACAAATGATAGAGTTTGGCAGTGCAATAAAGCAGATTTCGGGACTCCTTCTGCCAAATCAAATACATTGCAGTCATAACAGATGGTGCTGGTTCAAAGTCACTAAAGGGCCAGCAGATCAGTTCTTATGCTCAAGCTTTTTAAAATGTCAATAACATCTGTCCACAACGATGAATCTTGATCAGATCAGGTTTCATATGTATTCCTACTGCTATATAAAACCACCAAAAATTTTGATTTGTATCCTTTAATATGCACCAGTGCAGTCACATGTCCACCACTGGCTTGGACCTCGTTGGCTCTATGGTATCTGCAACTATGCATGTGCCATTTTTCAGTTGTGGCACATGAGAGTTTGATAAATTAGGAAATTAACCCACTGCAATCAAGAAGACAAAAAATTATGCTAGTTTTCCAGTATTGTTTCCTGATTTCTCAGGTAATCCTTACAGTGTGTTACTTCTTTCTTCTTATATTACTCCATTGCTTGTCCTGACTTGTATAAATCCTGTACACTAAAATGCAACACCAGTTCAAGATCTGAATAAACACATTCTCTGCAGTTATATCTCATCATTCTGAACTTGAATTTTGTCCAAAAGGTTGTATAATCGATGTATAATGAAAACCAGTGTTGTTTGAAGATTTATTTTTATAGAAAAAAAAAAAACAAAAGCAGTAGAAGGAAGTAAAAGATCCTGCACCTCTTGGTCATGTAATTAAAAATTGCCCAACTAAGCATTTTTACAGACGTGTCACTTGTCCTTGAACCATAGGATAGACAAAAAACTGAACTATTCTAATCTATTCTCTCACTTCAACCATGTATTTGAACTGATGGAGAGAGAAAAAAGTGTATTTCAGATTGGGAATTAGGTAATTGAGGAAATGGTTAACAGATACCTTGAAACATTGAAGGTTCAGTGAGTAGCATGACATCCACTTTTTGGGCCCAGTGATGGACAGACTAATGTGGCTGCTCTACTAATCTACATTCTTCTGTCTCTGACTAATGTTGGTAAATCTACCAGAGGAAATATTTTAGCATGCACCTTTAATAATGATAGAAATATCCACATCTGAGTGTTTAAACAGCAGATCTTCACAAAGCAAATTGCACAATGTGCCATGGTTGCCTTTCATTTCCTGGTGTCATTTCTGTCTGTGATCAATATACCAACTGTGCTTCCAAAAACTGATATGCACTAAATTAGCACTGAAGTACCATGATAAGCACTATGCTCTGTCTACTGTTTCCCTGGTCACAGAGTGTCATGGGTTGCAGAGCAAAATATAACCAAATGTATTCTATTACCATCCGTTAGAACTGGGATGGGAGATCTTCTGTTGATAAGCCAGCTGATAAGAAACCACCAAAGAGCAGCTTCCCTTATCTCTTCCACGACCGGGGATAAATCTTCTGTTAATGGCCCATCAGGCCTTATCGCATCCTATTGTGAGATGCTCCGCCCAGAGGGGGGAACAAAGCACTCCAGCCTGGATATAAGCTGAGACTCTGAACACCACAGCAGCACTTGCCTACTGGACTCCCAGAGGATAAGAGCTACTGCTGGATCGTCAGACCCATTTTNACAAATACTACTTTTCTCTTGAACCCCATTATCTTTTTGCCCTTTCCAAATTAATTGTTTTCATAAATGTTTTTTTCTTCTGAGGCGATGTTTTCCCTGCTTGAGTATAAGATTATAGTCAGCAGAAATATTATTGGTTTACTGTGTGCTGTGTTTATACTAAGTCCACTTCAGAGCCACTTTAATAATTTTAATTGTCCCCTTCAGTATGGACTTTAGATCCTTTAAAAACCTTAAAAGAAAGGAAAAAAACCTCCGTTTTTCAGCTATAGGCTATCTTGTATCAGCAATCTAATATGCTGATAGTCTGTTTTAATGAGAAATTTCAGGAGAAAGAGTTGAAGTTTCCCGGCACATAACAAGTCGTACTTGTACCTATACAAAGGGTGAAAAGTTAGACAAAAAAGGATATAAATAATCCCCAAAAAGCAAGATTTTGATTAACTCTTGATCCTCTTTACTGTTTCATACTGCATGTCTTTTCCCATTAGCTCTTCTCTTTTGTCCTTTTTTTGGGAAACAGAGTTTTTGTCATTTAGACAGGCTTAATGAAAGAAATCCACAGACAAGGCTACAGAGACAGAAAAGCGGTGACAAAATTGATTGCCGACGTGGAACAAAACAACCTTTGTTTCCCAAGTTCTTAGAATTTTTTCTACTTATCTTTTTTTTCAGGCTTTGTATGGAACAAATACGACTCTGAATTCTGGCTAAGTCATAGTAAAATGGCAGAGATAAGGAATCATGGGGATAGCCAGAATTGAAGGATGCCTCTAAATAACAGGATAATTACAGCTTATGCAGAGCAGAAAGAGAAATGTGTTATGAAGCATAAAACCAGGAAATGCAGAAGAAGAAGATACTGAGAAAACCCATAAATTTTTTACCTGCCGAGATGAGAACATTACGCTAGTAAAAAATCAGTCTTGTATTAGAAACTGAACCTTGATCTCCTGTGGCCACATGCTTTACTGTGCTCTTTCCAATCTGATCTTGCCATCATCCCAATGAGACAGATGAATAAAAATTAGCTAAATGTTACCTGCACACAGAACCACAGAATTATTTATTTCGGAAAGGATCTCTGAGATTGAGTTGAAAATTTGACCAAACACCACCTTGTCAACTAGACCATGTGACTAAGCGCGACATCCAGTCTTACCTTAAACAGCTCCAGCAATGGTGCCTCCACCACCTCCCTGGACAGCTGTTCCAATGCCTAATCACCCCTTCTGTGAAAAATTTATTTTTAAGGTCTGACCTGAAGCTCTCCTAGCACAGTTTACAACTATGTCATCTTGTCCTGTTGCTGGTTGCCTGGGGTCAGTCTCTCAGAAAAGACTGACCCCCATTAGGCTACACCCTCCTTTCAGGGAGTTGTAAAGAGTGATAGCCTCTTCCCCGAGACTCCTTCAGATTGAACACCCCCAGCTCCCTCAGCTGCTTCTCATAAGCCTTGTTTCCAGACCCTTCCACAGCTGTGTTGCCCTTCTCTGGACATACTTCAGCACCTTAATATCCTTCCTGAACTGAGAGGCCTGGAACTGGGTACCTGAGATGAGGCCTCAGCAGTGCCAAGTACAGTGGGAGAATGACATCCCTGGTCCTGCTGGCCACCCTATTCCTGATAATGCCACTGGCCTTCTTGATCACCTGGGCACACACTGGCTCATGTTCAGCCCCTGTCAACCAGCACCCCCAGGTCCTTTTCCAAGGGTCCACTTTCCAAACATTCTGCCTAAGTCTGTTGCACTGCCTGGGGCTGTTGTGGCCGAAGTATAGGACCCAGTTGGTTTTATTGAACCTCATGCCACTGATATCTGCTCATCAATCCAGCCTGTCCATGTCCCTCAGCAGAGCCTTACTACCCTCTAGCAGGTTGACATTCCCACTCAATTTGGTGTTATCTGCAAATTTGCTAATGGTAGACTAATCCTCTTACCCAGGTTATCAAGATATCAAACAGGACTGGGCCTACAGTGATCATTGGGGAACATAGCTAGTGACTGGATGCCAACACAGAGAGGAAAAAGTTGCAATGTCTGCATAAAACAGGCAAATGCTCTTTTCCTTTTGCTTGAAAAGAAATAGATTCTGTCCCATTTATTTATCTGTGTGGGAGCCCAAAAAAAGAAATATATGTGACTTCATTAACTCAAGCTTATGTGGTCCAATTCTCCATAACAGGCTATTTATATTACTCAAACTCTCAATTCCTCAAATAGAAAGACTCAGTGTAGAATTAGAGAAAATATAAGTACAAAGGAGAAGTCTGAGGCTATTCTCACCTATGGTAGCATTTCCTTTGGCTCACTGTACAGGGCTTGAGTCTATTTGCAGTTATAGCTTGACAGGACTTGGGGCTGAAATTGGGAAGAGACTGGAACCTAAACTGAAAACAATGTGGAAAACAGAACAGAAATTACAAATTTAGTTAAAGGATCCATAAAGAGGAGGGGAGCAAGAGATGGAAAATAAGTGCAACACTGCATCTCTTGGTAATAGACAGAGAGACATTCTTCTTCAAGATTGTGTTAGGACTATTATACAATCAGAAATCTTTCTTTCTCCTGAAAATAAAGCCAAACAAGAAATTTTAATCAGTACCTTCAGCCTACATAAATTTAAATCATACTTCATAAAGTACTTAAGGCAAACAAAACAATTCAGGTGAAAAGTTTCCTATTTAATCATGGGATTTGAACAACAAATAGCTTGTAATTAACTTAGTAGATGCTGAATCAACTTAGCAACAAATGATGAATTACTAACTATTCTTACCCAGCCTTTTACTAAATCAGAAA
Organism: Peucedramus taeniatus; assembly: GCA_013400575.1. Taxonomy (NCBI): domain Eukaryota; kingdom Metazoa; phylum Chordata; class Aves; order Passeriformes; family Fringillidae; genus Peucedramus; species Peucedramus taeniatus. The sequence goes on from WBNO01008731.1 coordinate 238,003, forward strand.
AAGGGACACAAGGACAATGCCAATAACATCAAATATTACAAATGCAGCATAATAACACTTCAAGTATTTATTCTTGGTTTTTTTCTAAGGTGTTTCTCTTTAACACAATCACATCATTTCCATGCCAATTGCAGGTTGCTGAGAGAAATGTCCTTTGCTGAGTTAACAGCATTCTTCTGAAGACAAGAATTACTTGGTCCTCTGCGTACAACTAAATCTGTGTCTAATAGAACTGTTCTGCCTCCTTTCCACCAGTGTAAATTTTCAGAAATAAGTCACCAGCAAATAGTTAATCACATAAATATTGATGCCACACAACTGGGTCCATAATCTTCCTTATAATTCAGTGGGTAAATCCATGGTTCTGGGAATACCCTTGACAAACTGCTCCTTTTCCAAGCTCTCAGACACAGTCCTAAAGGCTGTATGATTGTTTCCATTGAACTTCCACTTCAGTTTAGTGCAAGGCTTTTCTGAAACCTCCTTTTTCAAAATTAGAAATATTCTTGCCATTTTTTTTCAGGACCTACTGGATTTTTGTGTCTGTGTTGTCTCTCAGTTCTTGTCTTCCTCCTTTGGTGCTTGTCCAGCCAGAGTGACTCTTAGTATCCTTTTTGTCAGGTTACACAGTCCACATTATTTGTCATTTTCATCCCCTGAACACCTTAGTAAATCTTCTCTACACCAGTTTCCATTCAAATTGTTTTATGTCAGCATGGCTAATTATCCCTGTAAAGAGTGTTTATGGTTTCCCATCAGCATACATGACAGTAAATATTTTCTCTACAGTTTTAGTGTGAGCAGCCATAAAGATGGTCTGCTTAAAAAAGAAAAAATACTGAACAGAAGAAAATGGCTCCTGGAAAATATTGTCAGAGAAATTGCCTGCCAAAGTGGGGGCTGGATGTCTGGGAACTCAACCTGTGAACCAGAAATGTCCTTAAAAAGTGCATCTGGTAACTTTGAATACTTCTTAATACTTCTTGATGAAGTATCAAGAATCCAGAGACATTCTGAGGTACCATGAATAAACCCAGGAAACTCTAATGGCAATTTATCATCTGAAAAAAGTAGAAACAGCCTGGGAAAATAAAATTAGTCTGGAAGAAGTGTAAGCGCAATTCAATCATTCAATTATTGGCTGTTACAAATGAAAAATTGAAATTAGCAACGTGTTGACTGCTTGAAGTGGTGTTGTCCTCCACCATCTTATGTTTCTAGGCAATAAAAATAACTGATTTTTTAGCCAAAATAGAGGGTTTTCTCTTTGAGTTTTCTCTGTTTTTTTATGTCACACATACTTTTATTTTTCTAAGCCAATTGAATTTCACATGAATTTTCTGCCAGATCTCAGACTCCCACTGAGAGTGCCCAGATGACTCTGGACTCTGTGACATAGACCCTCTTTGAAGAGACAATCTGTCTGTTATCTCATTCTGTCCCTTTTGGTCCCACTTTGATGTCGGTTTGATCTGTCCTCACACCTCTGGGGTGGTTGGATCAAACTTTGGGACTGATTTGTCCCCCTCTTTGGGATGGTTTCACTCCTGAAATCTGTCTAATTCACTTGATACCTGTTCTATATATATCCATGTAAGTAACCTATCATAAGCATATCTCCTCTTATATTGTGATTATAAAATGCCAAAATTGGTCTTTGCATTGTCATTATGATAAGTTGCTTATCTAATAAGTTTATTGTAACCTGTAATACACTTACTGGGTTTCTGTAATTATATTGGTTGTTAATTTAGGATTGATTGTTGCTATTATTGATCACTGTCATGCTATTGACATTGATTAATTGATTGATATTGATTAATCATTCATTGCTGATAGTATTTTGTAATAGCTTGATATATTTAGATATATTTGCTTTGTTTGTCTGAATTATAATTTCTAGTGATGATTTCTGTGGCTTTGTGATAATTTACAACAAAATAGAGAATTTTAGATGATAAAAGCTTCCAAATCTTTGTGTATTATGAAATTCAATGAACCCAAGGTTTCAATCTTTGTACTCCCAGAGTTCTGGGTAACATTTTTGGTCATAACAGGTCCACATCATATATTCATACATACTATGTGACTTTTTTTTTTTCTTTCTGTTTATGTCTTTCTCCGCTCTTGGTAAAAAAAGAAATAAACATTTCAATAGAAGTTCACAAATCTATGTGGTGAAGCTACATCAGTGAAACTCATCTTTAAACTCCAAATTTGAATTTTGCAGCCTAAAACTTTGATTCAACATGTAACTGGCAAGCTGTGCATTTCAGAGCCAGAGTTTGATAAAGAGTCTCCATTCTATTCTGTTTGCTCTTACAAACAGTAATTAAGTGTAATTATGTGGAAAAAATGTTGATTGAAAAATGTGTATTTGCAAACCTGACTTTGAATGGACCTACATTGCATTTAAAATATAGCTTCTCCAATCCCTATTTTTTTCCGAACCCACTACAAAATTGCAGTGGCATAGTATTTTGTACATGGTAACAAACTCCAGGGTAGTTGTAAGAAAGAAATGTTCTGTTCTCCTCTGCAGTTACATTCATCTTTGAAGCACATTTTTAATAGGGGATACAAAAATGACTGCATTCATTGCAGAGAGAAATTGGCAGGCAGGTTGAAGGGATAAAATGATGCAACTATGAAGTTATCATTTTCCATGTGGATTCTCCGTCTCACCTTATTTATTCTGTTTCAGAAGTCACTTATTCAGAAATTTTTCTGTGCCGGAGTGACAAAATTTGTTCTACAGCATATTCCTCTGTGTAGAAAATTGCCTATCTTATCCATAGGATAAGATAGTAGGAAAAGATAATTGCTTATCTTTTCAGTAACAATAGAAACTTTCAGTATGGACTTAAGTAAGTATCTATTTTGCTATCTTACAAAGAAAAAACAAACAAACAAACAAACAAAAAAAAAAAAAACAAACAAGGAACTTCCTATCTAAACCATAGAATATTTAAGAAAACATCTTACGTGTGGTGTTTACAAAGTTTATATTTTTTGCTATGGCAGAAATAATTCAGAAGACAAAATGACAGTAATCTCATGTTACGACGAAATAGGAAATCTGTACACAACTGAAAACTAAAGGGTTTTGTCTACTCCCTTGATGTCCCCTTTGAGATCTTGATAAAGTAGCTATGGACAAAAGTGCAAATATTCAGAAGCAATTTCTTTGTAGCTTCTCTGTACTTTTCTGCCCTTTAAGGAATTGAAAAATAAAAAGAAAACTCTGATAAAACTTTTCTGTTCTATACTAAAAATGCTAAATAACCTTGAGCCATCTCTTTCCATTGTGAAATTAAATCCATTTCAAGAAGGAAATAATAAGTTCGGATTTCCTCTAGGGGAGTATTTTTTTAATATTTCTAGCTCAAATATTTGTTTCGCGGATTTAAAAAGACAGTTTGCTCTGTTGGAAGAAAGAAGAACTTATTATGACTGAACTGAAACATCTTACAGATTATAAATATAAGCTTTCATATAATGAATACTGTAGCTTTATGTGCAATAAATGAAATTAATTCTGATTAAAAATATGGCAGTAGGAGAAAAAATCCCAAAACACTGGAAAGTTAGTAGTAGTAGCATATTTATTCATGTTTGTATAACATTTTAACAAGTTATTGTTTGTTGCTGTAAGCTAACTCTTCTGTGCCAATAGAAGTGGCTATAGAGTTCAGTCCAACACTGTTAAAAATTTCACTTGAAAATAGCTCGTGATCAGAGTTTTCAAACACCTCTAGTTTCTTCTATTTTTTCAGAGAAAAGGTTTCTGGTTTTCATTCAGCTTATACCATGCTGCTTTCTTGACTCCATTACCCTTCTTCAGTTGCAAGTAACCTGATACAGGAAAAAAACCCCATCATTTAAATAACATATTCCTAAATCTGAAAAGTATTAAGCTAAAGACAGTATCTCTGTGAACCACTACAAATTATGCAAAACATTGCAAATTGTCTCATTTAGCAATTTTAATCTACAGATGAGAAAATGTTCTAATTCTGAGCTTGGTTCCCTTATTTTCAAAATGCACTATATTGGCCACAAATGTAAAATAAGAATCCATAAGTTATGTCATACATGAAAAATTATTTTTGAAGATTATTAGAAGACTGCATTTATGGTTAGAAATGGTAAATTTTTATGCACATTTTTCTGTCTTGAAGCACAGCGTTGATATCTGAAATAAAGAAATCTCTGCAGAAACATGTGGACACATGTCTGGGGAAAGAAGATTATGAGTGGAGATCTTTAAATGCCAAACTACCCACAGTGTATATTAACTACCATCAATAAAAAGGGATCAGTTAGAGAACATTGAAGAAATGGGCATGAAACCAAATAAATCTATGTGGAATTTGATCAATGTCACTGGAAGGCTGCTATGTTCTTTTTTAAAAAGGTCGCGTAAACCAGAGAAGAGTCATGAAGACTTAGAAAAGATAAATATCAGGTCCAGTCTCCAACAGTAATTTGGAATTCTAATTTTTAAGATGGCCTTGCCCTGACTTTGGAGATTGGATTTTGTGATTCCCAAAGATTCCTTGTGACCTGAAGCATTCCAGTATTTTGATAAATCTTGAAGTCACATTTTGAGACAATAATTCATATGGACATGTAGCTTGAGACAGAGGGAATTTGAAGCAGCATTTACTTGTATAAAACAAGAGAGCATGTGTAATATTAGAATATTGTCAAAGAAATTGTCTTCATTATGGCTAAAAGGGTGAACCGGTATTAGAATGATTTGCGGGTGGGACTGTGGTTAGCAATAAAGTGATTTTCTCGCTTGCTTTGTAATAGTTACAGATCTATGTTTTTTTGTGTTAAAATAGAAGTTTATCTACATGCCCTTAAGTAACTCTCAATGTTGGATTTGCACTTTATTGACATGATTTATAAGAGTTTGATTATAGCAGCTAGTTGATGGAGAGAAGCATTTCCTGCGTAAAATGTCATCACTTCACCTTTGTGCTTTGAGGTAAGAAATAGGCTCAATCTGTTTAAGTTCTTTGACAGTAAACACTATCAGATGTTTTTCCCTGAGGGGCTCATTATCTCAAGTGGCAGATTTTGCCACTAACAGCCCACTCAAAAAGGATTTGAGAAGCCAAGGTAAGGTAAAATCTGCTTTGTGTAATGAGCAATCTTGCAGGTTATGAACAAGATCATTTTCAGACCTAAGTGAGTTAATACTTGTGAGTCAACGGTGAGCTATAGTGGCAGCAAAAAGACAGGTGAAAACAATTAATTTTTACCAGTTCTTGTAGATCAGCTTTTTCTATACTGTTTATCATCACAGTATCTGAAGCATACTAACATGTCAGAGGCAGAAGTGGCTGATGGAATGAAAACTAGTCTGTCATGGAGCAGCCACCTGCCTAGTTAAGGTCAGAAACCGGTGTAAAGAACCTGAGAGAGCAGGAGAGGTGACTTATTGAAAAGTCTGGGGAAAGCTCACCAGTGGAGATTTGAAGACTGATCTTTGAGTGATACAGGTTTACTTTATCCATGTTGTAGGAACAGCCCATGTGCAACAAAAGGCATTCACAGAATTCTAGTCATGTACCACAAAAAGACAGGGTATGAACAGCTGATATGTGAGAAACTCAGACAGGAATGTGTTCAGATGTGAGGGAAGAGTTGCAATTCACTTTGTATTTAGGGAGAGTGGTTGTTATTCTATTCCCTCTTATTTCAAGTCCCAACAAGAATGCCTGTACAATGGTAAACTCAGGGCTGGTATTCTGCTCTCCTGAGATACATGTATCTGCAAATACATCCTTTGTCTGTTTGTAAAGGTCTCAGTCACTTTGACTAAATTCTCTGTAACAAATAAAAACCATTTAGGATGTAAGCAAAATATTTGTGTATTCATTTCACATTTTCTTTTGTTTCTTAAGGAAAAATCTGTTTTAGAAAAACAAATCTGCTTGCTGAGTAACTTGCTAAAAGAGAAGCTGTGAGAGCATTTCTCAGCAATAGTATACTTTTAGTTTAATTTGTCAATATTGGAGAAATACTATTATGTTCAATTTGATGCTCCTGCTACTGCTACTGCAAATTGCAGCAGCATAATAATTATATTCTCTGCTATGCTATATTCGGCCAGTTATCAAAGAATTAAAGAATAGCAATAAAACGATCAACTACATCATGTCAACTGCAGGAAATTATTACCTAGACTGGACAATGAGCTATCCTAAACTCTAAGAAAGAATTATTCTAAAGAATTATTCTAAAGAATTTATTGAAATCTATATATGATAGCTGCCTTAACTGGAACATATGTTTAAACCAGGATAATGTGAATGATACATATTAATATGACTATCACTATAAGAAGAGATGGAGAGACAGTATATTTTATACCAAAAATGATGACAAAACTTATCCTTTCCTTCCACAATCAGAATTACACTATCTACAATGCAAATGAGGTGAGCATTACAAAATTATTTTGAGCCTTACACTATAGAATCCAGCTTAAGCAATCAGCTGAGTCTATTTCAAGCCCTTTGAACCCTTTTGATTAGGTTAAGTGAAACATAATCAAGTAGCACTGCTGTCAAAGTAACTGCAGAAATCTGGCAAGCAAACAATGCAACTAGTTGGTTGGACTGATTTAGGCAACATTTTATAAATAGCATCAAGTTGCAAAAATATCTGAAGGTTTTGGTTAACGGAATGAAAATTTACCAACAAATATTCAGGCCCTTGGAAATTACTATATTCTGGCAAGAGTTTGATATATTGCCCATAAATATTACTTAGGGCTCAGCTGAGTTAAGCATGTTCTGTCTGAAATTGCTGGGAACTGGAAAAAGTCAGGAACTTCTTATGTAAATCTAGAGAAGAAAAATCTCTTCCATTACAGTGAAGCACTTGTGATGAGATGGGTGCTGATTGCTTCATTTAATGTGACAGAGAAAGGCAATTGAATGGTGCAGTTACAAAGGTGATGCAAGACCAACGCAGAGTGATTTTTAAAGAAACCTGTGCTCCTCTTCAAAGTTAAAGTTAAGAATTTACAGCTCAAGTAAACTACGTGCATAAAAAGAGCTTTTAATCTGAGATTCAGCTCCTTCAAAGAGAAAGTGTAATGAAATAAGCTGATAGTAACTTACGTGTCCTGTGTAGTTCAAAGAGAAAATGCTAACTCTAACATAATATTTAGTGTACAGAAATCCATAAACCTTTTTCATCACATTAAGTTTTAGAAGTCCTTAGACAAGTGTATTCAGTCCCAGAATAAACTGAAATAATCTGACAGACCATTACTTATTCAGAATAAAGTAATTTTCCCATGAACAAAACTGCAGCTGTCAAACTTTTTCACCTTTCAAGGCACGCTATAATTGTGTATGGTCAAAAATACAGAAAGCAAGGACAGATTTATTGACAGAAGATGCTCCTGATGGTTTGTTTGGGGTTTTTACAGTGCAAAAGTATAATTCTTTGAAAATCCATATTCTTCTTAAAAGGTGTTTGAGTGACCACAATGACAAGGACAGGAGTTTAGACCATGGGGGCTCACCAGCCTTGACTGCCCCTGCCCTTCCCCTCAGGACTCCTGCTGGGAAGCCACTGGTCTTGTCAGTTCTCTGACAGTTCATTCTGGCAGACCCAGTAGACATGAATTTCCCTCCTTTACAAAGAAAGACATGAGTGTTAAAAACCTACCCACAGAAGATGTTCAGAGATCTGATGGAAAGTGACACTCTGGAAACCACATTCCTATGTTGTGCACTGCTGAAATGATTTAAAGAGGAAATCCAGTCACAACTTTGTTTATGTTAGGAAAACATAAACCAATAAAAGAGCAGGAATTCTTGGGGTTTTGTAACAATTAATTCTAACTCGTCTCAAGAAATTGTGATTTAACTAGATGCTGGTAAAAAAAATAAAAAATTCTGTGAAAGTCTTGAAAACCTGAGCACTTTGAAGTTATTTTTTATAGCCTAAAACTATTTCAGGCATTTTCTTATGTCTCTAGTTTCTTCTGTTTTCATAGAGAAAGGGGTTTTCATTTTCATTCAGCTTATACCATGCTTCTTTCTTGACTCTATTACCCTTCTTCAGTTGCACAAAGAAGAGCAAGGCCATCCTTACAGTATCCCAATAGAGGAAACCAGTACTATGGGGGTTTTTGACTAGTGAAGAAGTATTTCCATTCCTCACCTTGCTTAGTGAGCAGTGCTGCTGCTTGCACAGGATCTTCAAAGATTCAAAGATACCACAAGAAGGAGCTGGGATTTTTCTACAACAATGGTAAGTCACTGCAGTAACCATTTGTCATGAAAGGTGTCTATGTCAGAAAATGCAGAATTGTCTACATTTTTTTGACCTGAAACAACAAAAAATATAGGCTTTGATGTACTGTCTTGGTTTGAAAGACAGGTACCTGCCAGCAAAAGCTGGAATCTCCTTTTGAATAGAGAATGTGAACCCCCTCCCTCAGATTATTATAATTTTGCAATTGGAGGCTCTCAGGCAAAGATTTGGGAGTGGGAATAACAGTTCTTTACTAGGAATATTAGACAAAGCAAAGACAAATACAAATGTAATAGCACTAAGAGACAAGCAAAAACAAAGAAACAACAAAACCTCAGAAAATGCCCTGACAGAGTCAGGGATGTGACCTGACACCCTGGGTATCAGGGTGGTGAAAGCAGTCCAGATGAAATCCTCCTTGAGCAGTAAATGCAGTTCTATGAAGTGAAATAGTCCTGTATGAAAGTCCAATGGTGACGAAAAATGTGTTCAGTCTTCCTCTGGAGAGAAATCCAGTGGAGAGAGAGAAAACAAGCAGGGTCCCCTGGTACTCCAGTCCTTTCGGAGCGATGTCGTTGGACCAAACTGCTCTTCACTGCTGTTCCACCCGGAGAAACCTGCTGCCTCCTTTGTTTAAGTCAAGTATCCATCAAGTACCCAGCAATTAGTTACCTAGCAAACCACCAGGAAAAAATTCCACAAACACAAAAGAAACAGATCCAACCCCCAACATGTACGTGTTTCTAAACTAAAGTGTCTTTCTGCAAATCCTAGTTTGGGATTTAGGCAATTATCTTGCTAAAGGAAATTTGAAAACTCTGTGTGAGGATCCAAATATCAATACTTTAGGTTCTCTGACATTATCACATCTCATTAAAACATGTCCATCTATGAAAGATGATATTTGAATAAAAAATCAGCTGCCCAAACAGATGTCTAGAGCCATCTGAGAAAGAAGTGAGAAATTTTAGTGCTTAAAATTACATTAGACAGGCACATTATCAATTTTGATGCAGTTGATGTAATATATTAGGCATTATGTTAATGTAGCTAGTAAAACTGAAGTGTAGTAAACCGGAATGGAATATAAATATTACTTAATACTTCCTTGAAATACTAAGATTCAGTTCTCTTTCCATCAGTATGAAATGAATTTTGTTCAGTACATGATCATCCTAGTTTTTTTTCAGTAGATAACCTTCCTTATCATAAATGGTAATGAATGAATCTTGTTTCAATTTCAAGATGCAGTAGTTTTAAAAATGGCATTTGGACATATTATGAAAATAATGTAAATGTGGTTTTTTTTAAAAGTTCAGGAGGCCTAAAAATCTTACTTTCTGTTTAAACCACAGTATTATTGATTTTTGCCCATAAAAGAAAGACAGTTTGCCCTTAGTGTTCAAATTAAAATGGAAATTTTCTGTCCAAATTACCTTTCAACAATAATAAACTGATTTAAAACCTTATTCAAAGAAAAATCTCGGGGACAAACATTGTATTTTCGTATATGTTAAACAATATACAAGATCAATACACTATTTTCATTATTGCCACTAAAATACATTATTGAAAATACAATCAGTTTAACATGTATATAAAGAATGCTTTACAGACCAATACTACTACTACTACTAGTCTTCAAAGTTGTTATAGTTTGATACCACACAAAAGTGTTAACTAAATAAAGACTATAATTATATTGTAATACAATTATCATATAATATATCATTATATTATATAATTTTATATATATTATATTATATTATAT
>WBNO01008732.1:2600-103594 GCA_013400575.1 Peucedramus taeniatus
GGGGCGCCGGCCCGGCCGCCCCAGCGCTGCTCCGACGCCGCCATGGCCCCGCCGGGCCCCCCGGCCCCGAGGTAGCGGCGGTGGAAGGAGCCCAAGCCCGGTGACCGAGGAGCCCCCGTCCCATCCCTGCAGCCCGGGGAGCGTGCGGAGCCCACCCGGAGCTGCTGCTGCTGCTGCTTCGCCTGGAGAGCTGACATGGTTCCAGCGCACCTGACCCTGCTGGACTTCAGCGATACTTGAAGCCAAGTCTCCGTGGCTCTTTGGCCTTTGCTAACTCAATGCTATGCAAAAGAAAAGGAGGAAAAAAAAAGAAACCTTGACACTAGTTGTGGTGGGAATGGCTGTTTCCTGCCCTGGGTGAGCCCATGTGTGGTTTCTTGCTTGGGAGATGAACTGATTCTCCTTTACCCGGTGGAAGAGACACTACATATGGCAGCCTGAAACTTTGGTAATGCTTGGTCATTGCTGAGCGGTTGGAACTTTTACTCGTTTTTTTTTTTTTTCTTTTTTTTTTTTTTTAATAAAGTCACCTAAGGAGCCTTGTTGCTGTCTTCAGGAGCATTGGAGGAATTTGTCTTAATTCTTCACCTCAAGTGACTTTATCCAACTGTGAGTGCAGCCAGTGCACCCACCGAAATACCTTCTCCTTCAAAACTCCTTCCCAGCCTGGAAGATCACAGATCACAGGCTTCTTTGAAAACTTCTCGTCCTGGGAAAGGCTGCCCATAGTTACTTTATGGGGCAGCAGCCTGGAAAAGTTCTTGGGGACCAAAGGAGGCCGAGTCTGCCTGCCCTGCACTTCATCAAAGGAGCAGGGAAGAAGGAGTCATCGAGGCATGCGGGCCCACACTGCAACGTCTTCGTGGAACATGGTGAGAAGTTTCTGTTGGTATTTGGTTTAATTTTGGTTTGCTGAGCTAGGTACAATATGGATTTATTCAAGACCATGGAGCAGATACAGACATGTACTTTATGGAAGTCTTGTTTTCTTTCCCTTGCTGCTTAATGCAAATCTTCTGTGATTTGTTTATTAAGAAAATGCTTGGGTCAGATTGCTTGAAACCTGGGGAGAGGTTATTGTACAGCTAAAGGTGAAGTGCAAGGAAGAAACTTTTAAACATTGTACAAGTTTCTCGTTTCTGCCTTGGTTATGTTGTGGCTTGCAGTCTGGGGCAATGTTTGATCCTTTTTGAGTTGTCTGTGTCATAGTACAGACCAGCCTCAGCCAGTGGTGATGCTGTGGTCAGGTGTTCTTTAATTATCTTTACCGAAGGGACTTTGCTACTTGGAATAGAAAAAAAAAAACCAAAACCCTTATTTTGGAAAGTTTGTGAACTTTCTGCTGTTGTGGAAGGAGTTTCTTGGGGTATTTGGAACACCTTTGCTGAGTGGTTTCTCATAGCTGGTTAAACCTTCATCCTGTGCTGTGATGGATTGAAGTGCTAGAGGTCAGAAGTTTGGGGTGGAGCAACCCTGTCACTTGCTGGCCTTCTGCAAAGTATGGGGAGAGTTCAGAATCTCAGGAAAGAAGCCAAATGAAAAACTCAGTAGGACTCAGAGGTAGATTTGATGACTGCATCAAATTCTTCCTTAAACAACAAAAACCAACCAAACAAAACCCCCCTCCCAAAACCAAAGAAACTGTAAACTGAAGGCATCTCTACAGAAGTGAGGTGCAGAAGTGCATTATTTTTGCTTAAACTCTGGAGTAATCCTTGCTTTTGCACAACACTTTTAAAATTCTAATGTTTTTTGAGATGACGTGCTGCTGGCTGCTGTCTTTGGCTGGAGAATGTGATTTTGACAAAGCTTCTGCAGCAGTTTTGTCCTGTAGAGGAAGTTTATCTGTGAACAAAACAAAACTGCATCTGTAATCTTCATAGAACTAAAAATTGAAATATTTGCTGTGTCTGAGAACACAATCTAGTTAAAGTTTTGATTCTTTCTTACTTTTTAAAGGCTTTGCTTTCAAACTTTTTCTCATTCCGTGTGTCTAGAAGGGCCCAAGGAATTCTCTGCAGTGTTCAACAAACACACAGAGATCCCATGTTTGTACTGTTGAGCTAAAATACTGTTTTGAGTTACTTCTGTGTTTTATTTTCCCATACAATGTTTGTGCACTGAAGAAACTTGAGGTAATTAAGGGAAGGTTGGAGAATATCAGGGCTGACTTGGCCCTCTGATGTTAAACCTGCTGCTGGATTTTTCCTTGCTTTCACTCCTGTGATGTACCCACTCATCCACCCCCAGTTTGGTTCCTGTTTTTACCACTTTGGACAGTTTCAAGGTCAGATGAGATACAGCCAGAGCACTTGCTGCAAGCAATACAATATTCTTAGTCCCTTTGGTGTTTTGCTGTGGCAGAAAAGCCAGAAACGTTCTTTTTTTGATCATCTAACAGCAATAGGCAGATGGTAACTTCTTGCCAGTGTGACCTGAGGTCAGCAGATCCCAGCACATTCAGGAGGAAAAATGGCATCTCTAATGTCCATGTGCCATATGTCCACGAGAGACCTTGGTGTCTTGATTTAGAAAAGAATAAACTTGAAAGAGGACATCAGGGCTAGGACATCTGTTAAGAGAACTGCAAAAGATCAGCCTCGTTTATACACATGAGGAAAAGTTTCTTCCTTTGAATGGATGAAAAAGTTCTTCCAGGTCCTGGCAGTAGAAGGCAGTACCACAGTTGTTTATTCACCTCTCTTCTGAGTTTGGGCTGCTCCAGTCCTGAAAAGTGCCATATTAAAAATCTGGACAAATTAAGAGGGAACAAGGTTCATTTTAGAAAGTTCTTCCTTTTCCTTTCAAAATTTGCCTTTGAAATACATAGACTGGCATACTTTATAATTAATGAGCAGATCATTATTTAATGCCTTCAGTCCTATTCAGTTATTGTGCCGTGGGCTGTAGTTCATAAAAATAAGATTGGTGTTTTTTCAGGGCTTAAATATTTGCATGTTTCCCTTTCAGTATGTCATTACAGTTTCTTCTAAATACCAAACACTGTATCTGGTTTCTCTTTTGCACTGTGGGAACTAACAGGAAAATCATGTTTCTGGCTTTTCATAACTAAGAAATGCTTAAGGAGAAATTCCATGGTGGGCCACTTAAACCCCTAGAGACAGGTGACTTCTTAAATGTACTTGTCTGAATTTCTTGTATATTAAAGCCCATGATAAAGCAAACACAAGAAGTGGGACGTTTGGTAGCAGGGCTCTCCTTTTAGGGTTGTGTTTTTATAAAGGTATTCATGATCCTGTTTAGGTGGGACCATTACCTGCGAAGTTCTACTGAGGCTCATTCAGCAGGCACTTAGTGGAAGGTCTGGATTGCTTCAGTGGTACCAGATTTTGTCTGAAAGGGTTAGTGAATATTACCAGATACTAACAGTGTAAGGCAAAATAGCTTTCAGGAAAGTAATTCCATTTTTCGGTCTTTGCACTCTCCGTAGCACCCAGAGCAACACATCCAGAGGCTTCTGAAAAGCCAAGGAGGCAACTGGCCAGAAATCAGCTCTGCTGGTGCTCAAATGTTCTGTGAGAATAATGCAGAAAGGCTCTAAATTTTGTCCTGAGCTGACAATTGAGGAGTGCCTTAAGGGGAAAAAAGTAATCTATGGGCAAGTTTTGGGCTTCTCTCTTTGTGCTGTTCCTTTCCCCACGGAGGGTGTTTTACAAGCTGGAGTTCATGCTCCTGTCGTTACCCTGGGCAGCAGAGTAGCCCTTGCTGGGATTTTACACATTTCACCCTGATGCAGATTACTCCAGCTCACAGTTTGCTTGCAAGCTTGGACTTGAGAGGAATTATAAAGGCAAAGTTTGTTTCTTTCTCTCTGCTTTTCTTGGGGAGAATTGAGTCTATAGTCAGTGCTTTTTGGGGATATCCAGCTGAGAAAAAAGCGTGGCCAGTAGGCAGTTAAGGGGAAACTCTGTCAGTGCACCTTGAAATTTGCACACTAGTGTATCTTGTGACTTTCCAAAATGTTGATTTCGGCAAAACTCAAACTTTCTGAAAAGAAAGGTGTGTTCTCAGAGGGCTCAGCTGTGATCCCTGAGTTGGCAGGAGCTGACTGGAGTGACTGGCAAGCAGCACACCTTGCCTGACTGTCTCGTGGAGGTGTTGCTGTGCTGAATGATGAGCAGATCCCCTGAAGCATGTTGGTAGAGCAGTATCTCCAAGCAAAAGCAGCACTTGAAGGCTTAAAAAATGAACTCTAATCGTTACACACGTGATGCTGAGATGAGGAAGAGGTTGATAAAACACTCAAACAGAAATGGCCTTTTCATAGTCTTTTGTAGTGATAAAATGTGGTCTTAGAGTTTCTCTTCCAGCAGGTGAGTGATAGGGAAGCTTAAATGAGCTGTTTACCTCACTGTAAAGAGAGATAAACTGCAGAACTGGATTCATTTTTCTTAAACATTTAGTGCTGAATATTGCTGAAGTCAGCCAACTACAGTCTCTGTCATATTAGATCTGAATTCTTTTTCTTACAAGGGTGCTGAAAGTTTTATTGCTTTAATTAGGAAGCTCTTGTGCAAAATGGATCTATAGCACCAGCTTGCCACAGCTGCCAGTTGGAGATGTGCCCTATGCAGTTCACTGTGAGGAAGAATCCCAACAGTTAAAAGTACCATTTCCTACATTATCGACTAAAAATAAATTTTAAGGGTCTTTATGTTTAATAATCTATCTTGTTTTATGCTGTTAAGTTTCATGTTTCAAGTACTTGAATTGTGAAAATGAGTAAATTATGTTACAATCAGCTCTAAGCATGTCCTGGGCTCATCCCACAGTGTGGGCAGCAGGGCAGGGGGGGAGATTCTCCCCCTTTTACTCCACTGGGCTGAGACCCCACCTGCAGTGCTGTCCCCAGCATGGGAAGGACATGGAGCTGTTGGAAAGAGTCCAGAGAAGGCCATGGAGAGCTCCTAGGGCTGGAGCCCCTGTGCTCTGGAGACAGCTGGGAGAGCTGGGGGTGTTCAGCTCAGAGAAGGCTCCAGGGAGAGCTCAGAGCTCCTTCAGTGCCAAAAGAACTGGAGAGAGACCTGGGACAAGGGTCTGGAGTGACAGGACACAGGGAGTGGCTTCCAACTGAGGGTAGATTAGATACACAGAAGAAATCCTTCCCTGGGAGGGTGGGCAGGCCCTGACACAGCTTCCCAAAAAAGCTGTGGCTGCCCCTGGATCCCTGGAATTGTCCAAGGCCAGGTTGGACAGGGCTTGGAGCAACCTGGGGTAGTGGAAGGTGTCTCTGCCCATGGCAGGGTTTTAGAGCAAGATTATCTTCAAGGTCTGATTTTTGTACTCATTATCCTTTATCCTACAGAGGAGCTCAGTATGTCTTCCTTATATGCAATATACATTTATTAGATAATCAATTGCCCATACATGGAAATGATTTAAATGAGACTTCTTCCATACTAGAACTGTTTCTTCAAACCCATGTACTTAAAACCCCTGCATTTATCTCTTTCCATTGTACCTCAGGGAATTTTTATACTCTGTCTCTGCTTCATCAACTGCAAAACCTGAGACTTCAAAGAAACTGCTTTACTACTCCTGACTCCACTTTAGACCATTCACCTGAAATTGGATCATTAGCACTGGCCTAATTGGAAGCCATTTTTTAGAGTGTGGCTTCAGTATTTCAGGTTTTCATTCTGAACTGACAAAACTTTCTTTGTTGTTAGTCTGGAGATTTGGCAGCTCCCAAATTTCAATTTCCATCTCTATTAGGAGAGACTTATCTCCAGCTTTTGGGATCATTGCTTATGAATCCAACTTCACTGTGCCTCAGTATTAGCCTGGGTAATGCTGACATCTGCTGCATGCTGAATGCAGATTTGTTTACTGCCTCTGACTGTATGCCTTTTCATCATAAAAATCACTTGCTGTATTTTTTCTTGCTCCAATTATCAAATACTACTAGGTCTTGCTAAGAAGCTCTTCCACAAAACTTGATCTATGGTTGGAATATGTATGGGAAGAGACCTAAGACTTTCTAAACTGCTTTTCCACAGGCTGAGGTGGATGATGATGATGATGGGGAAAGGCTAATCCCTTTCCTGGGCAAAAGCAGTTCTGTTTTGTGCACTAATCTTTGATAACTTGCCATATTTAAGCAGTTGATCTCCTTCATGACAAATAGGTAGGGTTTGCTCATATGCCAGACTTTCATTAACAGATTATGCTAGTTCTGCATTCTTATTTACAAATTTTAATAGGGAAGCTGTGGTAGGAAATCAGGACAGGGAGGCAAGAGAAGGCTACAGGGTATTAGCATAGAAATCTTCCCTTGTAGGCGATCATCTCTTTCAGCACACTTCAACATTTACCATCAAACTCGCAGTATTTTACATTGGAAAGTTTAAATCTTGAGCTTGAAAGTGAGGAGTTGACACAGTCCTGTTGCTGAGAGTTGAGAGTCCTGAGTTTCATCCCTGGTGCTTTCAGTGTCAGGCTCTGTGGAAAATCATGAGGCTGCAGAAAGGTGAAAATGGCCTTGGAAAGTCTTGTCCTGTTGACTGTCACTTTAGGGTGGGGATGCTGTTGGGTTGTGCCTTGGAACAACAGGGATGTGTTTCCAGCTGTGCTGGTAGAACTGTGATAAAGCAGACAAGAAATAATTGGGAGAGTGTTTTGATACCCCTGGTGTGGATGGTACTGTAACCAGAGCTTTGGCAGGTGCCAAGTGAGGAATGCTCTTAGCTGCAGGAGTTAGTCCAGCTCTTAACACCTGGCTGACACCGGTGTTGTGCTCACTAAAGGTTCCTAGCACCCTGCTGTGAGTTTTGGGCTGTTTGGAGTGTTTCAGCATCCCAGGACATTCCTGCAGCTCCATCAGTGTACTTGATCCACCCTGTAAAGTTTAAAACCTGGATGGCTGTGGTGCTGTGTGGGTGGATATTGAGGGTGTTACTGGTGCCATCCCTTTCAGCTGTATAAAACACTCTGATTTGCATTTACAAAGACTGAAGGAAGTGTTTGAAACACTGGTGGCCTTCTGGAGTATTTTTGCAGATGGGCATCACTTTCCTTTTCCTTTGGCAGGGGGAAGGGGCTGCCTTCTCTCTGCAGTGTCTGCACCCAGCAGTGTTGTGTCAGCTCAGCCATGCTGTGCCATTCTTGTGAGAAGGAGTTAAGTCTCCTTATAAAAGGTCTGTTGTGAATCCCAGAAGTCCTTTGCTGTAGGAACATCCAGAGCAGTTCCAGCAGAGAGAGGGACTCTTGCTTCTTTGCTTGACTCTCTTATCAGTTAGCTCTTACTCTGCTCTATGTTAATTGAAGATCAATCTAAACAATCAGTAGAGGTTATTAATCTCCTTGCCAGAGTGTCCATTTAATTGGTTTAAGGAGGATTCTTGGGCAAAAAGGTAATGAACATTCAATTTTAGTGAGTAAAGCTGCCTAAGGCAATGTCTTTCCTTAGTTCTTAACTAAATTAGTTCTTAGTTCTTAACTCTGGTCTTTCTTTAAACTTCTGTGTTTAATGCTAGTGTTGCACTTAGATATTAAGCATAAAATTTTGTGAGATGGCTGGAAGTTTCATCATGCTTGTGGCAAAATTTTACATCATTCTGCTGAAATGGTGTTGTGCTCTGGGAGGAGTCCCTTTCTACACATTTCCTTGTGTGTCCTGAATACCAGCTTGCTTTAGTTTTTGCTTAAGTGCTTTCTGAAATTAGTGTTGAAATTAGATTTTTTTTCATGTATATTTTCTTTTTCTCCAGCATTTTTTCCTGGCTGTTACCAGCTGGGTTGTGAAAAGCAGGAGCTTGCTTTTATGCAGAGTGATTGCTGCTAATTTACATGGATGCGAGCAAGCTCATCATTCTTTCATGAGTGAGGAGACTGCCTGATTTATGTTGTGTCATTTCTGAGCACTGTTTTTACCTAATGAATAGAGTTTCACAACAGATTATTAATCATTAAGACTTTGGTTTCATTGTGTGTATTAAAGAATCAATATTGCTACATGTTACCTGCCTTGAGAAGCTGCTTATCCATTAGTGCTGCTTTTCTAAGGCATTCTGGTGCATTTATCATTTTGGCTGACTTCAGGTCCTACCTTATTCCTGCCACGTCTTCCCAGGGCCTGAGCTGTGTCCAGTCTGCCTCTCTGTAGATTCCTGCTTTGAAGTGCTGTCTGAGCAGTAGCAAATGTTATTTGCTCCAGTCTCTCCTTAGAGCTCATGAAATAGTAAAAGGCTGGACCTTCCTCTGCTGTGGTTTGCACTCCACATTTGCATCAAAGAGGGAGTGATGGCCTCAGAAAGTGGGAATAATGTGTGATGAAGACTATATTGAATTACATACTCTGCTGCCTGTTAAATGCCTGGGGTTTGGATGGCAAGGCTTGCTGGAGGACAGGATTCCCTTGTTCTCTGACCTGCTGTTTGTTCCCTGTCCAGTGTCCATCTCTGCTGGAATTACAGAGTGACCTGGGCATGTTCCCTGTGCTTCCTGTTACTCTGATGCTGCAGAGGCGGAAATTTCACTTGCTCTGCACATCCAGAATCCAAAACATGTTCACAGGAGCTCTGTCAGGTTTGGTAGTGACCCCGGTGAGCTGATCTCCTGCCACTCCACACCCGGGGGAACTGGTGGCTAATTCATGGCCCTTTTTTGTGTGTGTGTGTTCCCAGAATAAACAAGGTTGTTTTTCCAGAGGCTGAATGTGTGAATGGTAGTGGGATAAGGACATGGAAACTTTAAATAGGAAATTCCTTGGATTTTCAGGAAATGTTTGCTCTGTCATTTGTGTTCAATTTGCCCAAATTCAAAGGCTGCTTGTTATGTTCAGCCTCATTTAACATACCTGGTGAGGGGCTGTTCCCAAGTTCTCAGTTCCTGACCACAGAGGGTTATCACAGGGCTGTTATGCAGTAAACACAACTGTTTTCACTTGGGTTTTTGTGAATGAAATTATTTAATTAATTTGAAGTGTTTAAAATTATTTACTTAATTAAAATTTAAGCTTTATTACAAAGGTGTAAAGCAAATTAAATTGTCATTTGGGGCACTGGCCACCAGATGTCTTCTGTGACTCTTCACTAACTTGCTCTGATTAAAACAATCCCTGCAGTGAGAATCGTCTTGGAAATGAACAAAAGTTTAATGGTGAGAACCAGGGTCAGAAGTGACAACTGTGAATTTCAGAAATAGTGGCTGTCAGGTCTTTTTAGATACTACTAGAACCTGTAATCTTTGTGTGCTTGCTTGCTGATGAAAAAAAGGTTGGTAGGTGATGTTTGCTTTCACTGTTAATGGGAAAATCTTGCTCCCTCATCTCCTCAAGCTCCATTTCAGCCCGTTCTTTGTTTAAAAAATAAAATAAATAGTTTTCATTTCTGCATTCCTTTTCACTTATTGATGTCTTCTGCAATTGGTTTAATTCCCCTACTTCTTTTGTTATGCTGCACTGGCTTTTTAAAAATATGAATACTTTCCTAATATTAATATTGAATATTAGATTCCTCTCAGTATAGAAATTGATTTGGTAAATCCTCTTGTAATATTGAGTTCAACATTTGTGAACATGAGTTTTTTATGGCAAGGATGCTCAGGGAATATCTGGAAACAAATTCAGCCTGTGACACTTATTTACACAGTTGTTGTCTGAATGTCAGAATTGCTCTCACAGAGCTAATGATGGAGTTAAAGTGTTATGAAGTCATAACAATGCTTACAAAAGCAAAGCTGTAATCTAGTAATACTCTATTTTACTCAAATCTCTTTTGGATGGGAGAATTTTATAATAACGAAGAAGATTTAGTGCATCTAGCAAAATAGTTTAAGCTATAAATATGTATGTGTGAATGGGGTTTTATTTTTATGATTTTTATTGGCTCTAAGTTCTTTTCATTCCTGATATAAGTCTGACAACACATTATGTTCATTTAAAAACTACATCCCATTTTAGCCTGAATAACTGGAACAGCTATTAGAGCTATTGTTGTCTGGCTGCACCTCATGTTTGCAAATAACTTAGGAAAGCTCAAATGAAAAGTTTTGAATAAATGCCAAGCTGTTATTTCATCTTTAATATATTTAGCTGGATGGATAAGAAGCTGCATTTAAAAGTCTCTGCAATCAAACCATTACTGCTTACAAGACTTATTGATGGATTGCACTAAATGTGTTTGCTATATACATTCTTTTTTTCCCTCAACACGCAGCTATTTAATAGAAAATAGATGTCCTTTACAGGAAATGAACTGGAGGGAAGACAAAGCTCTTCCCATCATTTGATACTGTTGATGTTCATATAGAAGCTGTAATTTCCCTGGGCTCTGCAGATTGTCTGTTATGTCTAAATAGTGCCTCCCACGCTGAGGTTTGGATGTCAAGGTGCTATCATGTTTCAGGTATTAAGTAGTAATTATTGTTATGGGGTGATCACATAAGACAGTGTAAGTGTTGCTCAACCTTTCAAATTCCATGTCATTACGAGAAAAAAGTGTTGGGGAAACTTCAGTCGAATTTAGACCTCACTGTGAGAACTGCTGGTGGTTTTTACCTTGCTCTTGCTGAAAAGTGGGATAAAAAAGGGTTTCATGATCACAGGTACGCCACCAGATGTGGTGTGGGTTGTTGTGCTTGTGAAATACGACTTGGAGACATAATCTGGGAGTTAATTCTGGACTTGCTGCAGCAGTGGGTCTGGAAAGGGCCGAATCCTGAAGGCTGGGGCTGGTTAGCAACACCTACTGAGCCACCTCTTAAGCAGGTAATATTTTCAGCCAAGCAAAAGGAAGGATTAGAATAATAAAGGTTGGATTTTCAGAGGCAAATGCTAGCTTGAAATGCTAATATAATCATCTTGGTGACTGCAGTTTTGCCTCTGCAAAGCAAAGGCAGTGCATGACATTTCATTGAAGACCTGCTGCAATGTTGATAAGCCGACCTCTCCTGAGAGGAATTGTGAACTTCACTGAGCAGCAGCATGGCTTTGTAATCGTGGTTGAAAACACAGGATTTGAAAAACATTAAATGAAAATAGATCAGTGCTGCATTTATTATCAGGTAAGGGTTCAAAGAACCGTGAAATGTTAACTTGAAATATTTGCATTCCACTCACAGGAGTAAGTGGCATAAATTCAGTGAGGTGTTTTTGCTCTAATTTGTTAACTTGGGCTACTTTTCCCCAGAAAAGTGAGTTTTGCATTGTGTTTGCCATGTCCTCATCATTTAGTCCTGCCTAACTAGAGAGGCATTAAAAACACCGAGGTGAAAGTCACAGACACCAACAGAGCGGTTGCTTTGCAGCTCAGACATCTCTGTCATTCCCAAATTAGGAAGTGGTGGGCTTCAGCAGGAGTGGGATGATGTGGAGCCCCTGGAATGAGACACATTTCATGGCTGTGGACAGTCTTGACTCACCCAGTGCTGAGGGTGTCTCATCACCCCAGTGCCCTGAGTCACAGCAGCGGTGGCAGAGCTTTGTCTGCCCGGAGATAAAGGGTGGATGTTGTGGCTGAAATGGGGAGATCACCCCTAAGCCACTTCTGAAATAACTTCACCCTGCGGTAGACAAAGTGCTTGGTTGGGCCGAAATATCCTGGTCGTTCTACCTTTAAATTGCTCCACGAATGTCACAGTTTTTTAAATTCCAGATTTAGAAGGAAGGTGTCTCTTCTGTGGTTGTGAGGCTTTCATCTGCTGAAGTTGTATTTCAGAAAGTTGATGTGCTGCTTGTGAAATGCTCCCCTAAGGCAAACAAGCCCTTCGGGGAGGGGGACTGAGGGCTGGAGTGAATCAAACAGGCATTTTACATTTCAATTATTAATACAGTACTTTTTATGATTCTCAAATTGGAATTGCTAGCAGCTGAATTTTAAAAATGTAGTAACTTCTAAAATTTTTAGGAGTAAAACTAACCCTCTGCAAGTAAAGGTGCTGTCTTCTACTCCGAGACCTCTTTACTACAGTCCTGCACAGTCACACTTGGATTTGAGTTCTCTTTATCTTGCTGCAGTGTGTTCAGTGTTGTGTCCATGGTCAGCCATGTGGAGGTGTCCATAAGGGATGAGCCCAGGGGAGCTCTGCAGAGTAAGGTCTTACCTGAGAGGACTCACACTCAAAAGGTAATTGCAGGGTGCATTCCTGACTTGTAATCAAATTTATTTAAAATGGATCCAAATAATCAGTGCTATTAAAAATTATTATCACAAGGATGCCGAATGCAAAGCTGAACAAATGGATTTCTTTTAGACTACAACAAATTGGATTGGCTTCCCCTTGTGCCTCTGTCCCCATCAAAAAAGGTATTAAAAAACCAGTCTGAGTGCAGTACTCTAGGCAAAAAAGGGATGGAGGAGGAGGTCTGTGAGAGAGCTTTTGCTGAGACATTCTGTCAGTGGACATACACCTTGACTCCGTGTTTTGGTGGGGCTGAGCTGTGTGAATGCAGCTCCTGCCCAGACAAAGCCAGGGATGTTGGAATTCACCTCCTTGTGCCATGCAGCACTTCTGACTCCTCTGGAGTCCAAATCACCCTCCCTGACTCTTGATTTCAGGAGCTGACATGTCAATCTGAGCATCCAAGGTTTGCAGCTCTGGTGGGGGAATTGCTTTTAGCCTGGGATCATACCTAGGACGTTTTATGAAGCTTTGGCTTGAGGAGCTGGCCTTGCCAGGGGTTGGCCTGGGGGTGTTTTATGAGATGCACAAGTAAAAGCAGCTAACAGGGATGGGGGAGGAGAGCCATGGAAATGTTCACAGCTTCTCCAGGGCTCTTGTGCCGCTTCCTGCTGCGGGGGCGGCTGCGAGCCAGCCTGGGTGACAGAGCTCCAGTTACTGTGACACCACAGACAAACCACAGCAGGGGCTTGGATCCTGCTTTTCCTTGTGCCACCTCTGCTCTTTTCCCACATCTGGCCCTTGCACACAGTAGCGATGTGCTACCAAAAGCAGACCAAATAATACAGACAGAAAAGCAGATTTTTCTTTGCACCTGACATCAGTGTTATGTTGCAAAGAATAATTGAGATTTTCTCCAATCATTTCTCCTCCATACTGGGCTTGTCCTTGGATAAGTATAATGTATATTTGTATATGTGTCTGTGTATATATATATAAATATATATGTATGTATAAGGCTGTGTAATTGAGGTTTGTGTAGGCAGTGATTCCAGGGATGCACTGGTGCTGAGGCAGATGAAGTCCTGTTTTATTCCTTGTAGCAGGGAACAGCATCACAGATAGTTAACAAGTACCTGCTTGGATTGTTCCTAAGTCAAACCAGATCCTTTATCTTTATGTTCTTTGTCATCATAAAGCTGCAACTTCTTGCTCTATAACCCATAAAAATCGGTAATAAGATTTCTTCATAGGAGGGAGAGAGGGTTGAAAGTGTGGAAGTGCTTGAAGGTCCTCAGAGATGGAATAATTTGTGTTTGCTGTTTAAATTGGAAGCTCTGCCTTTTGTACATGTAATGATGCCAACATGGAATGCTGTGCATGTTTATTTGGCTTTGATTTATTCATTGGAGTGGGGGAAGATTAAACTCTTGCTGGATAACACCTCTAGTGTTATCTAGCCTCCCAAATTTGATCCTTTTTGATCACTTGAAAGTCTTTCTTGTATATCCCTGATATTTCACACTCATCTTGTAACTGCTCACCTTTTGTCTTCCAGTGTGCTAAAGCTGTTTATTATTATTTGTTTTGAGTATTTTGGGGTTGGTTGTTGTTGGCTTTCTTTGTCTCTAACAAATTGTTGCTTTTTCTCTTGGAAAAACAACTGTCCATTTTCAAATTGGATGCTCTTGCAGGTTGAGTGATTGCTTTGTATTGTGTAAGACTATGGAAATCCTGCTGTTGAGCTGAAGCAACTGAAATCCTTGTTTAGAAAGGAAGTAATAATTTCTTACTGCCTGCTGGAAAAGCTGTTGGCCTGCTCCTGCAGGTGACCTGCCAAGGATTTAAGAAAGAAAAATTGGATTTTATCCTCTTTTTTCCTGGTTTTAAGATGGTCAAAGCTGGCATGAAAAATAGTGGTTTTAAGAGAGGGGCTTTGTCTGCCCAAAGCTGCAAAAAAGAGCAAACCTAATCTTGTTTTTCTTCTCAGGTCACCTTTTAAGTTCTTGGATATATTAGCTTGCTATTGAAAATAGTATTTCTTTCTTTCTGCCCCTTTAAGTAAAGGGAGATGGCTGCTTTGCCCACTTAAATTGATATTTTGGCATCTTTCTATACTTGTTCCTTCTTGCTGCATTTTGGGAAAATGGTCGTTAGGGATTGGCAGTGTCCTTTTTGGGACAGCTGGACATGAAAGGCCGGTGGCATTTTGATAAGGTGACATCCAGACATCTCTGACAACCCTGCTCTCCTCTCCCACCACAGCCTGTGACCCTTGAGCTATTGATCACTGCTTCTGTAATTAAACATGCAGCTTGGTGTAACTCCTGAGCAGCCTGATGGTAGGGAACACTTTTGCAGTCTCTAAGGTGCAAAATACCACCTCCAACAGCTCAGTGGAACCAGAAAATCAGACTTGTTCTTGGGAAACTTGCTTTTTAGCTTTCTTGATGACGTGGATTAAAGCTTTTAGCCAAACTCATCTGTATGACTGAATCACACTGAACGAAGCCTGAAGGATTATGTGGACAGGAGGCTGCTGTGAGTTATAACAAGGAGCTTTGTTTTGAAAACCTGTGTTTTTCTCCTACGTTGCAATTACAGGGGATGGGACTTAGATTTCCACTTTGTTCTCGCCAGTTGTTGAGGCCTGACCTGGAGCTTGCTGGGAGGTTGGTGGTGTGATTGCAGCACTTTGGAGCAGGGCAGACACTTGGGACTTCCAGTTCAGACACTTTTTCTCATCCATCCTGCAGATTTGTATCTCTTTTAACAAACACTTGCAGAAATTGAAGAAACAATGCACAGGTTCACATCTCAGCAATTTCTCTTCTTCCATGAACCTTGACCAACACAGCAATGGAAAAGAAGGAACATAATTGTAGCAAAATATTATGTGTGTCTCCTTCATTCTGCAAAGCCTGTATTTTAGGGAAGATTGTATTGCTGGACTCAATAGTCCAGAAACATTGTCCTTCCATTTCCTCTACATTGTCTCTTTCCTACAAATATTATTTTCACAAGATGCAGTCGGAATTAATGCCCCTTTTTTTAAATATATGTCTTTTCTGTGTCATAAAATAACCATTCCAGCTGAGATCAAGTTCATCCTTCAGCATCTATATTCAAAGGAAAAGTCTTAAGGATTATCAAAAAGCTAAAGCTGGAGGAGGCCATCTTGCCTTCATGATCCTTTGGGCTTTGAGATTTTGGTTCGGAGCATTTGGTATTTTTTTTACCTCATGTCTGGGGACATTTTATCATCCTCCTCTTTCCTGTTCCAAGCAATTACCATTTATTTTATCTTCAAGCAGCAGCCTGTGGCAATAAATTTTAGGAAATTCCTTCCCGCCCTTTATTAAGCCCTACATAATAGCTTCCGCTACTCACTCATACATTCATTAGGAAGAATTAAACGAGTGCTGGCGCCCATTAGCAGAGCGTTTAATAACCTCTCCAAGGGAAGGTGCAGCAGATTGGAATAAATGAACAGGAGCAAAAACAAATGAAATAACTTCATAGAATATGCTCAACTAATTCGTTCTTAGAAAAACTACTTATTTACATGAACGCAGCACTTCAAAAGTTGCCGGTTTGAAACTCCTGGCAGAAGAGTCCCTGAAGATCTGCAGGCAGTGACAGTGAGAGCGTGGCTATGGTGCCTGTGGGAAGGGTTCTGGGCATTTTAGGGAAAGAAAGGACATTTTAGTGTGTCCTGCCCACTTCCCCAGCTGCTGGTGCTGTCAGCAAGGCTGATGGCTGTGCTTATGGACTGCAGGGAGGACATCTGTCCTGTAGGAACTGGGCCATAACTAATAGCTCACCTCATCTGCTTGCAGCCACACCACAGTCCTTGGGAGCCTGTGATGGCTGATCCCTGCCAGGATGGGCTTTGGGGAAAACACAAACCTTGTACCAGTAAGGAAATTACCCCTCCTCCTTTGGTTCTGAGCTATTGTTTTAAAGGAGATTCACGCTCAGCTGACAGTTGGCACAGGAGAGATCAGAGTCTGAGTACCCCTAAGTGGCTTTTCCAGAATAAAGATAATATTGAAGACATTGCTGCTTAGGAAATCTCAACTTGTAAAGCACTGGGACTACAAATAGACCTGGAGTTGCACATTACAGGAAGAGTTTTGCCACTAGTTCTAGTACTTCCCATTATTTGACAGTATTTTAATTTTTACGTGTATGGGCTGATCCATTCAGATAAAGGAAAGTTGCTGGGACTCATGTGGATCCAAGTGCTCTTTTGCTGGATATTCATTTCCTCTTGTCTTGGTGGAAAACAAGCAGAGCTTTAAGATCTGCTCCTGTGTGTAACTCGTGACAGCTCCGTACCCAGGTGTAAAACAAACACTGTACCCACGGTGGGCTTGCAGTGTCACAGTAAGTGTCTCTCAGCTGTGCTCACCAGCCTTTCCTCCTCCAGGATCTGATACTGACACGTCATTTTCACACACTTCAAAGCTTCAGACTGATTCTCTCTTGAAAAAAAAAAGAATTCTAGTAAATAAAGCAAATGAAAACTCTACAGTAGCGGTTTTTATAGCTAACGTTTCATGTTGGCAGTGCTGACAACCTTGTTTTCATTTTGCTGTTACCTGTATTGGAGACAAAAATGTCATTGTTCAAATGTAATTCAGGTCTTCTGGATGAGAGATTTTTTTGAGATTTTGTGTTGTTGGGTTTTTTTCTGTAGTCATTTCTGATCTCATTTGAGGAGCTCAACGAGTTGAGAACAGTGACACAATAATTGCAGTTATTGAACCAGAGATGCAGTCTAAGACTTTTACCTGGATCACTACATTTGATTGATATTTTAATTTGGTTTTCTGGCAGGTGAAAGATAATGAGAATCAGTTTGCAGTTGGAAATATTTGCACTGGAGAATTCCTAATTTTTTTAATTATTGCTTTTCCCCTGCTTATAGTACATGTGCAAGTATCCTGTTTGAGACCCCTCATTATATTTCAAGCATCAGCAGTATCTGAATGGAAGGAATCTGCACAAATAATTTCAATATGTTGCTAATACACTCAGAATATCTTTTTCTAGTCTCTGTGCTGGATAATAGCTCAGATAACAGCTTTCAGACACGTAAATAACACTGCAGAGATATGGTGCAGACTCCTTAATGGATAAACGTATTTATGAACCTGGTAATTTGCATTGCTTTTTAAATGGCCTGATGACCACCCTTCATCTGAGGGAAGAAGTAACTCGGGTAGATCTTGAGCAGATTGGTTTTGTCTCTGTCTCCTGCTGTGACAGGTGGACAATGAAGTGTTTCTTAGAGCAGGACTGAACCTGCAGAAGAGCAGGGTGAGATGCTGCTGATGAGCTGATTTATTCCTGTGGGGTCACTCCCCTGCTAGTAAATAGCAGCGTTGGTAATTCTTGCTATTTTCTTGCAACTTTGCAGTATTTCCTAGTTGAAATACTGCTGGATAGAGGCAGCAAAAGCACTGATCACATCCCTCCAGCAGTGCTCCCTCCACCTCCAGCTTTCCCTTCTCCCCCGCTGCTTTCCTTATGCTGCCAGTTGGTGGTACTGGAGGAGATCTCCTTCCATTTTAATTACTCTCCAAGCTTTTGTCCCGAATTTGAGAAACTTGCCTAAAGGCACAGCGTAGATTGCAAATGGTTGCCCTCGTGCTAATATAAGCTAAAAATTGTAATAATATCTTTATCAGCTAGGAACAATTCCCTGCTCCTTCCGTCCTCTGGAGCAGCAGAAGCCATTCGGCGCCGTGACATTTGATCAGGAGTTCAGGCGGAGCCGCAGCTTGCTAATGGATTTCTGATTGTTCTCCTGGTCTATTCTGCTGATGAATGGTGCTCTGGCAGTCTGGGCAGCCGATAGAAACGCTCTGCCATGCTGTCATTACCTTTCTCTGGGAGAGAACAAGGGCAGGTTTCCTCTCCTTGTCCCCGTGGCTGCTCTCCTGCTCAATTAGAGACATAGAGAAGGGCTGTCTCCCTGTTGGAAGCTGAAATTAGCTTTACAGCTTATTTCAGCTCTTTCCTGGGTGTCTGGTGGAATCCCTCTTTGCTCTGGGGAGGCTTGAGCAGGCTTTCCTGTGGCTGTTTCACTCTGGGAATGCCTTGAAACGCTGCTGTTACAGAGCTGGCTGATTGTGGGAGGTGTGTTTTGGGTGGGGGGGTTCTCTGCCTCCTGGACAAAACAGCTTTTTATGCCAGACCTCTCCATTTCAGGCCAGGGAAGCCACATCTGCCTGGGGTCAACGTGCAGGGTCCCCCTGCAGAACTGCCTTCAATAGGGCTTTTGTGCAAGGAGTTCTGAAATGTGCTGTGAGTGTTGGTTTAATAACTCAGGTGTATGGTTTGGAATATCTACTTGAGGGCTTGTGGGTGCTAGTGGGAAAATTCAGGGATCTCTTAATTTCAGTTGTTACAGGACAGCAAACATCTTTAAAATAAAATAACACCGTAGAAAGAAAAAATATTCTTAGGAATGAATAATTAAAATGTTTTTATCGACTTAAAATCAACATTTGTGGCCCCTTTACCATCTCTAAGAACCTGAACCAGCGCATTCCTTTCCCTTGAAGGATTAGTTCCCTTCCAGCAACTCCCAGAGAACCACAAAAGTGAATTTTGGCCTTTGTAATTAAGATACCTTGAGTTATTTCTGATTTGTCAACATGACTGATGAAAGGGGTTAAGCATTTCTTTTCCTTTCACTGATTTACTCCTGCATGTGGAGGCATTCTGGGGGCTTTGTGGGTGTCAATCTGCAGAGTGCCAGCCTGCAGACTTCACTGCTGGGGCAGTGGCACAGCTCTGCCTGGGGAGATCCCCTCCAGGCTGTGCACTCTCCTGTTTTGTTTTCTGGAAAACTCCAGGCTAATTCAGCCTGGAGTGTCGAGCCTGTTGAAGATAGCCAGTGATAAACGGTGTTGTACAAACCTACATAATAAGCATTAATAATAACTTGCAGGATGTTTTATTCCCATGCATCTGAGAAATACCTGCTGAGTGATCTAGCTCACATTTCAGCAGATATTCATCCTCACCCCCCCGCCACGGCCAGTTTAAAAAAAAGTAACTAATGAATTGTTGGCTTAGCTCAGTTTTATGGCTTAGAAGTTCAGGCTGTGCATTTCTTACCTCACAATCTCATTATATCCAACAGCTGCCTCTGGCCTGGTTCAGATAAACAGTATTAACTTGTATTTAACCCCAAACCCAGTGTGCATGGGCTGTGCTGCCTTTCCCTTGCACAGGTGATTTGTACCAAGGTAAATCCTTTCCCTGCAGGCAGCTGTCCCTAGGGAGAGCTGATGGGCAGTACAGGAGTGCCCCATGATCCCTGGGTTTTCAGGAGCTTGGATTGGATTCATCTTCTTGTGAGGAGGACATGGTTTTCTTAGGACATGCTGTCTTTTGGTAGGATTTTGAAATGGTGCTCCCATAGTTCTAAGAAGCTTTTCCCCAAGATCTTCCTTCTTGTCTAGGAGGAAGGCCAGTTTATCCTCCTCTCTATTACTCACTTGTTTTGACTGGTATTATCGCTCTTCCTGATTTTTTTTCCTGTTTCCATGATCTTTCTGCCTCTTTGATTTCCTGCAAACCTAGCAGAGCTTATGGATCAGTTTCAAAGCCATCAAATGCAGGCCTCCTGGGCTCCTCACAGGTCCACAATACCTGATGGTGTCACATTGCCCAGTCCTGTCCCTGCTGAGATGTGCAGCTGGAGCTCCCCTCTCTGCCCCTTTGTTTGACTCCTCCATAAAAGCAAGTTGATTATTTCAACTTGTAATAGTTTTACCTGTGTCCTGTGGACAAACTAATACCAGGTATCTGTACAGGCTTCCATTATATCTTCACTCTTAGTGCAGAAAATATGAAGAAAGGTGTAGGGTTTTTTTACTGTCAGTCTGTAGTGCTTTAGTTTAGTAACTGGTTTGGGGCCTTGTTTGCTGTTTGAACTACTCCATTTGGGTTTTTAGTGTTTTTTGAAAGCATGCCATCAGAACAGTATAGTCAAGGGTTTCCAAACTTCCCAATTACGTAGAGAATAATCACTGTGCCAGAACCACCAGGAATCTTTCTAATCATACATGTTTTTTTTTCCTTTGATTACAGTCTTGCTGAAAGACAGTGTTTAGGCAAACATTCCTCTTTGTGTTCCCTGGGATGGGCTGTCAGTTTGTTAGGCTTCCAGCAGTCCTGTTTATTCACGTGTGCCTTTGGAAGAGTTGTGACACAGCAGGCCCATTTTGCCTTTGTTCACTGCTAAACAATTAGAAAATAATTTATGGCTTTGCTTTTTGCTTTTGCATCTCCTAAGAAAACGATGGCATATTCTTACCCCAAGAGCTACAGCGCTGAGCCCTTTGCATCAGAGAGAAGCTGTTCCTCGTCTGTGTTGGCACAGCATTGGGGCACTCTGCTGATGATTGGGCCATTTGGCTGTTACTTAGAATTAAATGAATAATGAATTTTCCCATTCATCCAGAACCGGCTAAGTGTTAGAAGTGATGGATGTGTTAGATCCCTGCCTGGGAGCAGCAGTGTGACTGGAGAATTGAATGCAGCTCAGGCAAGCTGGAGTATCCATGAGTGTGAGGGATCATTAGTACTTTAGGGTCCATCTGCCCCCCACCAGCAGGCAGTTGTTGTGTCTAACAAGCAACTGAGGTTTTATCCTAACCCGGGAAAAATTAGCGTTGTATGTATGGAATTATCACCTAGGTTTATTGATCATCTAATAGCCTTGTCTTGGGCTGTTTAACCTGTTGAAGGTTAATTAAAAAAAGGAATGGCCAGCATAGGGACCTGATTGTTAATCTGAGTGTGACTGCACAGAAGTGAGTTCTTTATGCACTGAAATTGGTTTATAAGCCTTTTCTAGATTGCTTTCCATCCGCCTCCTGCTCTGTGCCTGGCATTTTTTTCCCAGCTTGACATAAATATTTGGCTAAGGCTAAAGGGATGAACAGAATTACATACTATCAGCAGAATTAGAGGGGGAAAAAAGGTTATTCTGCCAATCACATCATGCGCTGGGTAGAGCAAAGACTTGACTTAATGCATCTTATTGTATTTGGCATATGCTAAGCAGGATGAGGATCCAGTGGGTGCAGGTCATCGCCCACTGCCAGTTTCCCAGGCTTTGGGAGAGCCCTCCATCCAGGAGTTCCAGCGAGCAGCGGGCTGGAACGAGCGGCATGTGTCGGTACCCGCTCTGCAATGTGACCTCTGCTGCATTCCCCGGGCTCATTCCTGGCATAACTTGGCTTCTCCATCCCCACCCCCTGTCCTGGCTGGTTCATGGCCAGGCTGGAGAACCGTGGTAACCCCAGAGCCAGGCCTGAGTCCTGCTTAACTGTGTGCCTAGAGCTTAGAGATCAGCTCAGGGTCTGAGCCCACAGCAGCAATGCTGGGGCAGGAGGGGATGGCACCTAGAAAAGACTCATCCTGTGACTAAACCAGCCAGCCAGCACTGCTGTCCCAGCAGCACAGCCATTTAGACATGTGCAATCTTCACCATGCAAAGATACTTAACCTTGTTAAGGGTAGGGTAACCTCCTCCAGAGTAATTTAAGCAGGAAAAGAAATCTGTAATGCTGGAGTAAGTGTAAATTACTGGGTTATGTGTCTGTACGTGTGACCTTTGGATTATAGCAAAGTGTCTAACAGGCAAGACCTTTTGCCTTGGGTTTTCTTCTAGAGTGTGCTCATCAGCCTGAGAACAGCTGCTGGTATGAGATATAATTAAGGTTTAATTGGAGATGTCCATTAGGAGAATAGAGTGAGGAACGCTGGGAGAAAATAAAGAGAATAAACTGTGAAGGTTGAAAAGAAGAAAGTTTAAAGAATACTAAACTGAGAAATGGGAGCTGATGCAATATTGGTGCAATGGAGGAGAAAAAGAAAGGGCTGAGGAGCCACACTGGAGCCCCAGAGGGCATTAGAACAGCTGAGCTGGCAGAGCAGATCTCAGAAGTACAGTTGCCTGAATTATTCTGGGATGGAAGAGAAGAGGAGCTGAGGAACATCAGGGCATGAATTTGAAGAGCTTGGAAGTGAAAATAAGTGGGTTTTAGATGGCAGAAGTATAAATGTTGAAGGCCAGGAGGCCTTTTGGGGTGAAACGATGAAGTGGAAGGTTTTTTGCTGGAGGGCCCTGCAGTTCTTGGAGAATGGATTGTAATGGTTCTGCCCCAATGGATGGGAGTGGGTGTTGAATTACTAGCAAAATGCCTTTTCTTCAAGATATCATTGTTAATCTCTCTTAGTGTCAGTGCTCTGTTCAAATAGGAGTTTACAGCCCTTGCTTTTGTCTTGTCAGTATTTCAGAGGGGGTCGTTTATGTCAAGCACATTGGCAGTGGCACAAGAGAGGTGAATGGCTCTTCCAGTGGTTGGTGTCCCTGGTGCTGCTCTGGGACAGCATCACCAAACAACACAAATCAAAAGCTCTGCAGCCAATCCAATGCTCCAGAGCCCTGCTTAGCAGAGCAGTTTATCCTGGTGCAATTGCAGGGTGAGAAAACCTCAGGGTGTATTCCCTACCTTCTTTGTGGCTCTGCAGGATCAGAGGCATCAGGGAATGCATTGGGTTGTCCTTGGCTGTTCAGAAAGTCCAGACTAGGATGAATTGAAGGCTGATGGCCATTATGGATTGCCTGGGATGTTTCACCCTATAAATTCTAGTCAAAATTAAATTGGTTCCTTTAAACAAAATATTTAGGCAGGCTCTATTTAAACATCCCTTGCAGTTTCCTTTCTTTTCTATTGCTTGCCTAAGTAAGTTTGAAATTCTGCTGTTGAAAATGGAAAACTCCACAGTGGCAGTTTCCAGTGAATTTTCTAATTGTGAGCATGTGCACTCAGTGCCTTCAGATCTTCATCATGCCCTTTAGCAGGGTTACTTCAAACTCTTTATGGAGGGAAGTGCCTTTTCCTAAGAACCGGGGAATGTTTGAAATGTTGAGAACAGATTTAGTATCTTTTGATGAGAAGGTTAGTCTGGTGCTTAGAGCAAAGTCCTGGGAGCTGTAAAAGTGCAGGGCTATTACGCCAGCGGAGCCAACTGACTTTCCTCTCTGTATGACCTCCAGCAAGTCCTCAGACCTCTTTGCATATCATTCAACCCAGCTGGAAAACCTAAGTAAACAGCAGGAACCTTGCTTCAAGCCAGAAGCCTCAACTGACTGAGTTATTCTGGGGAAATGGAATAAGTCGTGAATTAGAATCAGGTAAACAACATGTAGATTGGATTGCTTTAAAGAGAAAATAATTTTGTAAATGTCCAAAACCACTTTAATTTGGCTTAGTTTGAACGGGTGGAGTGATTGCTTTGTCCTACTTTACAGTAAAGGGAAAAAAATCTAGTTGCAGTTTCTGTTTTCATCAGACTGTTTACAGAGTCTGTAGAAATCGAGTTAATCAATATTTCTATTAGACACATCTTTGGGCCCTATGCCACATGCACACATTTTTAAACCCTTCAATCTTGTATCATTTATGGAGATGGTATTGTCAGAAATAGTACTGTAAATAATTTATTCTGCTGCCAGTGCTTTTCTAAAGGTCTCTAGGCATGAGGCAAGATTTCCTCCAGGAGCTGTAAAGCCTCCAGATCAGTTTGCTGTGGCAGAAGGATTTATTTTTTTAAGAGAGACAAGAAGGATGGTGGAAATGATGGGTTATTTCAGGGAGTGGCTGGCGGCTGTTTCTTTTGTATAATTTTTGGGATCTAGAGTAGAGCAATTAGTAAAGTGGAATCATTGTTTTGTGGGTTCTGTGGGACGAGCTGGGTTCCTCGGTGCTCCCAACCTCCCGAATCTGCAGATGTCTGTGTCAGTGCCCTGGAGCGTGGGTCTGATGGGCTCCCTGTGGCTGTGCCAGCCAACTCCAGTTGGAAGCAGCCAAGGGGCAGCTAAATTGACCTGTTTCCAGCCCTGGCATGGAGGTGTGCTGTATCAAACACCAGGCTGCAGCCTGGCATGCTGTGCTTTTCACTGCATTGCGCAGCTGCAGCAGAAGCTCAGACTCCAGTTTGCAGATTTGATGTTTTCCTCTCTCAGGTGATGCTGTTTTTAACTACACTGTCAGTTGCAGAGGAAATGTGGCACCGTCTTCTCTTTGTACTGTTGAGAGCAATTCCTTTGTGGGCAGCTGCTGAATCCAGGCCCATTGCAGCTGGGCCTGCCAGCCTGGAACAGAAGATGGAAATCTGTCAAACTTCTGTAACTTCTGAGAGACAGGGAAACTTTGTTGATTGAAGAGAAAACCCTCTAGCAGGCCTAAGTAAACATGAGCTGTGTGTTGGGAGGCTTGCAAAAAAGTCACTACCTCCAATTTACTCCTGAAAATCTTCCCAGGTCTTTAACACTGTTTTGGATTTCTGGGTAATGAATAGAGAGCGCAAAGAAAATTCCATGAAAACTCACTTGGTTTACTCCCCAAATAAACTAGAAGGCAAGTTTCTAACAGGAAAGCAGGCACAGGTAGCCTAAATTATCTCCAAGCTTCAGGGCTTGATGACCCTTATGGGTCCCTTCCAATCCAGAATATTCTGTGATTTGCTGCAGGTTTAGACCCAGAGAGATGATGTGGCTTTAATGATGGTGCATCAAAGCTCTTTCTAAAGCAATGACAGCAGTTGTCAAGGGACTACTTGGGTATCACGTGCTCCATCATTGTGCTCTGATGGTCTCTGCTCTCTGGATATAGTCTGTATATAA
This sequence comes from Peucedramus taeniatus, assembly GCA_013400575.1. NCBI lineage: Eukaryota > Metazoa > Chordata > Aves > Passeriformes > Fringillidae > Peucedramus > Peucedramus taeniatus. Next base: position 27,403 of record WBNO01008732.1, read on the forward strand.
GCAGTAATCCACAAAGATTGGTTGTTGTTGCTGATGTAAATCTTGGTGGTTCCTGGCAATGCCCTTCTCTGTCTTTACTCACCTTCAGTTACACTTAGAGAAATCAACATCTTCAAATGAATTAGGATTAGAAGCAATTTAAAAGAGAAACTGTGGCGTTTTGCTTGGAGGAGTAACAAAAAGCACAGCCTGGCTACTGTTGTAGTGCAGATGGCTACTTACCGGTATGGGATGAAACAAATCGATCCTGTACTTCCTATATGGATCACAATGTGCCTGATGCAGCTGAGTCTCCCATCCCTGTGGGTGCAATGGTATTGCAGTTTGCTAACAGCTCCACCAGCCAGGCTCCAGCTTGATTAATAGATGAATCCTCAAATGCCTGCTTTGCGTAGATGTATGTACTCTTAAAAATTGCCTTTTTGTAGTGCTTTGGGAAAACACTAAGTATAATAGTTAAAAATAACTTGTATTACTTCATGTCAGGTATAAAACATTGCATTTTGACTCAAACTGCAGATTAAAGTGGGAGGCTGTGTCTTTCCTTCTTTTTGTTTTACAGCCCCCGAGGTGGCTGTTTCACATGAAACAGTGTCATCAGGCTTTGTTGTCAGTGATTTTTGTGCTTCAAAGGAAAGAATCAAAAACTGAATCTACCAGTTTTTATACTGACAGAACAAACCTTGCAGTATTTGAAGTTTCCTTCTGAGATAATTTCTTTTTCCATGGCTTATTTTGGTTTAGTTGCACTGTCTATCCCAGCGTTTCCCTCATTGTGCTGAGATGTCTCGGACAGTGGATTTTTGGTTGTCTTGCTGCAGCTGATGTTGTGTTTGCAGCTCTGCTGACCTTGTGCAGCCGTTCAGAGCTCTGCCACTTGGTGACAGTCTTTTAAAATAAAATCATCACCACTAAAGGGGAGGTTTGAGCTCAACTGACCAGTGTGTGTTTCTCCACAGCAAAGCTCAGAGCAAAGAAGGCTGAGCTACAGGGATTTATTTGCATGTGAAGTAGAGTGCAGGGATTCAGCTCCTCAGTGCCAGTTTGCTCTAAATACCAGGTTATCTTTATTATATCACTCCCTGGAATATCACGAGCTGGTAGGACTTTTTTGTGGAGCAGTCAAACGCAGTAAATGGCAGGACTCCATCACTGCAATGTGTCTCAGGTTGTCACCAGGAGTGACACATATCCACACGTTCACACCTTGTGAGCAGCCTCTTAAAGGCTGTTCAGGCTATGCTACTCATCTTTCCATGGAAAGGAACAATCCTGGTGCTGATGAGGCTTTTGCTAATTTATTCTAGACAGTGAATCTGTTAGTTGGACTTTTTTCAAGTGAAGAAAATATGTTTCAGGTTTTCTGCATAGTAGCTGGTCCATACCTAATAACTTGCAGCCAGATTTAATCCAGGAATAGAGGGAGAAGCAGGGCAAGTTCATATGTCAGTCTTCCTGGTCAGACAAGCATTTATGTTGTATTTGCCTAACCGGATAATATCTTCATTTAATCATTCCACTTTATCTTCTCTTTCCATTCAAATCTGGCAAAGTTCTCCCAGAAAGTCCGAGCAGTAGAATAAAATAAAAAATTAAGTTTGCTTTTTTTGTGCTGCTCTATGGCAACACTTTGCCTGTTGAAACATTCATGAACCCATCTAGTATTAAGCTATTTTAGTGGATTTCATGCTGCTGGTGCCAGGAGAACCTTTCTAGTAGCTATAGTCCTGAAGCAAATCAGTAATCTCAAGAATTTGGGATCAATTTTCTTGGGTTCTGAAATCTGGTGTGCTGCAAAGTGAGATAATTTGTGCTGTGTTCAGTTCAGTGCAGAATTTGGAGGTACCCAGTTAAAGTCAAGGCACTAGTGCTTTTCACAGAATTATAGAATTGCTGAGGTTGGAAAAGCCCTCCAAGATCAAGTGCTACAGTTAACCCTGCGCTGCCAAGGCCACAACTAAACCATGTCCCTTTTAGTGGTTCTTTTATTAATTTGAAGCTATATCCCAGGATTATAAAACAGACAGAAAGAAAACCTGGTAAAGGCCAATTTCCTCTAGAATAAACCTGCTTAATGGAGTTGCTGAAGGCAACAGAGAGATTTTGACGTTGGGCCTGCTCCTCAATGCAAACTTCGATTAAAACATTACAGTGTTTCGATTAAACATTACAGTGGAAGTTTCCTTGTTATATTTTGCTTGTTTCTCAAATTCCCAGGGTGGGAACATTTGTGTTACAGCAAATGATCTTCCATTTTCAGCATCATGATACCACAGAGCTGTTTCTGAGCTGTGTGACTGCAGGTACTTGCACAGCACTGTCTGGGTGAGCGAGATTTCCCTTAGCAGAGTGCAGGTGAGCAGGAGAAATCAGACTTCTGAAACCACAACAGCAATCCCCTTATGTTTCCATCTTGCTCAGTTCCAGACAAAAAGTCATTCCCAAGACAAACTGTGAGGGATACTTGTTTTTGTGCAACCTGAGCTGCAGCAGCCTGTCGGGGTGGTGTGGGTGTCTGCTGTCTGTCTGACACAGGAGGACAGCAGTCTCTCTAAGCCGTCTTTCTGTCTCCAGCAGCAGTAGATCCTCTGTCTGGGCAGAGGATCCTGTCTGCAGTGCTGCCTCAGCTGCTGCTTTCAGACAGCGTCAGCTCTCGCCTTCTCATTCTTAATGGTCTGGAGAAGATGGAAGTGGGAGGAGGGGGCAGAAATCTTCTGTATTTGCAATTTTGGCATGGCAGCAGTGGTAGAGCTTGGTTTTTATGCTCTGTGTTTAAGGCAGGGCATGGTTCCCTTCTGTAAATTCTCTGATGCAAAGAGAAACACTCAGAAATACATCTTACTGCAGGTGTAGGATGCTGTAGGGTTACCTTGCTAAGCTCTTGAGTTTTCAACACAATACAGTGTATTTCTGAGAGCTGTGGATCAGCAGCAACAAGGGGCTGACCCTCTGTCAGTAGTCTGGTACCTGGTTTTGGATTGTGTAAGTAATTAGTTTGGGACACATGGCACAGAACCATAGCCAGAGGACAATATACTGGATTATTTAGATAGTTTGATGTGCCAGAGAGATGAATGTTGACTCCATTCCTTTCAATCTCGCTCATACACTGGAGGAGCAGGGGAGCAGCTTCAGCAGCTCAAGGCTGGCCTGCTCCAGCTGCCCCAGAAGAGCTTTTGGTTGTGTCAACACTGGAGACTCAATTCTCTTGGAACCAAGGTCATGAAGGATAGCATGAGGCCATTTATTCTGAGTTCTTTCCCTTTTCTGCAATTCCTGAAATATTAATCAGCCTTTTTGAAATAACTGCCATTGTTTTCCAAGCAGGGGTGTCTGTGAAGCAGTGCTCCATCGCTGGCCACGATGACACTGCTTGGCACGAGCAGCTGCCAGGTGAGTGAAAGTTGATCTGGAGCTGTGGAGAGAGTGGAAATAATGTGGCCTGGGACATGTGTATGCAATTTGTGCAGATGATTCAAGTGAGAGCCATGGCAACTGAGATAAACAGAGGGAAAGATACTGGAAAACCAGCAGTGGCTTCATTTTAATAGCACAGCCTTGATTCCAGACAGCTCAGATGTTTACTAGAAGAGCTTCATCTTCCTGCATCTCTTCCTCCCCACCACCCCCATTGCTCTGCATGCACTTAGTCATGAGATCAGATGGCTGCTTGGATGAAGCACTGCAGGCCAAATTCCACTGTTTCTACTTGAGCAAAAAAAGCCATCGCCTGTCTTCAAACATGGGCTGCAGAATTTCTCTCCCTGTTTGCACACCCGTGATTCAAAGCACCCTCATAAAAACGCATCTTAGAGCTTCCCATGGAACAAAATGAACTTCCTGAAAGCGTTGTGGATTATTTGGCCTAGTGCTGAGCTTGGGATGTGCTTTTGCTAGAGGTGAAACTATTGGGCAAGCTCAAAGCCTGTGCTGTCTAAAGGTAAAGCCTAGAATGGAAAGAGTGGAGTGGAGCACACCAGGATTAAAGCACACCACTGCTGCTCTTCCCGTGTGAAGTCAGAGTGAAGCTGGCTGATGTGTGGCTGTTGAATAACAAACAGCTCTTGAGAAGATCAAGTCCAACTTCCATGCCAGGGCTCTATCGCATGCTTGGCAGCGGGGCCGTGCTGGTGTGTGGGCTTTGGGCAGGAGAAACCTCAGGCTGCGAGTGGAAACAGCCCAGCGAGAGCAGCAGGCGCCGTGCGCTGTTCCGCCGGGAGAGGATTGGGAACGAGGACCTGAGTTCTGTCTCCAAGTAAAGGATCCTGTGCTTGCTGCCCGAGGTTGTGTAATCTGGCATAGGGCTGCAGTTTGGGTATGCTTATCCCAAATTCACCCCCCAGGGGAGCTGCTGGTGATTCACCTCTCTGAATCATAATTCCTGACGCTTTTCTAATCGCTGTCCTTAGCGTGTCCTTGGTTTGTGGGCTGCCAATCCAGTCTGATTGGAAGAAAAGAGCTTTCAAGCAGGTTAAAAGTTTGCCAATTTCCTACACCAATGCATTATTCCCACGTCAAGACTCTGGCTCATTCCTTTTCCTCTGTTGCTTTAAGAGTGAACCAGAAGACACTAAAAAATTAGAGAAAGAAATTTAGTTAGCTGTAGAAATGTGATAAATGACCAGTAATTTGATTGTGAGCAAAAGCATTCCTTATGTGCAGTTTTCAGTTCACAGTTTGTAAAACAGAGTGCGTTTGCCTGTTTAGAAAATCTGCTCTTTTTGTAAGAACTGGCAGGATCCTCAGTTCTCTGTGTTTCCAAGACAGTGCAAATACTAATTAAAAAATCTATATCTAAATAAAGTTGTTTGCATATATTAACACTAGATATCTTTATTTCACATATGGTTCGACATAAAACTCCCAATTCTGCACAGAGAATGTGAAGCTTTGTATGCCTTTTTATGAATGACTGACAATAAGGATTAAAGCAACTTTTGCAGGCACCCTCCAAGTCCTCGTTTTGCAATAGGAATGGAGCTGGGGCACTGATTTTTGAACTCTTGGCCCATGTGAAGCCATCCTACACTTCTTAGCACCTTCGTGCTCCAGTCCTGCTGCCTGCTCTTTTCCTGGTGGCTCCAAGCTCCTCATGTGCTCCATATTCTTGGTCTCAGATATTGCAGTGTTTGTGATAATGTGTTACTCTACAGTGTGAGGAAATGAATGTTGGGTGCTCCCTGTGAGGCTGGAATCAGGAACCCTCTGCTAGCAAAAGGCTTTTGCCTTTCTGCTCTAGAGAGTGAAGTGTGAACAGGTTTGTCTGAGGTGTTTATCATCCTAAACTTGGCTTGAATGGAATGAGCAGGCCCTCCACAAGGAGGCCTTTTCCCTAAGATGTGTGTTACCAATGTTAGTGGAGATGATAAAACAAGACACTCATCTTTCTCTCTGAATTTGTTCTCCACTTCATTATTCAGTTTTACATTTTTATGTCACTTCCAGTTCTCTTATCATGGTGAAATCTTTCAGAGAGGATAAAAGCTGAAGGCTACAAGCAGAAACCAGAATTTTTCAGCTGCCTTTGCTATCAAGCTTCAAACATCAGTCAGAAGCCCAGTGTTTATTTTGCTTTTGTTACCATTCCTGTATGAAAAAAATGTACATAAAAGGGCTGTTTGCTGACTTGCAGTAATTGGGAGACAACAAAGAGCTGAGTGAAGGGATTCAGAAGGAAGAGAAACAGAGTTCAGTTTTGAGTCATGGAAAATGCTTTTCCCAATCCAGTGGTTTTTGCATGCATGTCTTCCCATGGTGGTTTCAGGTCTCTTCACAGAATCCACCCACGAGCACGTGTGCTTAACCTGTTGCAGCCTTAAACATTCCCTCCTGGAATAGATTTTCTCTTCTTTTACCTGCCTGCCCTTGCTGGGAAGATAAAACTGAGAAACTGGGAATCAGCTTGGAAAATTTAGTGTGATTTTGAATTTTGAAGGTGTTTTAAAAAGGGTGCAGCTTGAGAGCAGAGGTTTGCACTCAATAATAGAGCTGGAACTACAATCCCATGGGAACAGGGGCAGAGCTGGATGGGTCAGAGGAAGTGGTGGACCAGTGCTCGTAGGTGTTCTGTCAGGACCAAAATATTTTCCACAGGATTCAGAGTGGAAACTTAAGCTTTCCTCGAAGTATTCCCGGGAAGAAGTGCCAGTGATTAATCTGTTTGCAATAAGGATAGGAAATTTGCCCCCTGCTTCATGGGGTGATGCCTGCTCAGTAAGAACACCTAATTTCCATGGTTCTTTGGTGGCCACTCTCTGCCTGGAAATGTTTGGAGCCTGTTTTGAAGCTGTGCAGAAGAGCATGCTTGCGTCATCCAGAAAATGCAGTGAGTCAGTGGAGTCCTGAGGGAGCTGTAACAGCTCAAACAGAAACTTGGAAAATGAAATGGGGATGGATTTAAAGATACAGCATTTGTGGCTGCTGCTCTGTTTAGAAATGGTCTGCACTCATCAGAGGCATTGGTGAGGAAGGGGTTCAGGAAGGACTTTGCTGCTGTAAAATACAAGTGGAGCTTTATGAGTGATCCACCCGGGACAGGGTGTGGAACTGGAAGAGGGTGTTAAGCAAGTTCTCCTTGTCATTATGCTCAGTAATTTGGTATTCAGAGAATCTCCATGAATTCTTCATTGATATGTGTATTTTGGTATGTTAATGAATAACTTATGGGGATGGACAGGAAGGAAGGTGGGGGCAGCCTCTTGGTTTGGCCCCCACTCCTCCTTTTCCTTAACGTTTTCAACCGCCTTCAGATTTGGGATGGTTTCCACAGCATTATGAGCTGTGTGTTGCTGCAGTGCAGCTGTGTTGGGATTGCTCTTGGCCCAGCTCATCTGGCCCAGGAGATGCCCCAGGTCCTGTCACAGAACCCAGTGTGGTTTGTAAGGACGTGCCCAGGTCCTCGCTGGCCGTGTCACCACCATGGGGAGCTTTGCTGTCAGCACATGCTGCTCCTTCTCTTTGTGTCCACCCTAGACAAAGTGGATGTGGGATCCCTCCTTCCTCCAAACCCAGCAGTGATCCACAGCAGGGCATTTCAGAGTTTAGGTGTACTCTCCTTAAAATGCTTTCAGTTCCTGTCGTGGATGAAATAGCCAAGGTCTGTCATGGTACTCTTGGTGTGTTGGTTGCTTTATTTGAAAGATTTCAGGGTTGTGAACCACTGCAGTGTTTGGGTGCCTCAACCCACAGATGAATTCATCTTTATGATCTGTTTCTGGAGGGAAAAAGGACAAAAAAAAAGAGGGAAAGTGGCCTAGCAGTGAAGTCAAAGTGTCTTGTGCTTATATATTTCTTATTGGTTCTGCTTCAGAACTGAGAGCCCATTTTCCTCATTTACCAGACCAGCAGAACGAGGCTGTTCCTCCCAGCAGAGGTAGTAGAACACAGCAAAAATCCTGAAAAATCTCCCTTCCAGGCAGGCTCTTTCCCTGTTGGGACAGAGTAACTTGAGGTGCTGAACTTCCTTGGTTTATCTGAGCAGGGCAGGGTAAGAGGCATCAAAACGTGCTAGGCCTTTACAGGTAAGATGAACCTGCAGAGTGACTTTTCTGTAAATAAAAGAATGAAATTCTGGAGAGCCAAGAATGAAGAAAAATGAGAAAACATGGCTTTTCCCATTCATTTCGGTTTTTTGAGCAGGGGCAGCTCAGTCACTGGGCTCCCTCAGAGCTATTCTGACACTTTATGATCAAGAACATAAAAGCATTTTGTGACTGTGATGTATATGCACCTCAGCACTTCAGTTTAGCTGTTTTATTCAGACCAGGAAAGCTTCATTAGTTCATGTTGATTGAAGAGTGATATGGTCCCCAGTCACCCTGATGCAAATTGATGACTCATTTATATCTTTAAAGTTGAATTTAAATTTCTATAAAATTTTAGACTTTGGCAAGTAATTGCATTACAGTTTTGTGGCTTCTGTGAAAAATCAATTTTTTTTTTACACCTAAAGCCATATTTCAAACCTGTCACCTCCTTCCCATAAAGCAAAGCTATTTCATTACATCATAGCTGTGCAATTTGCCTTCTGATAACTGGCATATACATTTATGTTGGATCCATTAAATACATGTCCACTTAAAGAGCTGGAATGCATTAACATGTTAGCATGTAAATATCAATTAAAAAAAAATTAGAAATTGGTGTTCTTTTGGCCTTCTTGCTGGCAGTTTTGTTGAAAACAAACAAATAGTCGTTTTCCCTTCCATCATCATCCTTCTTGGTTTCCAGAAAAAATGATTAATGAGCTTTAGCCTTTGCAGCTGCAACATTTGACTGCAGTCTGACTTCACTAGTGATGAATACGGAAATATTTCTGCAGTTAATTGGATGTTATCAAATCCACAGCAGGTGACTAAGACCATGCTCAGATGTAGTTGTTGCAATAAGCAGGATCTTTGGGGGAATGTTTCCCTCCTGCCACTTTACCCCTTTGTATAGTGATACCAGCTCATACTTTATATTAAATAAATACTTGAGGAGCTTAGTGTCCAAGATTTGCTCCATTCCCTTTGCTTTGGAGGAGCTTAGTGCCCAAGATCTGCTCTGTTCTCTTTGCTTTGAGGCACTGAGGGTTCCCCTACTGCTCTGATTAAAGTTAAGTTTCAGATAAGTTGGATGGATTTATGGTGGGAAAGGATCAACATGTATTTGAAACAGTACAATGTGTCAGTCTCATACAAGATGCCCATTTATAGGCTCCACATAAATGTAGAACATTTTAGCTTAGTATTTATCCTTAGCAATGGTCAACCATCTTTGAATCCCCCTGAGTTCCAGCACTAGTGCTCCGTGCTGAAATGACTTAAAACACATCTTTTGTGGCTCTGCAGCTTTAAATTGCCTTATTTTTCCTTCTCTGAGCCTCTTCTGTCACCTCTGTTTTGCCAGCAAGTCTTGTGAAAGCAGCATCCCTTGTGACTCAGCTCAAATGACTGTCTGGCAGCAGGAGGAGGACCCTCCTGTGGGGACCAGTTCAAGGCCAGACCCCACCCTGGACCCCTCACTGCTGGGGGAGAGGATGCTCTGTGCATGGGATTGAGCAAACCTTCCTCCCAGCACGCTGGGAGAGGGTAGCACCAAAATTAACAGGAATATTTTCTTGGCACCATCAGCTTGGGAGCTGCGGAGTTAAATTCCTTCCTCAAGCTTTGCCCCCTTGGTAACACCTCCAACACACTGATTATTCGTGTTCAAAACAAAAGCAACAAAGGGATAATTGCCCAAATTTTGTAAAATGGCCATTTCTGCACATTCAGCCTCAGATGGCGTTTGACCCTTAATACATATGGTTTCACTTAATGTATTTTGTTTAAACAATCCCTGTTCCTGGAAGTGGTTTCAGAATAGGCTGTTCCTTATTGCTGTTCATGTTTGCTTTTTCTTATGATATTATAAGAAGCTTGAAGAGAGTGGATTCAGAAAAGGGCAGTAATCAGTGTTCACAGGCATTTGTGGAAGCCTTTGTATTTTCCAATTAATACGATGTTGACTCCTCAAGCTTTCAAGACTGAAGTGGTTTGGAGCACTTTTGTCCTCAGGCTGTGGAGCTCCCTGAGCTTCTGTTACTCCTCTGTCTGTGCTGAGAGACCCCAGGGAGTCCCAGCACATTTCTGTGGAACAGCTTTTCATCAGGGATACCTGGTTTTCCTCCCAGGATAGGCTTCTTGGTGCTCCAGCACATGAAAACCTCCTTTCTTTTGGATGCAAACAAAGTGTTTCTGTGCAAGGGGAGAAAAAAAATTGTCTGTTGTGCTTGGAACTATCTCCTTTTCATGTCTGTTAGAATTTCTGCATGTGCAGACATTTTGCAGGTGGTGCAGGATGTGTTGGTGATACTGAGCACACCCTGAGTGAGCTGTGAAAAGCCTCCCTCAGATTTGAAGTCAGGAGTATTAAAATCCTGCCCTGTGCCACAGCCAGGAGAGGCAGCCCCACTTGATGGAAAGAATGTGAGTGCCCTTGAAGTGCATGAGAAGTGTGGTTTCTGAGCTGGAAGTTGGTGTGTTGGATGTGTTACTGAATGGTTCACATTGGTGTAGTACCTGCTAGCAGTGGGTCCCGAGGCTGGGACCTGATTTGTAGTTTGAAGGTTTGTAGTAGTTACATTTGGAAAAAAAAATGGAGATGCCAAGTCAGGTAATTGTTTATCCACAGTGATTGGAGAAATTTAAGAAGAGTTGGAAATAAAATTATGGCATGTCTGTTCATATGATGAAGCAGAATAGTTAATTTTCCCTTATTTTATTCCCTATAAATAGTTAATTTACCCGTATTTATTTATTTATATTCCCTAAAATTATTTTTTTCTTAAAATCCAGGCCCTGCTTGAGGGGTTGACAGTGTAAGCAAAAGTGACCCCAGCTATCATCAGGTCTTTCCAAAACAATAACCTGCTAATCCTCCCAGTGACCTTGTGATGTCCTTTATAAACACTTCAGGTAGAATTAAAAAATGAGAGATGACATGGTCTGTGAGGTTTTTCCATTTTATAAATGGTGTGCTGCACTGCTTAAAATCCTTTTTGTCCTCAATATCCTCTATTGTCCATGCAGTGCCCTTGCTTCATCCCCCTTGACTCCAGAGCTGCTGAAGATTTCTAGTCCTGATTCTTTCCATGAATGTTCCTCTACTTTGAGATTAATTTTTAAATGGGTTCTCCTGGCACCCTGGCTGCTGTACGTGTGGGAGGGAGGGATTAGGAGAACACAGCAGCTCTTTCACCATCTGAAAATCCTCTGGTCACGCTGGACATGCAAAGACTGAGCTGAACCAAGGAAGGGAGGAAATCAGGATGTGTGGCCTAACAAAAACCAGTTTATTGGTTTTTGCTCTGGGTATTCCCACCTGATGTCAGTTCAAGCCAGAGCCTTCCTTCTACGATGTTCCAGGCTGCTTTTGTTACTTCACTATTTTTTAATCTTTATTCTTGTAGTAACTGAATATAACATCTCTAACTTGGCTGGGCAGGCAGAGGAACTTGTATATTGCTGGCATGAGACCTCACTATGGACTGGCAATCAATGAGAAATAGGAAAAGCTGTGAGTTTAAATGACAGAGTTATGGTATCTCCTGTCTGGAACTTCGTGGAACAACCCCAGAATCAGGAGAGGCTTAGAGTGGAGCTGCGGAGGAGCTTCTTACTCCAGAAGGTTTCTCACCAAGCTGTGTTTTCTGGGACTGCTGTCTGTATTGCAGCACTGCTGCGTATCTGGGTATCTGTCAGCTCTCTAGGAATTTGAGGCATTGCATTCCCTAGATCCAGACTGGAGTGCAGCCAGTTTCTGGAGGCTGGATGAAGTACTTCCATTTCAGGTGGAAGCACGTCTCCCAGCACAGAATAACTGTGGTCTGCTTGAGGGTCTCTGAATGATTGATGAACTCCATCTATAGCTGGCCCAGTCTATATTCATGTATTTATTTCTTTGGGATTTGTTTGTAGCTCTCTCAGTAGAAAAGGTTGGTAAGATTAAGCTGTTTATACAACTTGTCAATACAGATGGTTTCTCAGTATTTTGAATTAAGGAACAGCTTTGCTGGCCCCCTCATGATGCCAGCACTGTTATCTGTGTGAACATACACTGATGAGACTCTTGACATTCTTGAACTGGGTCACCACATGGTTGTGTGAGCACCAATGCCAGCAAGAGGGAGAAGATGGGAAAGGTGGCAGAGGCACTCTGTGTTTAAATGGGGTTAACTGGCTGAAGACCCTCACTCTGTGTCAGCAGGATTTCTTCCCAGCTCATCTCAGTGTTTGTAGCACTTTCCTGCTTCCCGCCCTGCTGCTCCATTGTGCAACTTTTCAGAGCAGTCACAGGTATTTTAGTTTTGTGTTTGTTTGTTTAAATATTTGTGCACATCCTCAAGATCCTCTTCTCTCCCTGAGCAGTGAAGTGACTCAGCTGAGCCTGACATGACAGAAGTGTCTAGCTCACCCTTTGGAACAGGGTGGGATGGCTTGGAGGGTGCCATGGCTGTTATTCCCTGATACTTGGCACTTCTCCCTATTTTCTGTCTGGTATGTGAGCAGACAGAATCAGCTCAGACCACATGTAACATATCTGCTCTGGGAATGGCTCATAATAATGATGGGCAGGTAAAGAGGGAGTGAAGAGAAAGGAACTTCTGGGATTACTGGAGATCAGTAGCACTGATTTCTTTTTTACACCTTTCTTTATTTTCCACTTTTGCCCGGAAAGGCAGAAAACATGCAGAGGTATTGCACAGTCTCGTGCCATTTTCTAAATCTTTATTCAGAGATGACAAGCATGATTAAGCATACAAAAAAAACTCATCCTGAAAGAGCTTAGCTTAATAACTTTTGCCCCTTATGAATTCAGCATCAATCTTTTGCTTTGTCTTAATGGTGCAACCCAGGGAGAATGTTCCCTAGCTTTTCCAAAAACATCCAAATTAAAATGCTTCTTTCAATGTGTTTTTATGTTTAGGAATTGGAAAAGAGTGTTCAACCTTTGTGAGAGTGTAGCACTTGAACTGCATCAATCTATGCTCAGCAGTGCATGAGTAAATTAGAGACCCTCTTCCTGCATCCTTGCTCCAGATGGACCAGGACAGAGGTGTATATATACATTTTGCTTTTGCCTTTCCTCATGGTGAAATAGCTTATTTCTGTCTGAAGTTTCTTCCTGTCGGCCCCAGCCTTCACAGGAAAAAATACTGGTCCTGCCTTTACGTCATAGTCCCAGCAGGACTCTTAAAACTTCTTATATTGTGTCCTGACAACAAAATAAAATGCTGAACTGTTTGGAGGGAACCATTGCTGCAGGCAGTTCTAATTAACTGGAAGCTTTTCCTTTCTGGGAGCATATATTTACTTTCTTACACTGGGAATAATAAGCAATTAGTGCTAAGGAGCACCAGGCACTTACCTGTACATCTAAGGGAGGCTGAGAGTAGATCCTGAGTGTGGATAAGTAGAGTAATTCAAATCAAGTGACTGTAGATGGCTTTATATAGTGGGTTTTATACTTATATGGATGCTTTTTTATTTCTATAGTTACAAAGGGCTTCTACTACTTTCTCAAAATAATATGTATTCCCCTGTGGATGTATTAGTGATGTCTGGAATTCCTCAGCAGAAGGCAGTGGAGTTTGGGGCTTTGGGTTGGGTTTTTGAGGGTTTTTTCCCTTGGTTAAAAAAAAATAATTTAAAAGAAGAGGAAAAAAACACATTCATTTTAGTGTCAAAATATCTGTATGTTGTAAAGGTTTCTGCCCATTGATGTTGATAGCGTTCAAAGGCACTAACTGTCAAGGATTAGATTCCTAGAGAAAAATGATCTCTGCAATTGAATTTATCCTATTCTCTTGTGGCTGTGTGCATGTGTTACTTGAAATTTTCTGCATTTCAGTAAATTAGGATAATCTTTGCTGAATTCAGAGCTGAAAAAGCTTAGGTGAGTGAGTACAGAAATGACGTGTGGCTGGGAAGGGAACCTTCACCTGCCCTGAAATGGCTGTGAAAATGTAAATACTGCTGTGAGACCTTTGTGTGATCAACTTCAAGGCAAAGGAATTGAATTGCTCCTCGCCTTGATGGATTATTTGTTTATTTGTGCATCATTATTTGCTGTGCTTTGGCTTTTATCCCTTTGCTTTTCAAGTCCTTTGGTGATTCCCACACCTGTGGTAGCAGCAGGACACAGATCCACAGATCCTAAACTCTCCAGCTGGGAGAGGAAACGCAGCACAACCACTTTGCCTGGTGGGGAGAGCCAGCGGGGAAAAAGGAGATCCAGCTGGTCCCATCACTGGAATTCCACAGCTGATGCACAGAAGGTTTTCCATGCTGACCAGGGCTCTCAGGGGCTCAGGACAGGTCGGTGTTCCCGCAGGGAATGGCGAGTGCAGGCATGGATTGGGTTTGTGTTTACAGCCAGCCCTGGATAAACCTCTCCTCCTCCATGTTCTCCTAATCCCCGCTGGGTCTCATGCAGCAGTGGTTCAGTAATACTTGTTTTCTTTTCTTCTTCTCCCCTTCCACCCCCTCCTCATGTGTAATTTGATCTCCGAGGCCTGCTCTTCTGCTTTGGCAGATTTTTCAGCTCTTGAATGGAAGAAATTAACCACTTAGTTACTGCCAGGACTAACCCCTGTTCACTGGTTCCTCTGGCTCTTCCTGCGGACGTGCTCGGACTTACACAAGAAAAGCCCACAAAGTCATCAGCTCTGAGCTCCCCGTTTTAACCTCTTCTCTTACCTTTACTTTTTCATCTGCATTTCCTTGCCTTTTCATTTAAAAGTGACGGAAATGCTCCCACTCAAGATCTGAGTCAGTATTTGGCAGAGATATTTCTCTAAAATTTGTTTGCTGGTCCTTTCCAAGCATGTATGTTTTCTGATTGCATCCTGGCTGTCTGTGATTCCTCCTTTCCCTGGGCTGGCAGAAAATACTGAACTTTCAGCAGGATCCCTAAACTGATGGAATTCTACCTAATGCACAGGAACTTCCAGTCCCTGCTCCCTCTTTCGCAACCTTAATAAACTGCCTGGACAATGGAAGTTCAGTCATTAATAGTCAGTAGGAATTTATGCCATTTTTGTGTCTTTAAGGTACGCTGCTATTTTTTTTTTTCAGATCTAAAAAGTGCAAGAAGTTTCTTTTGTTTCTTTTTTTCCCCTTTGCCTGCAGATGTTTCATAAAGCGTTCAGTGGAAGAGGCCCAAAACTTTTTCAGTGATGGGTGATGAGCCCCTTTGGACTTGAATGTAACCTTGCAGGCTACAAATGATAATAGTCCAAGCAATTCTCTGCAGAGCTCATGACCCATCTTGTGTTTTTACATGAGTACAGTGAATATGTATCACCATTGCAGGAATTTAGTAGTACCTTCTGCCTTGTTACTACCTTAAAAAAATAAGGATTCTGCTCTGTTGCTTGAAAGGAATTTCAAATAGTTGAACATTCCATCTCTGAAATCCCACCACTTCCCCAGGCACCTCCTTCACTCATGAAAATTGCAAATAACAAACATCTGTTAAATCAAGGAGAAAAACCAACAAATGCACATGCTTTATTGCAAAATCCTTAGCTTGTCTGTTGATGTGTACAGTGGACTTTTTGTAACCTGGCTTTTCTTGGCTTTTTTTAAGTTTCTACTGACAAGAGTGGGACTTAGTAAGTCCAAGTACCAGAAGTGTTTAATATCTCCCTGTATGTGCAGTTACTTCTCTGTGCTGTTGTAGGGCTATTCCAGCTGTGCTGGATGGTGACTGAAGGAAGAAAAACACTCTTTGCCCTCAGGTGTTAACTTGCCTTTGTTTGTGGGGTTTTTTATTTTATTTACAGTAATACCCTTTGTGGAATGGTCAGAGTAGTAGCAAGAGGCTTTTGTTTTTAACATGCTGTTTTAACTAGCTGTTGTAAACATGTCAGCTGGATCTTGAGAAGAGCTTAAACAGGAAGGTAGAACAGTGGTCTCTAAAAATGTTTTGTGTGTGAATTGGAAAAGGAGAGAGGTTTCTACATAAAAAACTGGAACAGAGACACTAACAGCTCTGGTGGAGTGGTTCTGAGTTAGGGCAGTGGTGGGGAAAGGCTGGCATTTACACACATCTCTGGCACAAAGGTTCATCTGGGCAGAGTGGTAAAACCTCTTGGGCCCTGTTTATCTGGGTGTGCATTCCTAATGCCAGTGGTATTATGGATTCCTAGAGCTCACCAAATAAGTGGTAGTTGTAGATCCCTCAGTATCCTGGTTGCTTGGGCTTTCTCCTGCAGTGTGTGAACACACTTGGAGATTTTACCAGGCTGATGGAGAGCACACCAAGAAGGACTTTTCTCACCCTCTCCTCATTGCATAGCAGATATTACAAATAAATCCCAAATGTCATTGCCTTCTTGTGTAGTGCTGTCATAGCCAAAGAAGGGAAGAGCCTTGGGGTATCCTGGAAGACTTGTTTTCACTCGTCCTTTGGAGTAGCTACAAGGTGTCTGAACAATCACTTGAGACCAAGAGGTGATCCACTCAGGAGACAGTTTAAATCTGAGGTGGCTGGGTGTGGGATGTGCACTCACCTCTAACCCTGCCAAACTTGGACTCACTTTCTGCTGTTTTCTTTGGCAAAAGGAATTTCTCTACCATAACAAAGCTTTCATGACTCAAGGTTCTTTACTCACTGGAGTTGTTGTATTCACTGCAAACAGCTCTACAAGACTCCACCAGAGTTTTTGTGCCAAGAAGGTAGAGTTGAGTAGCCAGGATTTGAAAGCTGCTAGTCCTCTCTGTCTGATAGATAGCACTGTCTTCCTAAATGTTTGGCACTTTGTGTCTAAGAGTGGATGAAGTCGTTTAACGGTGGAGGATCTGAAAATCCAAAGGAAAACTGGGACCTGTCAGACAAAGCAGGACTAACCCCCAGGAAAACAGGCAGTGCTGCATTTGCTGTCAGATCAAAGCCCAGCTTTGTTACAGCTGCATCTGTGGCACATGCAGTGGTCATTCACAGATTTCAACATTGGCTTCTTTGATTATTTGCATATACACATACATGCACATTTTTTATCACATGATGGTGTTGGGATGTGTTATTCCACTATGTGAAAAATGCCATCAGAAGAGAGCTGTGTAGCATGGGAGTGTTCTGTGGCATGGATATATTTTTCATCCTAAAGACAGTGACCTATGAATGTGCCAAATCACATGTAATCTTACCACTTACTAAGAAAAATGCGTCTCATAAATTGTGATTCTACATTTTGTTGCTTCAGAGACAAAGAAACTGGTTTACAGCTGGCACTGAGTTAGTCTTTATCACCTGTGGGGAAATTCTCAACTGCATTTACAGAAGAGAAAGATAGGGCACAGGTAGCTTTAACTGTAAGCAGGAATTTGCTCTTTTTCTGGCACACTTGTTTACTCCTTTGCTTTAACCACTAGTTTGTGATACTTCTATTTCAAGTGACTTTTCCCATCCCAAATCAGCTGAATGCGCCCATCAAAAAATGCCCAGACTTTGGGACTTGAAACTCTTTAACTTTCCATGTTTCAGAAGAGGATTTTAAAACAAAATTGTGCTCAGATTTTAAATGGGTGACAAACACTCAAGATGTTTTTAACAGTATTGCAACAAAATTCACTCCAGCTGCTAACACATGAGATTATGCCAAAACTCACTTTCTGTTCATGGAGTCCAGTCCTTTCACTGCTGCTGTCGTGTGTGTGTGTATAAAAATCTGTCCGCATATTCTGGGTAGCATTAAGAATGTAAAGAACAAGTATCTGTCTGCTAGAAGCAGCTCAAACACAAAAGCTGTTGGCTAAATAGGTTTATGCTCTTGTAGGAGCATGAACAATAAAGGCTAATGGATACTGGATTGCATTAATGAGAGCAGAGCCAGCAGGTCGAGGGAAGTGATTATTTCCCTCTTTTTGGCTCTTGTGAAGCCACATCTGGAGTTCCTTTCCCTGTAGCAGATGCCGAGACCCTGGAGGGAGCCTGGCGGGGGCTGGAGCCAGCGCTGCCCCCCAGGGCTGAGGGAGAGAGGGGGTGGAAGGGGTCCCAGAGCTTTCATAACCACCCCACTGGTGGCTGGAAAGACTCTTCTCGGAGGTGCACAGCAAAAGGAGGAGAAACAACACTTAGAACTTGCAACAAGGCAAAGCTAGGTAGGTATGAGAGGATAAAAAGTGTTTAACTGCCCAGCAGACTCGGTTAAAGTTTAGCTGCATAGAGCCTGGAAAATCCTGATGTATGGAGATAGCCTCCCTCTGAGCAGCAGCTGGAACTGAAGGCCTTCTGAGCCTGCTCCCAACCAAATTGTTTTGCCATTCTGCAGCAGAGAGCCTGAGTTGAAGGTTGCATCAGTCACCGTTGTCCAGAAATCTGCACACGTTTCATGACTGATCTTGTTCTAAGATGTGTATGACAAACAGATGTGAGAGGGATTAATAGCTGACAGCAGTAAGAGTGGCAGAGGTTGTGTGACATTACCAGTATGGCTTTTATTTCTGTATCACCAGTTAATTTCATGGCATTCAGAATGGCAGAGGGTATTTGCTCAAAGTATTTACAGCCCAGTTTGCCATGACACAAAAGAGGAAACGTTGAAGGATGATGTTTGTAGCACAGGGACCACACAAGCGTGTCTGCCTGGAAGCATAGAGGGAATTAATTTGTTTATCTACAGAGGAAGTTATCCTGGATAGCTCTTTGTGTTTAACTCCCCAAGTGGATGTGTTTCTCCTACAGTGAGGTTCTTCTGCAAGCGGGTTAATTTAATTTGAGATGAGGCATTCTTCTTCAGGAATAAGAACCCCAGGAGTTCATCAGAAATGTAATCCGCATTAATTCTGCTGGCACTCATTGTATTAACCTTAATTGTAATGGCTGGGTGGTGTTCATGGGGGGCAGCCTTTGTACTGCAGGGAATGCTTTGGGGATTCTGTGTTCCTACAGCTGCAGGAGAAGCGGGATAGGGATGGGGATGCTCCTCTCATGGAAAAGAAGTTGCGTGCAGGATGCTTGGTCTGCTCTTAAAACCTCATTTAATCCCAGTTCCCTAAACATGACACTGGGCTGAAACATGTGAGCACTGAGCTCCTCCTGTGATTTATGTAACCTTTCTCCTCCAAATCTGTGTTTTAACTCCTCTTTTTTTTCTGGGTTTTTTTTTCTTTCCCCCAGTGCAGTTGCACAAAAGTTCCCTGTTAGGCAGGCAAGGAACAAGTAGATAGGGGTTGGTTTCTCTTAAACTCTGGTGCTTCCATAAAATAGAAATTCTCCAGAAGTGGAGAGAGGATGGGGCAAAGTGGGGAGAACTACATTGCTGTTTTCCCAATATCCATGCAGGCTGCCAGCAGTGGGGATGGGAGCCTCAGCTCTTTGCTAAACTGTCTGAATTGAGGAAATGTTGAAGTTCTCTACCTGCTTTCTGGTGTATTAAATGGGAATATCCATGTTCGTGTTTTCTGAGGAAAAGGTGAAAGTGCTGTGAACATCATGCTGTCCTTACTGTTATTTTTTTGCTAGAAATGTGACTTGTGGTATTTAAAAATAAAAAAAAAAAAAAAAAGCAAATGCTCTTATTGCAGTTCAGTATGGGTTGAGAGATCAAGGATTTTTTTCCCAGCTGTCTTTCATGTTTTTACCCCATGGATCAGAAGACTGAGGCAAAGTGATGCTGTAAAATAATGTTTAAAGAGTCTGAGCAGTGTTTGCTGTTTCGGAGGCACAGACCTCAGATGCTGGAAGCATGCAGAGTTTCCCCTAAAGTATTCAATGTTTGAAAACGTTGGAGGGCAAAAGAGCACACAAGTCAGAAACCTTGCCAAAATAAACTGTCAGATGTGAAGGCAAGTTTTCAGGGACAAAAATGAAGATTTGCTGCTCTGTTGACTCTGTGTGTGACACACCAAGGGCTCCACTCGTTGTGGCGTGGTTTGTGCTGGGATCAGCTTCTCAGGTGGTTTCTCCAAGCTCTGTGTTTTGCACCCCTAATGAACTCTGCACCCTTGAGCACCTCTTGCTCCAAACAGCAAAAGCACCCCAAGCTTTGGGAGGTGAAAGGGGATTTTTGAGTGCAAATAATGCAGTTGTATATATACCCAATATACTATCTCCTTTAGAGAGAGAGATAGGTAGATATATAACAAAAATGATGCTTGTTTAAATGGGACACACACAATAATGCCAGAAAACAATCTATAAAAAATGCATAAGCAGAGAGCATTAATTGGTGTGTAGCCTTGAGAAACATGCAGGGAAAAAGAATAGTAGGCAGCGTGAGAGTGAGAAAACTTTAGGGCCCTTGTGCCAGAGGAGCAGCAGTAACCCCATTAGCCGAAACCCGAATCCCTGTGCCTGTAATTAGCACAGAGATGCTAAGACAGGATCGCTGGCCAGGAGCTGCAGCTCCCCCGCCGTTTTTGTGCCGGGTTACAAATGGGCATCGCTCTCGGGTTGCCTGTCCCCGCTGCCGGCGCGGTGTTTGAACAGCCCCTTAATGGGCTGTGAAATGACGCGCTTTGAAGCCTTTGCCGAGTGCCCGCGGTTCCC
The DNA here is from genome assembly GCA_013400575.1 of Peucedramus taeniatus. Lineage (NCBI taxonomy): Eukaryota > Metazoa > Chordata > Aves > Passeriformes > Fringillidae > Peucedramus > Peucedramus taeniatus. The sequence continues at coordinate 47,422 of WBNO01008732.1, forward strand.
CGGGCGGCTCGGCCGCGCACGGAGCGCCAGCACCGCGCCTTTCCTCCGCTTTCCCAAACCTGTTGGCTTCCCCCTCGGCCTCCGCTTTCCCAAACCTGTTGGCTTCCCCCTCGGCCTCCGCGGCGCTGGGAGAGGCGCAGGCAGGAGGAGGTTAAGGAGCGAGGGCGTTGCTGGCTGCCTGATGTCATGGAGGCCGGCGGCGGCGGAGTGAGGGGCCCTTTGTTGGCAGCCGAGCCCCAGCAGCGCCCGGCGGCTGCCGCGCACGGCCGGCACCGCTGACTCTGCCCAACTTAGTTGGCTTCGCTTTTTTTTTTTATTTTTCCTTCTTACTGCTTTTTTTTTTTTCTTTTATTCTCTCCCCCCCTCACACACTCCCCGCCTCCTTTCCTCTCTCTCCCGCCAAAAGAGTTGGGAAGGAGGGAAGATGGCTGGAGTTAACTCCCCGGGAGAGGAGGTGCGGGGCCCCTGCATTTTCCGCCTCTCGGGCTCGCCCTTGTAAATGCTTCTCGGAGCGCTGGATTTTGTCGAATTTTCCTGGATATTTTGTTTTAGGCTTCTCCTGGATATGTTGTTTTAGACTTTTTTTAGACTTTTCCCGGATCTTTTTTAGACTTTTTTTTTTTTTTTTGAGACTTCTAATTCATAATTCCACATAGAAGAAGCTGAAGGAGGGGGGGAAGGGAAAACAGACAGCCGAAGCCAAACTCTAACAAATGAAAATGTTGGAGATTTGCTTGAAATTGGTGGGTTGCAAATCGAAGAAGGGGCTTTCCTCCTCCTCCAGCTGCTACCTGGAAGGTGAGTACCCACGGGGGCCGGGGTTGGGACGTGCTCTGGGGGGTTCAACCCGATCCCAGCACCACGGACACGAATTTTATCCTTCGATTGCAACTTGGGGCCAATTTTGGGGGGATGTTTGGAGCTGGCCGGGTTCAGGCTGGGCTTTCCCGTGCGGGGATGAAGAACCGAGCGGCGTGCGGACCCAGGTGCCTTTCATTAATGCAGTTACAGAGGGAGCGCGGCTCTACCATTTATGGTTGTAAAATGTCAAGTGATCTTATTGCCGAGCCCATAAACAAATCCCTATCTTCAGGCCTCAGCTTTATTTTTTTTTTTCCGGGGGGGGCAGCGGGGAATCTTCCTTATTTTTCCAGCTCCATACTCAAGAAGAAAATTTAGATGAGTCCATTGGTAAAATATTTTCAGCGTGAGTTAATACGGAACGCCTTGGTCGGTTTTGGTTATCCCCCTTCTTAGTGTGTTTTCCACAGGCATTCGTTTAACTGAATTTTCTTGCATGTTTGCTTTTAAAAAGTGATTTTTGAGTCACACCCGTGGTTACTTGTAGACAGTGGGATGTTAAACATATGGACTCAACTGGTTTGGATGGAAAGCTTGGGCCACAGAGGCACCACGCTGGGCGGGGGGGGGAACTTTGGGCTGAGGTCTTGCTTGGTCTGACCTCAAATAAGATTTTCACCCTGACGTGGCTTCACACCCAGCCTGGAACAGCCTTGTGGTCCCTCCGTTCAGCCCCTTCGCTGCTCTCCCAGGGCTGTGTCCATCCCACAGGTCCAGGCTCCTTCAACTTCTTTTGTGTTGCTGGATGTTGTTTCAGTAAAAATAATCCTCCTGCCAGGAGGACCGTGCTAACTCATCAAATCGGAGGCACTGAAGGCAGCAGCTGATTTCCAGGGGCCTATCGCGAGTCGCTGTTGCTCAACTCTCAAATATTCAGTGCAGAAACGGCCCTCGGAAATTCATAGGTTAGGAATCTCAAAATCTACAAATGGCTGCTCGTGGCAAACTCACTTGAAGAAGTTTTGGATCAAGAGTCTTTATTTATTGGATGCATTCAGTGACTCTGAGGAATTTTCTGTTCTCTAAAATCAAAGAACAGTGTCCAGAGGACTTTTTCTGCTTATTTAAAGTTTCAGAAACCAAATGGTGGGCAGATGCGTGAATAATTTTGGTGTTTTTATGTGACTGAATTCTTCTGCGCTCTTTTAAGTATACAAAACCTCTGTCTTTGTCCTCTGCCTCTGGTATTGCTCAGGGTGTGTGTGGAGAAGGAGCCCCAAGCTGTGCTGGGCCTCCTGTCTGTGCTGCTGGATCTTTCAACACAGCCCTGGGAGAGCAGGCAGAGCATCTGGGGCCTCATTTCCCTCTGCAGAAATGAATGCTGAAGGATGATGTTACAAGGGTGTTGCCCTGGCTCTTTTTTGCAAGTTTTCTCTTTTGTGTTCCTTACAACCACTCCCCCCCTCCCCAATTTGCAATGCAGTTTCATAATAGGATTAGAGCACAGTTTGACTTGGCTGTATAGGCAGTATGAGTTAAGAACATTGGACACAATTAATATGCAACCCTGAGACTGTGGTTGCGTATTTGTTTTTATGATGGAATGGGAAATGCATGTTGAAATGACTTTTACTCCATCTCTCAAGGTAGCTCAGTCTCACTTCTCAGCTCAGCCAGGGGCAAACCCAAAGCCAGTGTCAGAGTGGGTGTTAAAGGTGTACAAATGTGGCAACTGCAACCTTAATGTGGCAGTCGGGACTTAAACAGCCCAGAACCCCCATAATTGATTGGGGAACTCCTGGAGAGCAGGGTGAGGTACTCATCTGAGGAAAAAGAAGTTAAAAAAAATTATTTTCTGTGACTCCTTTCTAAAGCTGAATGTCTTCCTAGACAGCTTTCTTATAACCATTACTATGAGGTTGAAATCAGTGTTGAGGACTCCTCCAAAAGAATGCTGGTGGCTTGTCCCAAACTCCTGAATTCCAAGAGCACAAGTGAAATCCATTTGCTTGTGTTGTCCTTAAGAATGTAACAAGTTTTTACATTTGGATTTGTTATTTTAAGCTTGGCAGATCATGAGAAGGAGGCAGGGTTGTGTCAAGGGTCAGAAACTCTGGATCATTGCTCCTGGATCCCTGTGAACAGCCTGTGATGGCCAGTCCATTTCCATGCACATCCCTCAGCCTCTGTGAAGCTTCTGAAAGAATTAATGAAGTGATGGTGATCTCATTGAAGGATTTAACTCTGCTGTTATTTTAGTTGTATGGAAAGCTGAAAGTTTCTTCACTGTAATAGATTAGGAAACCTTAAACATAACTGCTTAAAGGCTGAAAGGTCCATTAGGTACTTGGAAAACCAGTTGCAGCCAGGAGGATAGATGAAATTTTACTTAATTCCTTATTTTTGTATTCATATGTTAACAGAAATAATTCAGTTCTTGGTTGATTAATAACATGGGATGTAACAAAATGAAGTCCATTTGTTGTATTTTTAAACACACTTATGGAGAATATTGTGCTGAGTCTGGGTTTGCTGTAAGGCTGGTTTGGTGTCAGACACATGTGTAGGTGTACATGTCCTTTGGCCAAGTAATCAGAAACGTGGTTTTCTTTTCATGGTGGTCCCTTCTGAAAGGCTTTTATGCTCTGTTAGTTTGCAGGAACGAGGGTTGTTTGGAGATGCTCTGTGTGTGGTGTTGAGGGCTGGCAGGTGCTCTGCAAAGGCAGACTGTCCTGCTCCCTGAAAAAGCTGAAATCTTCTTTTAACTTAATCAAAAATAAGTTCAAACTGGTTCTAATGACTGAGTTTTCATATTGGAGTTTGAGCTGGGCATTTCTTTGCCCTCATTTCTATTCACACTAGTAAATATTATTTTAAAATGTGACAGATTTGAATTTCTCTCATCTGCTTTCTCCTTTCTGCCTTTGCCAAAGTGAGTAATTCCTCACCCACTTCACACCAAGAAAGGGTAAAGAGTAGAAGGGAAGAGGCACAGCAAGTACTGCTGCCAATCTGATCAGGAAAACAGAATGTGTCCATGTCCCAAATAGGGGCTGGAATAGTCTTGCTGCCTTTTTGGGCTTGGCTCTACCACTGAAAGGCAAAAGCCTTGTTCAAAACCTGTCAGTGTTCTCTGAGAAGTTTAAAAAAACATTTTTGGGACACTAGTAAAGTCCTTTTGTTTTCTAACTGAAAGGACTCCTGTCCTGCCAGCTGTCAGACTGTTTGTTTGGGGGTTTTTTTCCCTCTAATTTATTTATTTTAGCTTGTCTTGTTACAACTGGAGTAGACAAGCCTGGGGAGGAGAGCAGCCTGTACCCATTGCCCTGTTCCTGGAGAGGGATTTTTGTAAAGCGTTTGGGCACATATTAAGCCAGACCTAAACTGGCAGCACAGTGACTCATCTGCCCCAGTGTCACTGGGACCAGCAGGCAGGGCTTTGGTCACCCTGCTAGGGAGAGCAAATGCATTAACCTGGAGCTGCTGCCTCCCTTCTGTTTGTTTCTCTCTTCCTTGGCTGTTTCCTGCTCCTCACCTCTCATCTACCACCACTCAGTAGAGTCTTGGCTTTTTTGTTATGTGCTTGTTCCAGTGGTTCTTATTTGTCCCATGGTTGTTCAGAGATCAGGTTGATGGTGCTTGCTACAGTTTCCCATGGGTGTGGTGAGGAAAAGGATTATCATTTCACAGGAAAAGTTGTAACTGGTTTCAGACTTAAACTGGATCATCCGTAGATACGTCAGTCCTTCCCTGAGCAGTGTGGGGATGCTTAGTAAAACAAGGGAATACAACAGTAAATCTTGATGACTCTTGCTTGGTGCTTTCCCTGCCCAGGGCTCAGAATCAGGCAGACTTCCCTACTTCTGCTCCTTCAGGAAGGAAACAAAACCAAAAGCTGTAAAAGTGAAGTTGTCAGGAATATTGAAGTGTCATTGAAGTTCACTTGAATCTGGTTACTCTTCCCTCTTCCTCTCCCAGAGGTTGCTGTCTAAGGTCAGGCAGAACTCAGTGGCAGATTTGGGAGTAAAGTTCAGATTTCTGCCATACCCACTGTTCCACTCCATCCATCTACAGATGTGATTAGCTGGCTGGAGAAAGATGAAGCTTACCATGTCACTAAGAGGTTATAAATGGAATAAACTCAGTGAATGAGCTCAGGTAGAACCTACAACTCTGTGTAAGAGTGAACTTGAAGAAAAAACCCAACAGAACAACCCACAAAGAAACCAACAAAACAAAAAACAACAGTAAAAGCCCTGAAATTATGGAATCATATCTTGGAGGAGTGGCCCAGCTCGGGGGAGTGGGGCTGGATCAGTTTCTGCACTACTTCATCTCTGTATATAAATACACAATGTTTTAAAAGTGGTATTTATCCCCATGCTGGCTCTAAGAAGGTTGACTTCCCAAATATCAGGCAAGGGCAAGAAGACCAGCAATTGCCATTGTTGCAGGAGGGTCTGTGGTCTGGGCTGTGCAGTGGGTAACAGGAAAGGCTGAGCCTGATCTCACTGGAGGGATGAGTCTGAAACTCCTTCCTTTTGAAAGATCTGGTTTACAGGTTAATTTCATATTTAAATCCATATTTCATCAGGCATAGGGAATCTGTGAGGGCCACTGAAGAAGAATATTGAGACAGAGAGGCAGCTGCTCCATCATATGTGCTCAGAGTCAGAAACATTTGGAAGTATTAAGTCTGTATTGCTAGTCTGCCATTTATCATAATTTCTTCTAGGGGTAAGGAAGAGTAGAGGGAAGGTAGGGAAAGGAGAAGGCTTAGGTGACATGTGCTGTGCCTCCAAAGAGATTATGAGATGTGTTCTGCACTCTCTTCCTCTACAAACCTTGTGGAAAAAATGCCAGCACAGCTTGTAAGCCCACAGGATGTTTGTTTTGTAGGGAGACAGGAGGTCTCCTCCTTCCCTTGGGACTGCCTCACAGTCAGCTATGGAGGAGCCAAGTGTAATTCTGTGCTCCTGCCTGTTTTCCAACCCTCCCCTTACATTGTGGAGGGAATTTGCTTGCATTGATCTAGACCAGAATTGTTCATATCGGAGAAGTTCTCACACAGCCCCTAACAATGATTCATGGCTTTGTATGAACAGTAATGAGTAGGAGATAGTTACACTTACGAAACCTTTTAGTGTGCAAGCATAAATACCTTCTGGGAAAAACTTAATTTGGGGAGAAATGATGACATTCTTAAGGCTAATGCCTCAAAATACAAGCTGCTGTTGTCTTATTTCAAAGTCTTTATCACTTTAATTAAGAGTCATCATTTAGTTGATGTTAGTGGAGAACTGAATTACAGTGCTGCTTTAGGACTCCTATCAGGAACCCAGGTGTTACCCAGAGCACAGTATGATCAGAGTAATGAATTGCAGCCTTGCTGGGATGCAGCACAAGACAAAGTGGATGCGTGGAAGGAATGCCAGCACAGCGATAACAGATTGAATTACGCTCGCTTCCTGCCCCATCACCGTGCCAGGATGGCCTCCTGTAGGTACAGCAGCCAGGCTGATTTATTAGGAGGAATCTGGCCCACTGAAGATCTCAGCAGTGCTGTAAAATTGTAGTTAAAACCAGCAGTAGGAGTTGAAGAAGTTGTGTGTTGAAAAAGACTCTCGATGTGTAGGAACAGCAACGTCTAATTCCTGCTCTGAAGGACTGGAATGTCTGGGCAGATTTGCTGGAGAATAGCTCAGAGGGATAAACGCTGCTGACAGCAGGCTGTACGTGGCTCCCAGATGGACATGTCCTGTCTGTTTCTCTCGCTTCATGGTTTTGTGTCCTCAGTCTGCTGACAGTCTCCTCTTGGGGCCCAGACCTTTAAAAGTGTGTTTTGTCACGGTCTATCAAGCTTCTGCTACACTCGGGTCACCACAATTCTGCTCTTTGCTTTACGCTCTTCTCTGTGTTGACTCAGGGCCTCATCCTCCCTTTCTGGACACTCTTCAAGCTTCATTCACCACCTTCCCCACCCCAGTTCTTAACTTGGGGTTCCTACCTTCTGGAAAAACCAGTCCCACTCAGCCCAAGAGTTGTCTGGCATCTCCCCATCGTGCTCTCCTGCACAGCACGTTCACACACAGCCCTCACCTCTGTTGGGGCGCCTGTGGCTGCACAGGAGGGTCAGACTGGGAGAAACAGAGGGTGTGAGCATCCCCTGATTTCATGGGAGACCAGTGTGGTTTTCCAGCTTAGCAAATGCTCGTGTGTGTGTTTAACAGCCCTTGCTCTTGCAGTCCTTGGTGCTGCAGGCGTTATCACTGAGTCAGTGTCTGTAGGAATGCCATCGAGCAAAGCCAGCCCTCCCCGACTCCACACCGCGCTCGTGGGTGTTGTTGGCGCTGGCACGGTGTTGTCTCACAGCTGAATCGAAGCACATACCTTGGCATCCGTGTGTAATGAGTCAGTCCCAGCCTCACCACGGCCTGGGCACGAGGGAGGGATTCTTGTGGAGCGCTTGGCTTTGCTCCCACATCCCCATCCCTGTTTGTGCCTGAGCCATCTTCACTGGGCTGCGATGTGCTGGTGTTGGAGTGGAGCCTGCCTTGGATTTCCTGCCTTCCTGTAGAATTAGTGCCCTGTGTGGGAGGCATTTTCCTTCCTAAGAGAGGTTATGGTCTATCCCATGGAGCATTGAGTGCTGGTTTGTCCCATATTTGGGGGAGAGCATCACAGCATTGCTGCTTGCTGAGATTGTGTGTCTGCCCCTTGCAGCTCTGCTGTCTGTCTGTTCCAGGTGTTCACTGATGGTTTAACTCCTTGGAGTATTTCCCATCACTGTAGTGCCCTGTGTTTGATAAGGGAGCTTAATGGGCTTGACAGGATCAAAGCGTTTTCATGGTAAAATGATTATAGCTTAATTTCTAAAAGTGGATTTTCTGTTTCTTTTCTCATTGTCACTCTTGAGGGAAACCCAGACTATTAAAATATATTCATCTGCAGGGCACAGGTAGAGGAAGCCAGGATGTCAAGGTGCTTTAAAATAACCCCCCAACACACTACCACTTTTTCTGACTCTGGAATCATTTAGAAAGTGGAATTATTTAACTGCTCTGATTCACTATGGAAATATATCTCCCTGCAGTTACAGTTTGGCTAGGAAAACAGGCCCAGCAATGTCTGTATTTGCTATTTTGCTCACATACATCTTATACATTTTCCAATGAATACAGTAGTACTCATGTACATAAATAACCACCCAGAGAGCCTTTACCAGTGGTCACCTGACCAACACATCAAGGATGCCAGATTGTCTTTGGGTAAATAGTGGCCAGCACTACTATTTGCACTTTCACTATCAAAGATGACATTAGAAAATAACATGTAGTGTTATGATTTATAGGGTTGAATATTGGGGGGTTGGTGGGATTTTTTTTTAGCATTTCCCCATTGGGAACGTATTTAGTGTGGACATGTCCCAGTCCACACTAATCTTCCATGCCTTTTCTGATGTCAATTGCATCAGTTCTTCACTGGTTTACTAGCACAGTTTATACTGAATTTCCAGGCCAAGCAAACAGTAGTGTTAAAATCATGTTTTGACAGGATTGCTTCTGTATAGCAGCACAAAGCTACTGAGTACTGCAGGTATAACAAAAGTACTGTGCTCCCAGGTGACTTGACAGTCTAGGAAACTCATGGCGTGGAATTTCTGTGTCCAAAGCCCTGTGTGTGCAGAAGAGGGGTTCAGCAGACAGGGGCTGATGCTGTGTAGTGAAGGGCAGTTCCATGGGGCAAGGGGCTGCTGTGACAGTGCCATGTTTCCTGTCCCCAGAGCCGCACTGACGCAATGGTTTGTGTGCAACTCTGTGACCTCGCTCAACAAACTCATCCAGATGGAGAATGACCCTTCAAAATACAAGAGTTTCACAACTTATTGTCCTGGCTCTGGGCCAGTACAGTCAGGCATGGTGCTGCCAGCACATCTCGGGGGAGCATGTTAAAGACTGAGGGGGCACAATTATCTGGAACATTTCTGCTCCAAACTCTACAATCGTGCTCCAAAGTGAAGGATTTGCAGGAGCAAAATTCCCTGATGTATTGGGACTTGCCTGATACTTACTGAATATTACATGCCTAATGTGCTGCAGTGTATAAAAAACTTCATAGGTTGGTTTTTACTCACCTGTAAAGCTCAGTTTTCAGGAATCTCTGTCTTTGGAGTTGTCTTAAGGTTCCTAAAATTGTAGAAGTATGCTCAACACTGCTGTGGATTGAGAGTGATGGGCAGGAGAGAGGGCAACAAAAAATACTGCCTTGTTCTCAAATAAGAAGATAAATGATTAAAAAAATTGTGAAGACCAGAAAGACCTAACTCCTTCTTAAATACCATGTCTTATAAATCTCACCTTGCTTGGCTTCATTTGCTGCACGTTCTGGCCATTTCATTTATAGGATAATTAAGGGATTTACCTTTTAAAGGTCTTGAGTTTGTTTTCAAATCTAACCATTCCAGCAGTTAGGTGTGAGCCAAAGGATTTACAGGCAGCAAACAGCCTACGTGAGCTGCATTTACAGGAGGGATGGAGAGGGGCTTTCCCTTTCCTGCATTTCCTGAGAGGCAGGAGATGGGGGCTCTGGGAAGGCTGGGGACAGCTCTGGAACAAGAGTGTCCTGCCTGTGTGGCAGGAGATCTGCATTAAGGCACTGTCCATATCTGTCCTGTGACGCACGAGGAGCACACGTGTCACAAAACAATGCAACTTAGAAAGTCAGAGCGTGTGGGTTGGCCAGATGGCTTTTATCAGCCAAAATTAACCTGCTTTTTCCTTTCTCTCCCTCTTTCTCCTCCAGAAGCCCTTCAGAGACCGGTAGTGTCAGACTTTGAGCCGCAGGGTCTGAGCGAAGCAGCTCGCTGGAACTCCAAGGAAAACCTTCTCTCCTGCCCTAGTGAAAATGACCCCCATCTCTTTGTTGCACTGTATGATTTTGTGGCGAGTGGGGACAACACTCTCAGCATAACTAAAGGTAAGGTCACTGGCCAGAATTCCACTGGGAGTGAGGGAGAAGGTGTAGGAAGGAAAGTCGCTGTGAAATAATTAAGTTTAACATCAAACCCTGTGGAATTTTTTTTTACTGTGGGAAATCATCTTAAACAAATACAAATATTTCACAAAGTCATGACCTTTTAAAAGGTTGTAAGTGTCTTTTTATTGCATTGGGCAAGAAACTGTTTGTCAAAACTAAATTCTCCATTAGGAGCAAGAATTTGAACTGAGAAATTAAACAAAGCTGATTTTGGAGGCTGGCCCCTTATTTTCACAGTTCTCCAAAACACAGTCCCTGTTTGAAAAATGACTGTACAGATATAAGTACCAGAAAGATTGAGAAAGAAAACACTGTATGTACTCCAAGTCACATATACTTACCTTCCTAATTGAAATTATTTTCTTATTGTTTATCCACTCCAGTTCTTTCTTAGCTCCAACAAGCCAACTCAGTTCAAATAAAATTTGCTGGATTCATTTTTCAAACTCGAGCAGTATTGGAGCCGGTGGAGAACTGCAGGAGAGCCTAAAAATCTGAAGCATGTGACTTTATTTGGCTTGGAGAGGTCCACTCAAGCTTGAAGAGAAACACATGCTCCCTGCTGAGTCAGATACCTATTCTTACAGGAGATTATTTAATGATCTGTTAGGCAGAAAGAACTTATCTTTGTCCTCAACTCCCAGGCTTGCCACGTCTAAACCCATTATCTTTTCCCCAAGGTGAAAAGCTCCGCGTGCTGGGCTACAATCACAATGGGGAGTGGTGCGAGGCTCAGACCAAGAACGGGCAGGGCTGGGTCCCCAGCAATTACATCACCCCGGTGAACAGCTTGGAGAAGCACTCGTGGTACCACGGGCCGGTGTCACGGAACGCCGCCGAGTACCTGCTGAGCAGCGGCATCAACGGCAGCTTCCTGGTGCGGGAGAGCGAGAGCAGCCCCGGCCAGAGATCCATCTCCCTGCGCTACGAGGGCAGGGTCTACCACTACAGGATCAACACTGCCTCCGACGGCAAGGTAGGCTCCGGGCTGTGCAAACCTTGCTGGGATGCTTGCTCCAGCAGTAGCAATCCAGCTGAGCGGTTCTGAGCTCTGGTCACGGGGCTCGTGGTCTGTAGTTACGGTAAATTCTGACGTGGCTGGGACAAAACAGTTCTGCTCCTTTAGCAAAGTGTGTCATACAGATCAGCAGAAACATTTTCTCCCTTTCTTTAAGGGGAACTAACTATTATTAACTCTACTATTTTCCCCTTTCTTTAAGGGAGAAAATAGTAGAGTTAAATCAGAGCAAAATCTGATAGATCGTTAGTAAGAAATTCTAAGAATTCTTGTCCCTTATGTTCAAAAGATAATCTCTGACTGTCAAATCAGAAAAGTCAGCACCTGTAGCTAATAATCCTATAAATATTAGAGACAGAATGCTTTCTGAGGTATTCTGCAGTATTTTTAACTACTGTTTTGATTTCTCTACAGTATTTCAGCGTGATCATTGGAGACGGGTAGGCATTTTCACTTTTATATGGGCTTTGTCCCCAGTTCCTTCATTTTTTCCCTAGATTGTTGTGTGCTGTAGCAGTGGTGCAATGCTGTGCTTTGTGGATGCTGCAGAGAAATGTTAGCATAAAAGTGTAGTTTTCCACAGGTTTTTGTTTTGATTTCATGGAAACATTTCTACTGGCATTGGAATTCAGAAAATGTTGTTTTTAAACAATTCTGTTTTAAGCAGTGTCTCTTTAGATCCTCTGCAGAAGTTGAAGTGTGGGTCTGGAGCATGGCTGCTGAAGCTCTTCTTGCCAGCATCTAATAGATGACAGATTCTTTGCCATTAAATTTCTTCAAAAGAAAAAACCAAAAGTAATCAAGTATAGTAGCAGCCCACTGTGCCAAATTTTCCTTTGTCCTATGAGATGTTTACTCTTCTTACAACAAAGCTGACAGCAAAATCTTTAGTATGAAAATACAGGGAACCAGTACATCATGTTTCCCATGTATCAGACTCAGCACTCTAAAACCTCCAATAAGATAATCAGATTTTATTCAGTGATGAAATACTTTTTGTCTGTTTTAGCAAATGGGTTGTAATTGAGACAATTCTGACCATGTTATTTAAGGCAACATATTTCCAACTTATGCCATTTTGATTCTTCCTTCTCCCTCCCATGTAGACACTCTCTGTGGTCAGCATCAGCCCTGTGAAGTGCTGACATGCAGCATACTTGAAGGACTACATGGCAATCTAGAATATTATTCCTCCTCCTGTCTCTGTAGTGGATATTCCTTCTCTTCCCATAGATGCTGGCAGATGAGCAGTGCTCACATGTGAACGTTTTGAACCGAAGGCTCCTTGGGTTGGTGTAAATAAGCATGTGTCCATGAGGAGATAGCACATGTTCTCCATTTGAGCTGTAATAGAGTTTGGCATATGAAGGCTTTCATCCCAGCAGAGCTGTTTTTATCCCAGAAAAACAGTTCTGCAGAGCTCCAGTAATCCATTCAGGTCTGTGTGAGCTGGGTTAACTGTTCCTTTTCCACAAAGTTGCTTGCACTGGTGTTTTTGAGAAAAAGTGCAGGCTGGAACAATTCACTGAAGCAGATCTGCAGCTCATGGTAGTTGGAAATACAAAACTGAGCAGCAGCAGCAGTGACCCAGACCTGTGGCTTTTGGGCGTTGCAGGATCAAGCAGAGAGGCAGCCACAGTCGTCCTGATGCTGTGCCAGGTGCCAGCATCCCTGCAGAAGGGGCAGTTTGCCATGTCCATGCATCATGTGCTGCAGTTCACAGCCCTGCGTGTTAAACCTCATCGGTTTCAATTTGCGTTAACGAGCCGGGCAGTGAATTGCGACATCTTAGCAGCAGATGTGCTGCTGGGATGGGGACACTGTGCTCTTCCAGCACCCGTCCCTGGCTGTCAAAGCTGAGGATCTGGGAAGAGAAACAGCCAATATCCCTGTTTATCCCTCTGCAGAATGGAGGCTGCTGGAGCAGGTCCTGCTCTGAGCTGCTCGTGTCGCACTCCATTTATTACCGGCTTCGCAACAGATCATGGCTGTGCTGGAGGAAAGCTCTTACCTTTACTGCCCTGAGCACCTGGGGCCCTCCCAGCCTGCTGTATCATTAGTCAGCCTGTCCAGGGAATTTAATATCTCCCAGTGCTGCAGTAAGGATGAATGGCTTTGGTGGGATCATATCCTGTGCCTGACAGAGCACGCTTCGGGAGAAGGAGGTATTAGAGGAACATGTGGAGCAGCTGCTGCTCAGCATGGTGGTGTGTCCTGCATTGCAAAGCCTTACCCAGACTTTTTCCTGGAGGAAAATTGAAGGGACTAGAGAGATCAGAGGTTTGTACATCTCAATTTTAGAACAAATGATATTGAATGCATTGACATTCAACAACTTCAAAAAATTTCCTCTGGGAATTTTTTCTATATTTCACACTTTAATGGGTCATATTTTTTTGGACCACCCTCTAATGTTTTGTTTTATTGGTTGGGGTTTTTTTAAGGAAGGTATTAAAAGTGACCTTTCTTGATTTGGCTGGCACAGTGCAGCCACTCATCTGGTAAACCACTTCCGTGGTACAGAGGCCTTGGTTTTCCTGACTTGATAGTACTTGAGGGAAAACCTTCTATTGAGTAACCCAACTGAATAAACAGCCTTGTCCAGCCAGTTCTTCAAATCCTGCTGTCCTCAGCAGGAAGGAAATGGGACTGGGGTCCTGCTTGAGTCTCTTGGATCCTCCAGTGGCTGAATTGGATGCAGACTTGAACCTTCATGGATTTTTTAGTGTGGATGTTCAGTTTTGTCTGCGGAGTGGGGAGTGGGATTGCCACTGGATTCAGGATGTGCTGAGGTTAGCACGAGCCAGTTTGACCACCTGTATAAAATACCCCAGCCAGGAAAAAGAGATGTGGTCTGGTGGCAGAAGTGCAGATGAGCAGCCCATTTGTGCAAGAAGAGCCCCTTGAAACAGACTGGTGTTTATGGTTTGTTTGATACACAAAAATTGACCAAATAACATGTCAACAAGGTAGCCAGGAAACAAACCTGAGTCTCTGCAGAACTCAGATGCTGGGTCTCTCACCTCTGTGAGAGTACAAGTCAGCAGCACCACATGGTTTTCTTGTTGGGTGTCATCAGTGAGAGGTTAGAAAAAACCTGCCTACAGTATAAACATGTTTACTGGTGGAAGTTTATCTTAATGTAAATGGAAAACTTCATGAGTGTTAAGGCATGGAGTGTTGTTTTTGTGGCCTGGATAGGGCAATCCTGTTCTGTCCTCATCCTGCTACAGCTTTTCTCTGAAATCTTTAGCCATTTATTTAGCTTCTTTCTCCTTCTGTAACAGGATCATACAGTCTGTCACATTAAATACAGAGATCTCTAATTTTCATGAGATATAACTTGTCATAAAACCATGGGAGAGCTTCCTTCTCCATACTTCTCTAATACTTCCAAGTAATCCTGGAGTTCAGCTTTTTCTACATCCATATTTTTAGATTTTAATTCTCAGTGTAACATGGGAACTGCTCATACCACTGCAAGTACTTCAAGTCGTTCCCAAACAGGCATGGCTTGTTTTAAGTTGTGGTTGTACTGGCTAATGCTTGGTCACTCACACCAAGCAGTTGTAACAGCCTCTTATGTTGTCACTTTTCTGTTCTGAGAACATCTGGTTTTAAGGTGATTGCACCTGTTTGATCATGAAAAGTGTTGTAGGTTTTTGTAGGTTTTTCTTTTTCGTTTGAGGGGGTTTTTTAGCCATAGTGTTGAAGTGAGATTTCAAAAGAATATCTGATTCATTCTGGTAGAGAGTTGTGAACATGCTCCCCAGGAGGTTGCCATTATTTTCCAGTCTTCATTAAAAAGACTAATCAAGTTTGAGGGTGGCTTTTTCCCTTCCTGCAAACATATTTTTCTCTTGCAAACACAGCTCTATTTTTTATTGGTGATACTCTCTTATTGCTGGAGCTTCACAGATGCATTTTCTTTTTCCATCCAAATATTCTGTCTAGGTGGAAGAAGCAGAATTTTACCCTAAATCTGGGATTTTTGGATGCCTGGCAGCCCCATCCACTTCCCAGCCTCCTGAAATCCCAAACAGATGGCCAGTGCACATGCAGAATCTGTTGAGTGTACATCTAGTGTGTCAGAAGCATTTGGGAAGTTTGATCATAGCTGTTGGCATGTGATGTGAGCAGGACTAGCGTGTGGACTGGACAGGAATTTGGGTGGCCTAACATGGTGCTGCTCTTCCTGCAAGCTTGAACCTTGCCAAACTTTGGTCCTTTGTGAGAAATGGGGCTCTTCCATCTTCTGTGTTGTAGGCTAGACTATGATGCAAAATGCATGTTGATACAAAGATTTCTCCCTGTCCTTCAGGTGTAACCAGCACTTTTCAAATAATTAAATTTCTAGCTTTTTTCACCTTGCTTGGCAGAAGACTGGGCTTGAGGATGAAAACTGGAAACACGCAGCTCTGGTGGGAGAGAGTCAGTTGTCCATTATCTTTAGCAGGATTTTAGGCTTAAAATGGATCTTTTGTATAAATGTTAAGAAGGTAACAAATATGGGTTATCGTGCCTCGCAGCAGGTTTTCATTCAGTGGTAATGATTTTCCTTCTGTGCTATCGATCAGTGCCCATCACAGGGATGGAGCAGACCAGCTCCTGACTTAATGCTAAACCTCTGCAGAAGCTCAGGCCTAAAGCAGGGAGAACTTTGGTTTGCCAGTGACGCTTCAAGGAGAGTTTAGTCAGGTGAAAATGTCATAACCCAAACAGTAATAGTGAAGGCAGGACACTGGGGGTGACAACTCCCCCATGCTCTCCAGGAAATGTCCCACTGACCAGCCTTTTGAAAAAAGACATCTCAAGCAACAGCATGCCAGTCTAGTGCTATTTGCAGCCATTTCTGCCCTGTTGTTTTGGCAAAGTGCATGTATTTTTTCCTGAATCCATGCCTTTCCCATGTAAGCATTGGTTGTTCTGGGCTCTGGAGCTGGTTACAGAGCTTGTGGAGCTCACAGTTCCATGGCTCGAGCAGAAGCAATACCGCACTTCGCTTTCACCGTTTTATGGTACGAGCTCTCCGAGGGCCATTACCTGAACGAGCTTTTCCCTTCCCCTTTGGTTCCCAGCTCTATGTGTCTTCAGAGAGTCGCTTCAACACCTTGGCAGAGCTGGTGCATCACCACTCCACCGTGGCAGATGGGCTCATCACCACGCTGCACTACCCGGCCCCCAAGCGCAACAAGCCCACCATCTACGGCGTGTCCCCCAACTACGACAAGTGGGAGATCGAGCGCACCGACATCACCATGAAGCACAAGCTGGGTGGAGGCCAGTATGGAGAGGTCTATGAAGGAGTCTGGAAGAAGTACAACCTGACAGTGGCTGTGAAAACTCTCAAGGTAGGACTCAATGTCGCAGCATTCCCCGTTCAGCTGGGAGCAAGTTCAGGCTGGCTGCCTGCCCTCAGTTCTAGTTGTATTTGCGTTGATGGTGGCTTTCCTTTGAGTGCTGTAGGCTGGAAATAGGCTATTTTTAAAAGAGCTTGATCCTCTTATGGTTTATGTGATACCTATAACACTCATGTAATCAAAGGAGGATGTTAACAGCACAATTTTTACCAGAGAATGGATGAAACCTTAGAAAAGTAAATAGTGCCGCAGTGTCTCGTGTTCAGGGTGGGGTAAAGGTGAGCTGTTCATGGATGAACACACCAGCACAAGCTAGTGTATTAAGGAAAACTGTGGATTGTGAGTCAGTCAACATAAAATTCAAAGGCTGTGCTTCAGGGAGGCTTTACATGTTTTGATTTTCTGTCTTATGTGGCGTCTTTCCCAAAAGAAAAGCTCCCTGTGTACCTGAAAGTCTTAAGCAACTGTTCACAGCTGCTTCTTATCAAAAGACACAAGAGAAGGAAAAATGGTATGCAAGCTAAGGTATATTAAAATTCATAAGTGGCTTTAATGAAGAACTGGATAATCAGTTCTGTTTCTGGCTCTGCTCCCTGATTTCTGCGTCTTGGTTTCCTTGTCTCTTGAAATGCAAATAGTGCTCTGTGAGTTCATAAGGTCATTTCTTAATTCATCTATGTTTATAAAACTGTCTTGAGATCTTCTGGCACCATCTGCATGCATTGCATTTGATTGCTTAATAGGAGTTTATGCAAACTTGACACCATGTTCTCTCTCCTCGAATGGGGACATGGTTTGGTCTTGCAGAAACAAACAGAACTGAGGGTTTCGTTTGTTTCTTTTTGGTTTTTTTGCAATGGAAATTTTGAAGTGGAGAGAACTCTGTAGACGCTTCAGTGTCAGGGAAAGAACTTTTCCTTGATTTGGGGAAAATATTTCTTCCTTGCTCTCCGAGCAGTGGCTGCCTCAGTACTTCTGGGTTGCCATGGCTGCAGAAAGTATTTTCATTTTGGCCTTTTCTGTACTCTGGAGGTTCCTGCTGCTGCTCCCAGCGGGGGAGTCCAAGTGCAGCTTGCACAGGGAGCGAGTGACATCTAGTGTTGTCCCTGCTCGGGATTGCTCGGAGCAGCGCGGTGCAGGTGAGCTGGGATGTGACCAGGTTCAGCAAACACCTGCTCACACTGAGCAGAGCTCAGCTCTTTCCTGGAGCACGGCTTGAGCAGCATCTTCCTGCTTCTGGTTGCAGTGTGAGGATTCCTGATGCTTTCAGACTTCCCATCTTGCTCCAAACTGAAGTTGTTGCTTTCGTTCTCTTCCCCCTAAAACCCATCAACAAAGACAAGTTGCATGTTATCCCATCAAATCTGTTTGTGCAAAGGAGAAACCTTAATACGGACCATAGCTGTTTCAAATAAATAAATATTTAATGAAACACGACTAAAAGTGGTTCATAATGTAGTATGAAGCAGCATGTTCCACTGGGGAGAGTGTAAGAACAACCAAGAAGAGAGTTGAGAAACACTTCAGCCTGCAATTATGCACGCTAAAACCATCCTTAAAAGCAAATTTATAATCCACCTTCTTTAAATCCATTAGTCTACTGCCTGACAGGTGGGATTATAGCTTTCTTCAAAGTTTTGGGAAACATTTTAAAATCACATTTATATCCCAGTTCTACTGGGAAAAACAAGCCTTTTGCAGCTTCTGCCCGAATCTTCAGATGACTCATTTTATTTTCCTTTGAGAGAATGTTTTTCAAAACTTTGTATGATTCTTCTTGCTCCTTCCCCCTCTACCTCAGATATCTCTCTAAGAAAGATAAAGGAGAGCAAAGACTAAAAGAGACAAGAGGAGAAAAGTCCTTCCAGCATCTTTTTGAATAATGATGCTTATGAACACCCATTTGTTGTTCAGTTTTCTGTCAAGTGTCTAAAGATAGCTCATGGCTGGCTCAGAACTGGAGAAGAAGCGATGGAAGCAGCACATGCTGTTCCTCAGTGTTTAACTGGAGAGGGCAAGACTGTGTTTTGGTTCTGACATGTTACCTGTTAAAATCCATCCCTGGCAGCCCTGTGAGTTGCACAGGACACAGCGTTTATCAGGGGCTGTTATAACAGGACACGCTCTGAATTTGTGTTTTTACCCCCAAATTGGACAGGAGCACAAGGCAGTGGCTGCAGGGACAGGGAGCTCTCTGACCTGTGCTGGGCCAAGTGCAGCCAGTCGTGACTCTGGCCTCAGCTGCTTCTCCTGAGGGTTCTTTAATGGCTGAGCTGCTGTGAGCTGGTCAGCTCAGCACATTTCTTACTGCTCACCTCAGCTCTGCTGCCCCTAGGTCTGCTTCTGCTTTTCCTTTTGTGTTTTTTTTGTTCTTTCTCCTTTTTTTTTTCCCAGCAGAGAAGCCTGTGCTTTAAATTAGGCAACATGTAACCCTCGTGTCCCTTAGTGCCATGGCATGGCCCTGTGCTGTGCTGGGAAAATGCTGGACAGCCAGAACTGTTTTATTTCTGCCATGGTTTAGTATAGTGGGAGCTGGAAGCCAGTTAAAGCTTGGTCCCTTCCAAGAGATCAGATTTTCAGAGAGGTCATTGCTACAGTGGTTCTCTGTATGTGTCCTTCCTATTAATATGGTCACTGAGAGGTAAGAAATTTCAAACTGTGGAGCAGCTATGCAAAGGACAAACCTTCCAAGGTTTGTGTAGCATGAATAAGACGAATGCATATTTAGGATAATTTTGCAACCTGGATTATTAACCCAGTTTCCTTTGCCAAAGAGAACAGTTTAAGGTTCTGCTCACAAGGACCTTTGGACTATTAGTTTTGACAGTGTGTTGAGCAAATCGCAGCTGTCAATCAAGCTAATTGGCAATGAATAGTAAATGATTGAATGAAAGTGTTGGGAA
Source organism: Peucedramus taeniatus (assembly GCA_013400575.1). Taxonomy (NCBI): domain Eukaryota; kingdom Metazoa; phylum Chordata; class Aves; order Passeriformes; family Fringillidae; genus Peucedramus; species Peucedramus taeniatus. The sequence continues at coordinate 66,540 of WBNO01008732.1, forward strand.
AATGTTCTCAGTGCTAAGTGAAGAGCAGGGAGCTGGCTGGATCTCACAGTGGCAGCCCACTGTTATCGTTCTCACCAGCAGCAGTAAATCCTTTCCAATCCTTCCCTAAAACACTTTGTCCATGTAGCCTGTCAACATTAATCCATCATTGAAAAAAATATGGATATAGAAAGAAACATTGCTTTAGGAATAGATCTGTATTTTTGCACCACTTTGAAATGACCTTCCGGCCATTTGGGGCATATCTGCTTCAGAAAAATATGTTTTTTGAGCAAGATTGTATCTTCCTTGGTTTTGTGCTGTGCCAAGTAACTTTATGGTGCCCAACAAATTGGTAGTGACACCTCTACCCAAAATGGATACGTCATGGGTCAGGCTCTAAATGCCAGAAATGAATCTGTGAAACCTTAGGTTTTCAGTCACACTGTGGCTGCCATCAGTTGTGGCTCCCTGACTGAGAGGGGATTTCGTGTTCCTGCCCAGTGAACACAAGGGCCTGCCTTTCAGCAGTCTCTCAAGCATTTGATTGTGGTGTATCCTTTCTTTTATGTTCATTCTTGTTCCTTTTCTGTACTTTTTATTTCATGTTATCTTTTTCTTTTCTGTTAGGAACAAGCTTGTTTTTCCTTTTCGGCTCTTATGCGTTCTGTGAGAGACACTTCACAAAAGGGATATGGATTTTCTTGCCCCAGCAAGCTCAGCTAGTATGAAAATGACAAAAATATGTATTTTTTAAATCATACAAAAAATAAATGTTTGTAACTCCCTGGCTTTGTGTTGTGGCTAGAGGGAAAAATTACTGTGTGAGAACTGTGGCGTATGTTGTCAGTTTGCAGTTCTTTTTGTGTCCTCATACAAAAATCTGTTTCTCCTTTGTGTACACTGCCTTTGCCAAAGCTCTGCTATTGTTCTGCAGGAGGATACCATGGAGGTGGAAGAGTTCTTGAAAGAAGCCGCAGTAATGAAGGAGATCAAGCATCCAAACTTGGTGCAATTATTAGGTAAGTGATAAATACCAAGCAGAGGGATTTGAACTAAACCCTTGTGCAGTGATATGGATGTTAAGGAGCAGATAAGCTGCTTACTATACCAAGGCTTTAAATACAGACACTTATTGTCTGGCAAAATTTACAATTTGTACCACTAATACATGATTTTTAATGATCTCGTCTCCCTAATGTTTAATTTGCCAGAGGCTGAAGCAGAAAATTAAGCCCCTTGATTAACCACTTCCAAGCAGAATCCATTCTTTCCACAAGCCCCATTCTTCTGCCTTCTGGAGGTACAAATTGCCTTCGAGGATGAAACCTGAAGATTCACTGATATTTTCCAACATTCACTGTGAACTTTATGTTGTTCCCCAGGGGTGTGCACACGGGAACCTCCTTTCTACATCATCACAGAGTTCATGACATATGGGAACCTGCTGGATTACCTGCGGGAGTGTAACAGGCAGGAGGTGAATGCTGTGGTGCTGCTGTACATGGCAACTCAGATCTCCTCAGCCATGGAGTACCTGGAGAAGAAAAACTTCATCCACAGGTGGGAAGGACAGTGAGCACCCTTGAATCTTGAGCACAGAACAATCCTTGATGTATTTTCCTCCCTTTCAGTCTGTCACACCATTGATTGGTGTCATATATTTAACACACTAGTGCAAATCTGCCACAGTCTATTAACCTGTCCAAAGGATGGGTTTTCTCTCAGGGTTTTTCTCTTGCCTTTGAAGTAGATGCAGGTAAAAGACACATCAGTACTTACATGTTTTGGGCAAGGCCTAAAAGCGAATTTAAGCCCAAAGTAATGGACTTTTAATGGACCAGATAAACCACTTCCTTGTTTCTAACAGCCTTTCAAACCAGCTGCAGTTGGATGTGTGCAGGTCCCCACAGCAGAATCACCCTCCGAGCACCGCCCCAGCCCCTGTTCGTTCTTGTTTGGTTCACTTTGTTTTCCACTGCAGGGATTGTTCTGTGCTATTGTCCAGATTGTGTATTCACTTTAATAAGCATCTCTGCTGTCTTTAAAGTCTCGGGGACTCTGACCTTTAAAGTGTGCTGCAATTATGGCTGGAGCTTTGCGTTCCTCGTCTGCAGAAACGGGCTCCTGGCAATGTAATGACACATCCTGCGCCGGGGCTCGAGAGTGGCTGAGCTTTGTACAAGATGCTCTCGGTGTCGTAGCATGACCTTTCCTGCCCAATTAACTGGAATATGGAATTAGCACGTGGTTTTTTTTCACAGAGACAAATATGAAGATTGTGTGTAAAGTTCTAGGTGCTCTTCTAAGCCATGAGTTGCCTTTGCTGCTTGAAAGGCCTGGTTAAATGCTGCTATCAGTCAATAAATTGAACAGTGATGCTGCCAATTAAAATTTCCAGCCTTTGATTTGCTCTGTTGAAAGAATTTTGTCCCTTCAGCCTGCAGGAAGTAAACTTTAAAAACTCCTTTGTGTGAATCTCATTTGTCTTCTCTGCCATTCATTTAATTTCCTCTTACTTCTGATGACCCATTTATCTAAAATAAATAGTAGCGTTTTTCCTTATCAGCCACCCCCATAACCACCTACCCAATTATTTGAAGAGTGTTGTCACAATTCACATCCATGGATTCAAATGCTCTGCTCTGACCTCATTTAATGAATCAGGAAGGAGGAGGAATTTGATTATGGAGAGGAGCTTTTATTTAGATACACAGTGTAGTAATCAGCATTGATAAGAAGGTACATTCAAAACCACTGAAATTTAAGTGGGCATCCAGTAAGATGTACTTTATTTTGTTTTTTAATTTATTCCAGTTGAGCAGAACAAGCAACAGAAACAGCAGTGTCTGCCTCATATCTAAAGATCTCACAGGAGCTTCCTGGTACAATCAATTTTTAGTTCAATGTGACATAATCTGGAAAAGTGTTTTTAACAAAGCCTTATATTAGGAGAAATGTGCTTCTGTGCTTTACATTTTTATCCTCCTGAAGCATTTCCAATGATGCAAACAGCATGTACAAGCCAGGGAAGTGGCAAATACAACGTGCACATCTCTCACCTGCCAGGGTGGGGCCAGTGGTGGAAAAAAATGTGGAGAAAAAGTTAAATCTGCTTCTTGCCCAGTCTTTTGAAAATGCCAGCACTGATAACAGAGGCTCCAGCAGGTTTGCAAAGGCCAAATGCTGCTTGTGAACAAGTTGTGTTGTGAAAGGTGCTACACCTGGGAGGAGGAAGAGCAGGGCTGGGAGCTCATCCTAGTGCTGAAGCAAGGACTGGAAAAGGAGTTCTGGAGAACGACTGGTGTTGACTGGGGTGACTGAAGTGCTACAGAGGTGGGCAAGAAGTGAGGAATTGAAACTCAGTTTATTCAGTGCTCATCCCCAGCTATTGATAACTTGAGCACTGACATTTCTTTGAAATATTTTTATCCTGAGGGTGGCAGCTTTTATTGAAAGTGAGGGGGCTTCTTGAAGCTCTCACTTCAAATTAGAAGAAAAAAAAAATTTCGGATGACAGTCTTACGAAGACGGAATGGAAAATAACTTTCCCTCTTGTGTGTGTGCGTGCAACTCCAGAATTTCTGTGTAATATTTGGATCAAAATAATCACACAGGCCCAGGTTTCTTCGGGAACAGCAGGCTGCCTTGCTATCGCTAAGTGAGATGGTAAAGAATTCTCATTGCCTATTTTTGGTCTTCTTTTTAGGGACCTTGCTGCCAGGAACTGCCTTGTAGGGGAGAACCACTTGGTGAAGGTGGCAGACTTTGGCCTGAGCAGGTTAATGACAGGTGACACCTACACAGCCCACGCTGGAGCAAAATTCCCCATCAAGTGGACTGCACCAGAAAGCCTGGCCTACAACAAGTTCTCCATCAAATCCGACGTCTGGGGTAAGAATTTGCATGGGCAAATTAATGCAGATGATAGTCTTCTTTTAGGGCTGGGAAATGAGGCTGTTGTGGAACATTTCAGGAGGGAGCAGCGAGTTCCCTGGTTTGAGCCACGTTGTTCTGTGAGCGTGTCAGAGTGCAGGAACTGATCTCTGCTTAGGCACTCTCAGCAGAGCACAGAGAATGCCCACCTGATTTTATATGTTTGAGTTGCTGGCAAATATGAAAAGTAAAGGGTACTGTAATGTTAAAAGAAATGTATGAAATGGAGCTGAATGGCACCAGTGCTACTGCCTTGATGGAGTTCTGGCACAGGACTACGAAGTGATACATTATTATATAGCCAAAAACTTTCTAACTACTTCAAGGAGTAAAGAATCTGGTTCATTTTATGTTAAAAAAATAATTATGTGTGTATCTGTCTAGTGATAGCTCCAAGCTCGTCTTTCTGCATTTTAAAAGAATAATCTTTGGAATGAGATGAGCAGAAGGAGAGGGAAAATTTGATGACAAATGGTTATTGAAGAGCCCTGAAGTGCTGGTGATAAGAGTAGACTTAGCTAAATTGAGCTGTATTGTATCAAATCTGACCACAGAAAATCTCATTGTACTTTTATCAGTACATTTCTTTGGGGTTTATATCTCTGCAATAGCTGTTGGTCAAATTCTCAAAAGTGCCCTGTGACATGAGATAGAAGTTTGTGGAATGTGGTCCCAAAGGCACTTGGAAAATGATATCCTGAGCATCTTCTATGTATGAACCAACAGACAGTAGTGAAACAGAGATGAAGTTTTCTGCAGTTTTGGGGAAATTGTGCAGAGAAAGGTTTTTTGTTGAAGAAACTTTTAGGTAGATGGCTGATGTAAAATGTTTTGTAGATGGAGGAGGAAAAGCCAAAACAGCATCCCAAGGAGTTTGTGATTGCTGACCAAGGTGTTTCTGCTGCTTTGGGTTTCCATGTAATGTTGGCTGCTGAGTTTGCCACACTCTTAGGATGTTGCTGTACTGCTCTGGTGGCTGCAGGATCCCTGGTGCCTTTCAATAGCAGAGTACTCGGAGGAGGAAAGATCCCGAAGGAATATGGAGTATCTTTATTTAGGGTTAAGGAAGCAGAGTTGGGGCAGTGGACTTTGGGATCTCATCAGAGATCAGCTGTCCCCGGAGGCCAGGGCTGCTGCTGGGCAAGCCAGCATTTAGATGTTTTCACCTCAGTGCCTCAAGACAGCAATCAAAGAAAATTGTGCACAGAAATGTCTAATGTAAATTGCCCTTGGTGGCGTTGCCATGTAATGTGATGTGATTTCCTTACTTATGCAGAATTGTAATCGCTTTCTCTTCAGGTTAAGAACAGAATAGGGTGACTGAACTAATTACATGCAGGTTGTTGAACTGGTGTTGGGTTTATTCTGTGTGCCTGACTCCTGGGTTAGCTGCCTGACCCTGCTGCTGACCTGCATCCCCACTGACTGCTGCCACTTGAATGCCTGTTCCAAGACCCTTTTTGTGCTCTCCCTTTTCCTATTCAGCTTTCCCTGGGCCCAAAATGTCTCACCCTCACTGTATCTCATTGGTAGCAACTGCTGAAACTTTCCTCTCGCTGCTGCCTCCCGGATTCCCCTTCCAGACCACACTGCAGCTAAACAAGGGCACCCCAAAAACACTGAGCTATTAAAATGTGCGAGTCCTCCAGGGGGAGGTTGCAAATGAGAGGAGCTGTCACACTGAGGGAGCCACTGCAGTGCAGCAGTGAAGCGGTTTCAGCTAATCCACTGTGAAGTCTCTTAATTGTGCCTCTAATAGGACTTGAAGGATCTCAAGGCGTTCAGGTTTGAGACAACTGATACATTGAAAATTAGTCTAATTCTACCCTGTCATATCGCAGGAGACTTGTCTGTGCTGATGGAGAGGCTTGTTACGCTTCTTTAACATTTAAGCTGCTGCTGAGCATGGGATCTGAGCCACCCAGGGCTGGTCTGAGCGTGCAGCACTGTTTAGTGACTACTCCCACTAAACATCCTCTCAAATTCAAGATGAAAACAAAGCTTATTGATTTTTTTTCCTCCCTATTTTTTTTTTCTTCCCTCTCGTTCTCTACTGCAGCCTTTGGTGTTCTGCTGTGGGAAATTGCAACGTATGGCATGTCCCCTTACCCTGGGATTGACCTGTCTCAAGTCTATGAGCTGCTGGAGAAGGACTATCGTATGGAGCGTCCTGAAGGCTGTCCTGAGAAAGTTTATGAGCTTATGAGAGCATGTAAGTGCTTCTTAGCCCTGCAGATGCTGATTTTTAGCTCTGCAAAGGTGCAATAAAAGTGCAGGGGTCTGGCTGTGTACCACAAGGCATGAGAATCCCCTGCCAGTTGGAGGGAAGGTGCAGTGCTGTGTGGAAGTGTTTGGTTAGAACTGCTTTCTCTAGAGGATGAACATGCTATGAAACCAGCTGTTCATCTCTACTTGGGAGCCCACAGGCCCAGAGAGGAGATTTGTTGTGGATCTCAATGCTTCCTTTGTCTCCTTTTTCCTGACAACTTAAAGAAAAGCTTGTGCTCCAAGGATGAAGCAGGAGCTTCATTTGGCTTCTTGCAGGACTGACTGTGACTCTTCACTGTGGCCTTTTGGTACGTGACTCAGTGCCCTGCACTTTTCCCCAGCAGTGCTCAGCACCTACTGTCACACACTGACACCAAAACCTGATTTAGAGAGTGCTGGGTGTCTGCAGCTGTCACTGAGCCAAAGTGGTTGCAGACACTCAGCACCCTGTAAATCAGATTTTCATGTCAGTATTTTATCTCAGTGTATTGGAAGGGAACTGTGATTTCTGGCTCCTCTTGGTGCAGGGTACTGAGTGTCTGCTGCTGGAGGGAAGTTTTGAGTGGTGGTGTGCTTTTTTTTCAGGCTGGCAGTGGAGTCCTTCTGATAGACCATCCTTTGCTGAGATCCATCAGGCCTTTGAAACAATGTTTCAGGAATCCAGCATATCTGATGGTAGGTCTGGGTCCCTGTTGGACCAGCAGTTCCAGAGATGAGGAAAGGGCTGACTGCATCCTTAACTCTGCTTGTTATTCATAGACTGCTTTACAGTGAAACTCTGTCCTGTGTTACACTACCTGGTGTAAATGATGTAGAAAGCAGTTATTTAAAGCAGTGGGTATTTTTTTCTGGGCAAACATCTCATTTTAAAGGGCCAAAATGGCTGAACAACTCCAAGGAACCCCTGTTTTATGTTGTTTGCTTTTCTTTTGTGCTGTTAATTCCAAACAGAGCAATAATTTTTTCTCTTCAGTTGATTGCAGTGATGGTTTTTCTTCTGTGCATTGCAGAGGTGGAGAAGGAATTGGGAAAGAAGGGCATGAGGAGTGTAGTGAGCAATTTCCTGCAAGCCCCAGAGTTGCCAACCAAAACGCGAACATCGAGGAGAGCTGCCGAAAGCAAAGATGCCAACGAGGGCTTGGAGACTGCACATGCTCGAGGCCAGGGGGAATGTGGTAGGTTTTAATTAAAGTCATTATTCCTTCAGGAAATACAGGGGGAAACGAAATGCACATCTAGCTCCAGGCCCTCACGTAGGCAAAGCTGTGCCTAATCACAGGTGCCATCTCTCTGTACCAGCGCTGTGTTTCTGGGTGACAGGCTGCTGAGTTTGCTGTCCTGGGTCCAGAACTCCTTTTATTAGTTTTTGCAAAGGTAGGTTGTTAATTCTGGAGCCAGATACACAGAGCAGCTGGGAGTGTGAATCCTTAACTGGCTGAGGGACTGGTGATCTCCCTGCTGTTGCTTAGAGAAGCCCTTGGAGTTCTTTTAACTTAATGTCTGTTGCCTGCAGCTCCCTAAAGACCAGAGCCTGAGCACAGAGCTCTCTGATCATATCCTCTTCCCATTCCCTGGCAGGAGCTATCAGTGGGATCTCCCACTGCATCTGAGTGCTGGGTAATCTGCTGTGTTCAAGCCACTTTACACTACCACACTGCATAATTTAAAGCAGGGTGATAGCTTGGGTTTAGCAAGCCCCATAAGGGAGGTTTCTTCACTGTTCCGTCCTACCAGATTTGTGCTTGCAGCACAGAAGAGTATTACTCTTGGCAGGCACCAAATATAATTTCAGCGAGGGACAAAGAGGTATTTACAGACTCTTCCATAAAATTAAACTTCCAATCAGTTTTTTCAGGCACTTACCTTCCATTCCGAGGTAATAAAAGCAGTGGTAAAAGGCTGAATGAGTACAGGAGATTTGTGTCTAGCTCTATGCTTGAAAAACAAGAATGTAAAATGAAATGCAGTGGGGTTTCTTCCAGCTCCTGTTGAGGCTGCCTCTTCTGACCACTCATGTGACTGACCTCTTTTGTGTAATGTCAGACTCACCCAGTGGTACATGTTTAAGTAACCAAAGTACATTTGGGCAGAGGAGGGGGGAAAAAGAGGGGATTTAAAGTGTCAGAAAAAGAAAGTATCAGTGACTCAGGAAGGAAGGTTATTTACCATATATAGGAAATATAATTGCCTATTATTACAAGCTTTTGAAGTTAAAATAATTTCATTTAAATACTTGAGAGCTTTGAGAAATTAAAGTACAGCAGGCATAATATGATTTTAACATTATGCTGGGAATTATTTCATTCTTTACCGTGGAAGAAATTTTTTCACAATAAAGTTTTATTGCAGTTTCCCTTCCAATTGTCAGTGTTTCCATAGCAAGTTCAGCAGCTGGAAGCTGATCCTTAGTGCTAGTTTTCTCTGGATTTCTGCACCTCTACTGTGTCTATACTCAGTAAGGCTGTGGTCTGGCTTTTCTGGCTGTCCAGGTCCCCTTGAGTCCCGTGGGAGTGGTACAACTGCAGTGTTCCTGTGCAGACATGTTGTCCTTTCAAACTACACAAATATTTTTTCAATTTCTCTCCCCTCAACCAAAATCCATTCCTCAGCCATAATCCTACCCATAGCATGATGATCACCAATTTGTGACTAAGAAGCATCCTTCCTTATGACTCTGCTTCATCTCCCTTCTTGCTGCCTAGTCAAGCTGTAAATGTATATGCTGCCCTGCAGGCATTCTTCCTTTGGATTAGAATGCCATTGGAGTGCCTGGCCTGGGAACGAGCCCCTCTGTCAGTCAAACACAGAGACCTTCAGGACTGTGTATGAATTTATTATAAACCATTATTCATTTTTAAGTGCTGCTTATAAGTGGAGAGAGGGTCACCCCATCTCTTCCCTCTGCAGCAGCGCTGCTGAAGGAGGCTGGCACTGCCCCTTTTCTCTGTTGCTGTACAAAGCTGAGCATCTTCTCAGTGGTATGACCTGAAGTGTCATATCTTGATCTCTATTTCTGCTCGTGAAACAGTTCTTTCCATTCCCCACAAAGGATGACATCAGGAAAATGAACGAGGAGCCTGGGGATGGAGGTGGGTTACAGAGGTGCCTTATTAATTCAGAGGGTCAGCGATTCAAAAGACAGCAATAGCACGGGGACTAAAGCAAAGGCTTCCTCCTATTTATCTTCTTCACAGTGTGAAATTTAGACAAGTCTCCAGATGTGAGGAGGGGAATCTGAACACAAACATGTAGTGTTTGTATGTCACTCTTCCAGTCAGAAACCCACAGGGAAAGCAGTTTGGCAGCCCCCTCAGGAATGAATGGATGCAGGATCATGGACCACGTTCAGTCCAGGCTTGAGTGTGGCTGCTCTTGCTTTATTTCTGCTCCAAAGTTGTCTGTTTAGAGAACCTGTACCTTTTGGAGGTGCTGCCCTGGTTTGATCCTGTAAGAAAATGGGTTATTCTGGCTCTTGGAGCAATGCTCAGAAAACTTCCCTTTTCCCTTGCAGACCTCCTGGATCATGAGCCTGCTGTTTCTCCCTTGCTCCCACGGAAGGAGAGGGTGGCCCTGGAGAGCAGTTTGAATGAAGATGAGCGGCTGCTTCCAAAAGACAAAAAGCACAACCTCTTCAGTGCCCTGATCAAGAAGAAGAAGAAAACTGCCCCTACCCCTCCGAAACGGAGCAGCTCCTTCAGGGAGATGGATGGACATTCGGAGCGCAGGGCGGGCGGGGAGGAGGAGTGCAGGGATGCTGGCAACGGGGCTTTCATTGCCCCCCCTGCAGACACAGCTGACCCCTCCAAGTTCCAGAGCCCAAGCAATGGGGCTGGTGTCACCAACGGGGTTGTGGCTGGGAACTCTGGGTTCTTATCTCCCCACTTACGGAAGAAGTCCAGCACGATGAGCAGCAGCCGAGGGGTGCCTGGTGAGGAGGAGAGCAGTTCCAACTCTAGCAAGCGTTTCTTGAGGTCCTGCTCAGCCTCCTGTGTGCCCCACGGAGCCAAGGACACAGAGTGGAAATCCGTGACTCTGCCTCGGGATTTGCAGTCCACGGGACGCCAGTTTGATTCCTCCACTTTCGGGGGGCACAGAAGTGAGAAGCCGGCACTGCCTCGGAAGCGGGCGAACGAGGCCAAGGCTGACATTGCTGTCAGGGGAACAGTGACCCCTCCTCCACGGCTGCTTAAGAAGAATGAAGAGACCGCTGATGATGTGTTCAAAGATGCAGAGTCCAGCCCTGGTTCCAGCCCTCCCACCCTGACGCCAAAACTTGGCCGTAGGCAGCCTGCTGCCCCTCCTTCCTCCAGCGGGCTCCACAAGGATGATGGAGTCAAATCCAGTGCCTTAGGTACCACTGTGATGATGGAGCAAGGTTCTGCTGCCAAACCCAACCCTGCTGGGTTCGTGGGGGCCAGCAAAGCTTCCTCTGAGGAGCCACGCCTGAGGAGGCTCAAGCAGACCTCGGAGTCGGCAGGGAAGGACAAAGGGAAGTTATCGAAGCTGAAACCAGCCCCTCCACTCCCACTGTCTTCATCCTCCATTGCCAAGCCTGGGAAGGTTTCTCACAGTCCCAGCCATGAAGCAGCAGCAGATGTGGTGTCTGGGCCGAAATCCAAACAGTTGACTCAGGTTGGAGAGGCTGCAGGCAGTGATGCTGTCAAGCCAAACCAGTCAGGGGAAGGTGTGAAAAAGCTGGGGATCCCCTCTGTACCAAAGCCACAGTCCTCTACAAAGCTGCTGCTGAGCACAGCAACCCCAGCTGCCTCTTCCTCGTCCTTACCCTCTGCCCCAGGCGGGGACCAGACGTCATCCACAGCCTTCATCCCCCTCATATCCACCAGGGTCTCGCTGCGGAAGACCCGGCAGCCCCCGGAGAGGATTGCCAGTGGCACCATCACCAAAGGGGTGGTGTTGGAAAGCACCGAGGCTCTACGGCTCGCCATCAGCAAGAACTCTGAGCAAATGGCCAGCCACAGCGCCGTCCTGGAGGCTGGCAAGAACCTCTACACCTTCTGCGTGAGCTATGTGGACTCCATTCAGCAGATGAGGAACAAATTTGCCTTTCGGGAGGCCATCAATAAGCTGGAGAACAACCTAAGGGAGCTTCAGATCTGCCCCGCGACCGCTGGCAGCGGCCCCGCGGCCACCCAGGACTTTAGCAAACTGCTCAGCTCGGTGAAAGAAATCAGCGACATTGTTCAGAGGTAGCAAGAAACCAGGCTGAAAAACAAATGAATGAATCAATCAATCACAATGGGCCAAAGCCAGCTGTGGAGAGAGTAATGTGTGGACTGACAAAGGAGCGGGGCGTTGGCGTTAGGGCTGTGCCAAGGACACAGACTGTGAATGGACGCCCCAGCTCCGAAGGGCAGGGCTGTGTTCAGGAGGCACTTCCCACCCTCTGAACTCAGATTCCCTGTGTTTCATATACTTGTAATCGTCTTATCTGTGGAGTTCTTGCCTTGTGGACTATAAGTCTAAATGCTGATGTCACACCATGCCTTTTTATTAATATTTTATTGTTCTGGACAGACCGTTGAGACTGAAGCCAGACTGGTGGACACTGAGATGACATCCTCCTCAGGAGGACTTTGTACTGCATTTTTGTCTCCCTCTTCTGCCCCCCTGTACGTGAGGATGAGTGTTTGGATAGCAATATACCCACTGCATTTCTTGGGAGAGTTTGCCCAGCACATGGCCCTGGCCCAAGTCTGACATTTACCTGACACTAATGCAACAGATTTGGTGCTTGGGAGGGAAGAGGGGAAAATTATTAATGTAAGGTTTTTTTAATGACAGAATGCTACAAGTGATGATTGCCCAAATTCTTCCTCTGATTCCACCTGCTACCCTTGGTTTCTGTGTTTTCAGTAGTTTCTCAGTGTAGTTGAGCTCCAGTGAATTGCTTGGGCTCGCAGTGTTGGAGGCAGCACCCGCTGATGTCACAGCCCAGGAGCTTGTCTGTGGATCTCCCTCAGCAGCAGAGCAGGCCAGGAGAAGGTCTGGAGGAGGATGTGCTGTGGCACTCTGGTGATGTCTGACACTAGTCAAGCTGGCTTTTGGGGTGGGGGGTCACAGAGCTTGGGTGGCAGTGGGAAGGGATGGCTCGGAGTGAGTGCTGAGCCTGCACGTCACAGTGGCTGAGAGCTGCTGTGTCTCCAGTTGAATTTCCAGCTGTTTGTTTTGTGAAGGGAGATGGAGCCTGGCCCCTGCCCTCCTGCAGAGCTCTGGGGGGGCTGTGGTGCCTGCCTTTCTGTGCCACTGGAACCCCCTGGGAGGAGCTCCAGTGCCAGTACTCTGGGGTTAAGAGCATTCCTACCTTCATGCCAGCGTGGTTCCATCCAGCATCAAACAAGGATCTGTGGAGACTGCAGACACTTCTCTGGGGTGCATCTCCTGAGGAAACTGCCACGCCATGCTGACAGCAAGACTCCTGGCCTTCCTTGCCAAGGTCCTGTGACCTTCCCAATTAATGCTGGGAACTAACTGTGACTTGTGACAATAGTGAAAGAACAAGGTTTAGGGCTATTAACAGTGCAATTTAACTCCTCTTAACAGTTCCAAACATGAGAAAGACACATTTCCCATTTTCTGTTCCCCTGTAACTTGTGACCCCTCTTGTGTATCTTAAACACTAATTGCCTTCAATTGTATTTTATGCTGTTCTCTTTGGAACTGTTTGTTTTGTATATGATTTCTAGTAGTTCACTCGTGTGTGTTCATGCCACTTCTCACCCTCACAAACAGCCATGACTTAACATGTGACAAATGTTCAAAAGAAAATACACACTTCTGCCACAGGCTGCCTTTAAAAATGTAAGAAAAAACCCAACCCTTGAATTGTCTCTTTCCTGGAGGTACTGTTTTTACTTTGATAACATATTGTGCCACTATATTATACATTTGTATCTCGTTATTACACGCTTTTGTAGACTTGTCTTTTTTACAGTGTGTAAATAGCTCTGTCCTTCATCTCTGTGATACTTAAGGGGGTCGTTTCCCCTTTAATTTAGTCCAGTACAGATTGTTTCTGTACATGACTTTCAATTCCTTTCTCTTTCTCTATTTCCATTTTTTAAAATTTGTTTTTTATTCCAGTCTCTCTTGCGTAGTATATTTAAAAATAAATCAATGTTGAGGAAAACTCGTGTTTGTCTGTTAGTGAGGCTTTTCCAACCCAATTGGCTCCCTTTAGACTCCTCATCCAAAACCAGGAGTTCCCTGTTTGGGTGGTTCACTGTGACCCTTCAGCACTGTGGGATGGTCAGAGCCAGGCCAGCAGCCCCTTTGATCTGGCTCTGAAAAGTCAGGAGAGAAAAGAGATGTAGAGAGCAAGACTGTGTCATCACCTCTTCTGAATCAAAGACTTTGCTGTTGTCTTCAAGGAGATTTATTTCAGAGATTTGACTAAACTCTTCCTCTGTTAATGGTTTGTATTCTGTAATTCAGCTGCTGCTGTGTTTTCCTCTTCCTCCTCTGCTATGAAATGACCCATGAGTTTCTCTCCTCATACAGTTCCCTCCCTCATTTCTGGTTGCCCATTCTTATTTTCTTTTTCCTTTCAGCCTCTCCAGTAAACCTCGAGGGAGGGACATTTCCAGGTACTGAGCAGCCTCCAAAATCAGCCACTGCTTTCATTCATGAAGATGATAAAGACTAAAAAATGAGAAGGAAACAAGGGCAGGTGACAGTGTGTGCTGTGCCTGAGGTCCCACAGTTCCACAATGATGTTTTAGGGTTTTAACCCAGTTCTCTGCATTTCTAATCCCCTCAGTAAATCTCTGGTGAAATCTGTGGGTCCTGGCACTGGGATCTGCTCACTCTGGGCTGGGGGTTCAAGGCTGATGGGAAACCTTGGCCTGCTGTGACAGCAGCTGCTGCTGAGGCTGAAGAAGGTGGAGGAGAAGCAGGAGGATGCCCTGGTGGATATAAACAAAATTAATGGCCTGCACTTGGTAAGGCACAGGCCCAGCCAAGGGGTCTGCAGTGAGCAGAGCTGCAGCACTCTGGGAGTTCTGGGTGGGATTGTGACCCTGGCAAAAGTTGTGACATTCACATTTCACTGAACATGATCCCTTTGCTCAGGATTTTTATCCTGGGGAGCTGAAAAGGCAGAGAGAAGCCAGAGATGGGAAAATAATCCTGATCTCATTGGCTTCTCCTGTGTTGTGTTCATGTGGAATGGGTTAGGAATTGTTTCCCTGAAGTGCTGAGCCTGGCTGGGCTCTGGTGTGAGTTGTTTTCAATCACTGACCAATGGTCACAAGAATTGTGTCAGGACTCTGGAAAGGGTCACAAGTTTCATTATTATCTTTCTAGCCTTCTGTAAGTATCTTTCTCTATTCTTTAGTATAGTTTAGTATAGTTTTCTTTAACATAATATAGTCTCATAAAATAATAAAACAGCCTTCTGATCTCATGGAGTCAGAGCATCATTCTCCCCTGCCACGGAAATTGCTGATTTTTACAGTGAAAGGTCAGTGTCCAGACTTGGATATGGTGAGTAGCTGTGGGCTGAGGGGAGATGGAGAAGCTTCACCTGCCCCTAAATGCAACTAAATGCAATTTCTCCTGGTGCTTTCCATCCCTGCTGGCTTAGGGACCAGTCCATGGTGTCGTGGGAAGGCAGAGGCTGCTTGACCTGGCTGGGGAAAGCCCCTGGATCTTTGGTGCTGGGAGTGAGAGAGAGGGGATTAAAGGCTAAATTTAGCTGAGTACAGTAGGAGTTGATTTAACAGATCGATGCATTTAACAGTTTGATTGCTCCAATTTTCAAGGCTATTGAGCTTGAAAGTGAGAGTTCTCTGGGGGAAAAATAGCTGTGTTTGTGGTTTTGTTTTGGTTTTCGTGTCTTTGAAATTACAATGTTCACTCTTTTAAGTTTTCCTTTAATGTCATCTTGCTTTTTGTTGAGAAGTTGCTTGTCACGAGATGTAAAATGTGGTCAATGTTTTATGCTCACTCTTTTTCTTGCAAGCCCCATGTTTTTATGGTCAGGCTGGTGTGACAGCCTGGCTGGGCCAGGTGTTTCCAGATGTGCCAGACCCCACTGCCTGTCCCCCAGGATGGCCAGGGACAGCCCACAGCCTCTCCCTTGGCTGACATTCATCCCTCCACAACTGAAAAGAGAGGAAAATACACCTGAGCACGGTGTCACCTCTGAGGAGAGGGTTCCTGTTGTCACCTGTGACACTAAAAGCAGGTTGGCAGCAGAGTGGGACACGCTCCTTGTCCGAGGGTGAGACCTGGCCTGGGTGGGCTGCTGAGAATGATGCTCCTGGGTCAATTCCTGGTCATTCCTGATGCCTTGGCAGTGCCAATGCCCCTAAAGCTGTGGGTGAGGGACAGCCCTCATCCATCTCAGGGTTGAGGCCGGGCTCAGAGCTGCCTCCTTGGCAGTGCTGCTCAATGGCAGATCCAGCTCAGCAGAAAGCTGACCTGCAAACCAGGCTGTGCTGAACGTTTTCCCAGCAATCACCCCCTTGTTGAGGGTTCTGTGTTTGTCCTAGCATCTGTTCTGCTGTAAAGGTCCCACCTGTGCTCCTGCAGCCTGCATGACCCAGTTGTGTGACACAGAGCCTCTCCATGAGTCCCTGGGATGCAATTAATCCGGGCTCTTCCTCTGCAATCATCCTTTGTGTTTCTGAGATTTGCTGTTCCTGTTGTGTTTGTTTGTAGTGCTGCAGCTCTGCCCGGGGTGGAGGAGCAGTGAGGGGCAGCCCCTGGGAGTGGAGCAGATGAGCAGAGGCCAGGGGAGGGCCAGGGGCTGTGCCTGGGCAGGGAAGGTTCATGGGGTGTTTCATGGGCAGTCCTGGCAGTGCCTGCACTGCTGTCTCAGTCCCCTGGCCATGTGTAGAGGAATCCAGGGCCTGTTTGATCCAGCTCTTTATGGATTGGTGGGTGAGTTCTGAGCTCTCCACCTCTCTGAGATGTTCAGGATCTGGCTGTCCCCTCGGGAGCTGCTCCCCTCCAGCAGGAGGAGAGGAACTGGGCAGGGGTGCAGCTTCCTCTGGGAGCTGGGTGGGAGACATCGTGTCCATTGTGCAGGGATGGGCTTTCCAGCCCCTCAGGGGTCGTTCTTGGCTTGTTCCCCCCTCCTTCCTCCCAGCCATACCCTCAGCCTCCAGGCAGTTCTTTTCCATTCACTTTTACCTCCCCTCCCCAGCATTAATGAACAAGGAGCAGTAATCAAGAGCCTGGGATGCTGCCTCTTCCCAGGCACCCTAAGGTGTGCTCAGGGGAGTTCAGGGATGCCATGGCCCCTCACCTGCCCTATGTCACAGCCTGGCAGGAGCCCCTTTCCTGACAGAGGGTGAGGAGGGTGATGGCATTGCCCTGCTGGCACCAAGCTGCCCATCAAGGAGCCCTGAGGTGTGGGGGCTGAGCCCAGCTCTGTCCCACCTGCCAGGTAAGTGCTCCAATTTTCAGTGAGTTCTACAGAGGTTATTGCACATCAATCAGAGCCTCGTTATGTGTGAGCTTTTATGAGGCTGTTCTGAGCCTGTTCCTCTCTGGGACTTGAGTGCAGGAGCCCAGGCATCCCCGCAGCCACAGCATTGCCCAGCAGGTTTCCCTTCCCTCCCCGCAGCAGTCAGTGCCACTTTCCCCTGCAATGATCCATCACAGCAAAGCCAGGGATTTACCAGCCCACACTAACCCAGAGTCACTCCAAAACTCTTCCCCTTTCCTCCCTCCCATCCCTCCCCCCGACTCCAGCGCAGGGTAAAATTGATCAGTGCGTGTTTATTGATGGTTTGAACACTCCAAAGAAAGGGGATGGGGGGAGTCGTTGCCATGGAAACATCGATAAAGCTCCGTCTCCGCTGTGTGAGGCGAGCGCGGCGCCTGCGTCCGGAACAGGGGGGCTTCGGTGGGGCAGGGATGGGGAGGGATGGAGATGGGTTTGGGGGTGCCTGGGGTGCGGCTCTGGTGGGCTCAGCCTCCCTGAGAGCCATCAGCGGTCGCTGCTGGGCTCCCCAGGGCGAGATGCTCAGGGCTGCCGGGGAAGGAAATGCCCGTCCTCACCTTCACAGCCTCGCTGTCCTCGCCTGAGGGCCAAACCCTGGCACTGTCTGTGTCCCTGCAGACCTGGGTGAGCCTGGTCCTGTGCCTCCATTGCTCCCTGAATCTGCTGCCCCACGACTGTTTTCCCCTGGGTTCCAGCTCCTCCATTCAGCCACAGTCGCTGCTCCTGCTGCCAGAACGGCTCAGGCAGCACTGCATTAAGTGGTCTGTCTGCTTGATGGATATTACAATGCACCTCTTGCAGCCTGATTTAGGTTTTTTTTAAATCTTTTTACTCCCCCCACCAAATCCTGCCACGGTCTCTGATTTTTGAGGGTGCAATTCAGCGCTTGCAAATCATCTCCGGGCTCATTTTTGTGCCTGCAATGAAATATCAGCAGTGGCTCAGTGTGAAAGTTGCCGTCAGTGCCTGCAGCAGGTAGTTAGAGCTCTGATTGCTGGTACCTCTGGCAGGCACAGAGAAAACACTGGGATTGGCAGAGCTAAATCTGCCCAGAAGAGGGAAAGGCAGTGCTGGACAGTGGGGCTCGTCCTGTGCTGGTTTTTGGGCTAATGGTTCCCAAAGCTGCACCACTGGTGGCTGGAGCACCAGTGACACCGAGCATGGTCCCAGCAGGGGCAGAAGTTCTCGTTTCAGTCCTTCTGCAGTAGCTACAGCTGGGATTAGGTGGTGATGGGGCCAGGAAGGCACTGGGAAGGGCCAGGCTGTCAGCAGGAGCTGGGGTGGTGACAAGGACGTTGAAGGTCAGGCAGCACTACCTCACCCTGGTGAGGAGTCCGGGGGCTGGGGCAGGAGCAGGGCCGTGGGGCTGTGGCAGGGTGGGTGGTGCAGGGCAGGGTTCTGTGCCCACACCAGGGGTTCCTAAGGACAAGATTTCCTCGAACCCTGCTGCTCTGCCCTGGTTTTGCAGGCAGGAGCTGCCTCGTGTAAGAGGCATCTTGACACTGAGCAGAATTTGCTGCCGGAGGGACTTTTCCTTAATAGGCAGGAGAGCAGCAGCTCGGTGGAGAGCTCTGAGGGACCCTCTGCTCCCTGATGGCTGGCCCTGGACTACAGGCAGTCCCTGGGGACTGTCAGCACCACGACTATCCTGCTGTAACCCTCCAGCCTTGCTGCCTGGCCCTACTGGCCCTGCCCATCCTGCTGTGCCACCCCTGCTCTCTGCCAGCACTGGAGACCCAGCACCAGGCCCTTTCCCTGTGCCCCAGCAAAAGCTCTGTGTGATCAGGGGAGGGATTTGGTGATTTCTTCTAAAGGCACCCTTCTCTTCTTCCATTGCATCGGTCGGGAACAGGGATGGGAGATCTAGAACAGAGCTGGGAGTGGGGCAAACACAGCATCCCCCCTCCCCACGGCAACCCCAGCAGCAAAACCCCCCAATACCCTTTTGTCCGAGCAAACCCGGGTGAGACGGAAGGGAGGGACGGGACGGGGTGACCCGCAGGAGGCGGGCAATCGAGCCCAAGCTCTCATCTCCCAAAGCGGAAGGTGAAGCCCCCTTTTTTCCTGTTGTAGCCATTGATCTCCTCTGCCAGGTTGCCCAGGGTTCCGCTGCGCTTCTCCCCTCCGATGGGCAGCAGCTCGGGGTCCCTCCTCCTGCCCGGCCGCTGCCCGGCCCCGGCCGTGCCGAATCCCCGCAGCTCCCGGGCGATGCTCAGTAGCGCTTCCAGCTCCTCGCTTCTCCTCCTCTTGGGCCCTGCCCTCCAGCCGGGACCCCCTCCCTCCGCCGCCGTTTGCCAGCCGGGACCGAGCAGAGCCCCTTCCCCGGGCTCTCCCGGCTCCCAGCGCTCGCCGGGAGGGAAGCAGGCTCCCAGGCTCAGGAGGAAGAGGCAGGACAGCGAGTAGGGTGCTCTCATCTGGGGGAAGCACAGGAAGGGGAAGGAGTGTCAGGGGAGCGGTGAGCATCCTCGGGCAGCGGCTGCCCTGGGCAGTTCCCCGTCCCTGCTGCAGCACCCCCAAACCAGCCCTGCCGCCCCTGCTAGAACCCCCCCAAGCACCCACTGCTCCTTGTGCAGCCTCCACACCAGCACCGGAGAGGGTCTGAGCTCCCCCCCTGCCTCTTGAGAGCTGCTGCCCTTCAGCTCCGCGCTCGGGAGTTGCAGCCTCGCGGCTGCTCCGCCGGTGCAGAGGGGGATGCAGGGCTGGGGGCTGAGAGCTGAGACCGGGCAGGGCGATGGGCACCGGAGCTGCCCCTTCCTCCGGAGGCACCGCGGGAGCATCGCCCTGATCGTCCCCGGGAGCGGGTCCTGCCCGCTGTGCCGGGGTGACACAGGGCAGAGGAAGGTGCTCGGCTTCATCCCTGAGCTCTGCGCGGCTCGGAGCTGCCCTGGACAGGGCTCGGAGCAGGGCAGAAGGGAGAGAAGCGCTGAGCTTCGTGCGGTGCCACAGGCAGGGGTGACCTTCAGCAGGGGCAGGGCTGCTCTGCCTCCCTTCCTCCTCCCACAAAGGCTCAGAAAGAGCAAACGGGTTGTATTTTTATTATTGTCTTAATTATCTCAGTTATCTGGAGATATTGCCTTAGAAGCTGCTGCAGGTGCTGGGGGCCAGGCTGTTGCTCCACGCTTGCCCAAGGGGGCTCTTCCTCACTCCTGTGCCAGACCCAGGTGCTGTCAAGCCCCTGCCTGCCCTTCCCAAACCCCTTAGCCCAGAGGCTTCACTTCGGGCTTCACCTCTACCTTTTTCACACCTTGCCTCTGTTCTGCTCTCTCCCTTTTTCCACCCCTTGCCTTTCATGGAGCCAAATTGCTGAGTCCCGTCCTGGGGTCTGGGGGTGCTGGTGGGTCCCCGGCTGCTTCCCACCAGCCCTTGACTCCCCCCGGCCTGTGCTGCCCATCGAGGCAGGGTGTAAAGCAGGGTCAGACAGACAGACAGACAGACAGACAGAAACTTACCTCTGCACCTCGGTGCTGCCCAGTGCTGCCACCCCCGGCACCTCTGTGCCCAGCCTGTGTCGGGATGAGCGGCCAGCCCGCCTTGGGCCATTAAATAGCCACGAGCGCTGATTGCCGTGTCACCCCTTGGGCGTGTGGCCACAGAGAGAGGAGGGTGGGATCCTCGGGGAGGGAGCTGAAGGGGGGACAGGGGTTGGTAGAGCTGCCACAGTGGGAACACAGCAACACCACTCATTAACGCGCTGGCTTTGTTTGGTGCCTCATTTGGAGGAGCAGCTGGGAGCTGGCCTTGTGTCCCTGGCACTTGTCAGGGATGCTGCTGGGATGGAGGGTCTCATCTGGGGACCTGAGTGTGTCCCCTCATCTGGCTGGTGTGTCCCCTGTTGGGGGTCCCACCCATCCATTTGTGTGCACAGGCACCACTGGAGACCCCTGCGCCCCCAAACCCGCCCAGGCCTGGCCCCACATGGACATGCCCGAGTGCTCCCACCCTCCCTGGTCAGCACACACAGCCACCAGTGCTGGAACATGGTCCCCAAGGCTCCCTGCTGTCCCCTCCAGGTCTGTCCTGGGCTGTGGAATGTCAAGTGGGCAGCAGGGAGGGACTGGGGGCATTCCTTGGTGCTCTGTCCATCGGAGCAGGTCCCCTTGGCACAGACACCTGCCACCCTCCCATCCCAGTCCTGGGGCCACCCCAAGGTCCTGCAGGGCCTTGATTTGGGCTGGCAGCCTGGGAAGCCTCCTCAGCCCCTTGGGTCTCCCCAGCTCTTGTTTTGCAGAGTGGTTTCAGTGTGGTGGGCAAGTTCCCAAGGATGCCGTGCCATGAGCCTGGCACGGGGAAGGAGCCATCCCCCAGCACAGTGAGGAGCTGCTGTGATTCAGTGTCACTCCCTTTGCTGTCACCACAGCCATGTCCCCACGCTGTCACAGCTGTCACACGCTGGGTAACGATGAGATCCTTTTATTAAGGAGTTTAGAAAGTCCACATGTACAGCATTGGACACACTCACACACGACCTAGACTTCACAGCACTGCTACACACCAGCCTGGCCCAGGGCTGCTCTGGGGAGGTCCATGGCCACATCCCACCCCCCTGCCCACCCCTTTCCAGGGAGGTGTCACCACGGATGGGTTTAACCTAATCCAGGGCCATGGAGCAATGCGTGAGCTCTTGGGAATAATCCTGGGCAATCCTGCGTCTTGGCAGGGATTAAATTCCTCTCGTGCAAATCAAAACAAATCTCTGGGGGGTCCTGGGTGACACAGGCAGTTACACAAGGATGTGCTACCAACAAACCAACGTACAATGTTCCCTCTCCAGCACAGCAGAATGCCAGTGGAGGGTCTGGGGGGGGATGAGCCTTCCCACCCTGCACATGGTTCCATGTGCATTCCTGCCCAAAACATCAGAAAACCCAGCTACAGCACATCCACCAAAATAACTGATCGAAAGACAAGGATGGGTGCAGGCAGGACCCTTTCCAGAAAGGTCCAGTGGAATGCAGGAAGCTCCTTGGAAGCTGTCAGGGCTCCTGCTGTTGTGCTGAGAAATGCCACTGCTGAGTTCCCCCAGTTCCCATCGTTCCTAAGCCGGCCTGAGCAGCTGCTCTGGGCATGGATGGAGTGCGTAGAGCTGAGTGCCCTTCACTCAGAGCTCATCCTCACCTGAGGGCTCTGAAGAATCTCTCTGGCAGAGTAAAAAGCTCTGGTGATCCCAATGCATCGTTTGTCCATTTCTCTGTCAGGGCAGACAGACAGACACTCACCCATAGGTGAGAGATCTCGTCCAGCACAAGATCTGAGGTGGGGAAGGCTTAAAAAAAAGGGAAGAATCACAGAGGGAAGTACAAACCTGGCACAGTTGGGAAGCTGAGCCTTTGATCTCCCCGTGCTTTAAGCTCCCCTGGAAATGGAGACAGGAGGAGTTTTCCTCCCCTCCTCAGTCCCTCTGTCTGTCTGATGGTGTTTCTCAGGGCAGGGCTCTGCTGCAGCACAGGCAGAGAATGATGGAAAGGGTGGCAGGGTTCTGTCTGTCCCCTCCCCTCTCGGTCCAGAGTCTGCTCACATTTGGTTCTCTTTTTTTTTTTTTGGACAAAATCCCCCATTTGAGTCCTTCCAGGGAGCCAGCAGGAGCCATCAGTCCCACAGCCCATGGCAGCTCCTGCTTGGGCCGGCTGGTGCTGCTGCCTGGTTATCAGGGCCCTGCAGATGCTAAGCCCCACTCGGGGCTTCTTTTTTGCAAAACCTTAACGGGATTTGAGGAAATGAAAGGCTTTGGATATCTGCAGGTGCCGAGCCAGGGCCGCAGCTCCGCCGGGGTGAGAATGAACACGGGTGGCCAGGCCAGCAGTGAGCAGAGGGGGCTCGCTGGGAGATGTGGCTGAGCTGCCTGAAGGGTTTGGGGAAAGGTCACAGCTTTTGGATGGTGAAAGTCTGATGTGAATCCCAGTGGGTCTGGTTGGGAGGGAGGGGCTGTGAAATGCAGGCAGAGCTGTGTTGGGAAGTGAGCCTTCCTCGCCTCCTCCTCTTCCTCTTCCTTGTTGTGCTCCCAGTTTCCCCAGCACTGCTGAAACAGCCCCGTGCCGTGCTCGGTTCTGGGTGTGCGTCCTTGCAGCGCTGTTCTGGCTCACTTTGGGGTGTCCTGACCTGCTGGGAGGCTCCAGGGGTCAGGACAGGGACAATGGGGACTAAGGAGCTGGTGGTCATCCCTCCCCAGCTGCGTTGCTCTTGCAGGGGCAGAGGAGAGCGTTCTGCAGTCCAGAGAAGGAATTGCTGGCACGGTCAGGCTGACCCAGCTGAGCCCTCCCCATCACCAGTAGCACCATGGGGGGAGCTGGAGCTGTGGAGCAGCAGCCTCATCCCAGTCCTGGGGGTTTGGGGGGCCTGGGGTTCCCCATCTCAAGTGCCCCCAGTCCCTTGCCAGCTTGGCAAGCCCACTGCCAGGTGTCAGTGCCCAGAGCAGAGGTGAGCAGGGGTGCTCAGCCTGCCTGGGCTGCTGCATCCCTCCCTCCCTCCTTCCCTCCAGGCAGCCCCTTTCCTTCCTTGCAGGAAGGAAAGGTATTTGGGCATCCTCTCTGCCCCAGCCACGAGCACAGGCCGTGGGTCACACTCTGGCCAGGACACCAGTTCTGGCTGCAGGGGAGCCACGGCAGTGGGGAGCAAAGGTCTGGCAACATCCACGGGTGCCCAGGAGCCAAAGCCACCCTCACCGGCAGCAGATGCTCCCCAGGGGCCCCTCAGAGATGGGCAAGCCCTCAGAGAGGATGGGGAGGATGGCAGCTGAGGGAATGGGTCTGCAGGGTGCTGGGGAGGGGCAGGGGGCTGGGCACGGTGTGGGGGGGGCTGGTGCCATCAGCTAATTCTCCTCCCGGATGGGCCGGATCTTCATCTCGGTGAACTTGAGCGAGTACTGCCAGCCGGTCCAGGAGGACCACTCGATGCCGTCGGCGTAGGAGCTGTGGTGGCCCTTGAGGTACTGCCCGTTGAGGTTGGAGGTGTGGCAGTTGCGGTACCACCAGGCACCGTGGTAGAAAGCGGCGCAGTTGTTCTCCGAGTGGTCGTTGTCCAGGTCCTTGGTGGTGAACTTCATCCCGTTGTGCTTCAGGAAGGAGTCACCTGTCCCAGGGGAGAGGAGTCCTGATGGGCACTTCCTGCCCTGCCCCGTGGGGCTCCCCTGGGCACCCCAGTGGGGCTCCTACAGTGAGGCTCCTCCAGCAGATGCCCAACCTCACCCTCCTCCATCTCTCCGAGGCCACAGGGACGCGGCCGGTGCTGCTGCCAGAGGACACTGCAACACCAGCCAGGGGGTTTGGTGGCCCCCCTGCCCACGGCCCCCCCATCCCAATGCCCTACCTGCTGTCCCTGAGTAGTCAGCGATGGTGATGGGGTACCCATCCTCCTCGGGGTCCACAGAGAAGAGCCCCACGCCGAAGCTGCCGTAGTGGGCGAAGGCGGTGCCGTTGTCGAAGTCCTCCAGGTCGATGCGGAGCTCGTAGCTGCCCTGCACCGTCAGCAGGTGGATCCTCTTCAGCCCTGGCAGAGGGAAAGGGGTGAGGGTGGGGACTCCGTGGGGATGGGGTGCCCAGGGCTCCAGCCCCTCCCTGCATGCCCAGCCCACCACTCCCAGGGGGGATCTCGGTGTCCCCTCTGTCGCCCTGATTTTTCAAGTTTCTCTAAAGCCTTCTGATGTTTACATTCTTAGACAGAATTTCTCATGCACTTTGTATGAATAGCTTATTGTTTGCATTCTTTTATGGGAGACGAGCAACTTAATAGACTGTTGAGTTGCCCAGTGGCATTGAGGAGGTGACACTGTCACCCTCCAATGACACTGGCACTTCAGAGATAAATAAATTGGAGTCAGAAAATTAATAAACAGCCTCTTTTTGCCTTGGAAAGAGCTGCTGCCCGCGTCGTTTGTCTCATGTCCTACAGCGACACCCCTCCATCACAAAGAAACCCCAGACCTCCCCAGGGAGCGCAGGCTTTGCCAGGACCGGCACTGCCAGCCGCACACACCTAACCAGTGCTCTCCTGTCAGCTTCCCGAAGCCATCCCGGTAGGCTTCCCAGCCACGGAAAAAGTTCACAGAGCCGTCCTCCCTCCGCTGGAACACCTGGGGACACACAAAGAGCATCAGCTGTGGGGCTGCTCCCAGCCTGCTGCCCCAGGCAGCCCCTCTGCTCCCCCCCCCGAGCCCGCCTCTCCCTGCCACTGCCTAATTAGCGGCACAAATTAAACCCTGTCGGCTCAGTGATTACACGGGGATGCTGGGGAGAGCTCCCCGGGGAAATGCTCGATCCCAGGGGTGGGTGAGTCGGTTTAGGTAAAACCCTTCACAGGATGCTCTGTCTGGAAGTGTGAGCAGAGCTCAGGAAATCTGAAGCTCCTTGGAGCAGTGGACACCCTGCAGCTGCCTCCAACAGCCGGGGTCTGCTCCTGACAGGGGAGCAGGGACACAGAGGGCACACCCGAGGTCTGTCCTGCAGCCCGGGGTGCCCAGGTCGCTGTGAGCTCTCCTGCCAACACTGGGTGCTCAAAACTGAGCAAAAACCCAGCGGGGCTGATTTCTTCCTCCTGGATCTCCTTGCTCTCCTGGGCAGGCACCCCATTATAAAACATCATCTCTGTGACAGCCTCATTAATCTCCCAGAGAAATTAACCGAGGGGCACTGGCTGCCCTGACCCCTGCAGAGCCCCCAGATCCCAGCAGATCCCAGGGCTCAGTGCAGCTTTTCTGCTCGGAGCCTTTCCCTTTTCCTCTCCCATCTGCTCATCAGTGCGTGTGCCCTGTGTTTCATCCCCTTTTATCCATAGTTTTGGGTTTGATTTATTGACAGCCATCCAGAAAACGCTGCTTCATGCCCGACCATTTGAACTTAATTAAGCCTCCAGCCCGGGATTAATTGCATTAAAATTGGCTGAGCAAGGCTGCCCCTGTCCCACCGAGCTCCACGCTCCCGAGGCCGTGGTGGGGACAGCTCAGTGACCACTCAGTGATTTGGGCAGAGCCCTCCCAGGCTCTGGCAGCCCCAGGGGCCAGAGCACCCCATCTCCAGAGCTGGGCTGTGCTGCTGAGCTGAGCTTCCAGCACCCCGGGATTGGGGAATGTGGATGAGCCCTGAAGCCACCCTGCTTTGCTCCCCCGGCTGCTCCTGCCCTCCCACACAAGGTTTCATCCTGGCACATGGAGCAGAGCCACCTTGTGAACCTCTCACTGTTTGCCCTTCCCCAGACAGGCATTTTTGGGGCTGGCTGTGCTGGCTGAGGCTCTGGCACACTCCTGGGCAGGCAGAGCTCTGATCCTGCTGTACTTACCTTCTAGAATTAGAGCCTTAATTTTTATCCCCGCGTTGAGCACTTGAGAAGCTGTGGTTAAGCCCATTTAAAGGGGCTTTCTTCAGGCTTGCTGGGAAAGGGGGACAGCGTGGCTGGACAGGGGCCTGAAGCTGATTTTCCCCAGCCACCACCAGCTCCGTGGCTGGTGCGAGGGGAAGGCAGCGGGTGCAGCACCAGGGCTCCCTCTTAATCGGCTTTCACCCGCGGTTGTAAATAGGCCAATTGCCTGGGTGGTGCCCAGGGAAGCGTGTGGGACAGGGCTCCACTGCCTGAGCTCAGGAATCCCCCCAGGAGAAGCCTTCAGAGCCCCACTGCCCAGCAGGCTCAGCCCCAAGGGGGTTGGAAACCAGGCTGGTTGCTGGGGAGTGCTGGAGGTTCTGTGTCCTCCCGAATCTCCAGCTCCATCCCCATCATCTCCCATGCACAGTCCCTTCTGTGCCTCTTTTGTGCACCCACCACGCCCAGGCAGGGCTGTGGGAGCCTCCTGATCACCCTCAGCAAATTCTGGGAATGCTGGGTGAGCCAGTGACCCGCAGGCTCAGCCCTGCCTCTCTGCTCTTTTCCTCCTCATCAAATATGCATCACCCCCCTCTTAAGCAAAAAGGATTTCCCTCCCTTCTTTAAAGGCAAGGCTGAAATATTTATCTGCCTCATTCTCCGCCTCCCCCAGTCGCCCCTGTGGGGCAGGGACAGGCTCCTGCAAAGCCACAAACCCAGAAAAATGGGTGAAAAGCAGGGAAAAGTGGGAGCACCGACCTCTGCCTGCCATGGCACTGGCAGCTTCCTCTCCCTCAGCTCCACCAAACCAAACTCCTGGTGGGCTTGAAGCTCAGTCTGGGGACATGCTCAGCCATCACTTCACCACCACAGAGCTCAGGCTCCTGGTCCAGTTTTGGCAGCCACGGCACAGACCCCACAGCCCTGTCCCCAGGGTGTTCTCTGGGCCCTGTCACAGCAGGGAGATCTTTGGGTTCAGCCAGGGAGGAAGCTCTGAGCAGTGCAGAGCCAGTCCCCAGGAATTTCCAGGCCCATGGCACAGCCTGTGGACAGCACAGCTGGCAGCACTGCCCAGCCCAGGAGCTGCTCCTGCCCAGCCCTGCCAGCAGAATTGTCCTGTTCCTGTTTGTGGTGACACATAAACCACATCCTTTGGAAGCAGTTGTGTTTCTGTGGCTCCTCTCAGCCCCTGCCTGTGCTTTACCCCAGCCCAGGGTCAATGCCCAGGGTCTGCTCAGCCCCATCCCTCTCCAGGACCCCTCCAGCAGGGGATGACCAGGCTGCTGAGGCTGTCCCCACCAGTGTCCCAGCAGGACAGGTACCCCTGGAGCTGGAAGCTGTCACCTGATGTCACCACAGCCTTTTCCTCTGCATTCTTTGGCTTTCCCAGCATTTCCCAGCTGCACATGGAGGTGACGCTGAGGCACACAGAGCACTGCTGCTCATGGAGCTGAGGTGCTGATCCCAGGGGATTTTGCCCCAAATGAGGAGCAGTGGAGGCTCAGGGGCACTGGGAGGAGCATTTGCAAAGACATTCTGAAGACAACATCATAGGAAAAGGCAACTTTTCATGTGAAAAGGCAACTTTTTGAGCCCTCCTGAGATGCTGAGCCTCCCTTGACCTCTACCATGCCATTATTGCGTTAGGAAAGAGCCAGAGGTGAGTCTAGGGGCAGAGCTGGGCTGGGCAGTCACAGGGCACTCCCTGCAATCCCAGGCAGTGCTGGGCACAGGATATGGATGCTCCCATCAGCAGCGCTGGGCACTGGCCCAGATCCACACCCCCACCAGCAGAAACGTGGCCCTGCTGCTGCTGGGCAGGACCGAGGGGGCACAAAGCAGCCGTGCCTTGCTCAGCCTGCCCAGGATGGGCACGGGAGCAAGCAGGACCCTGCCTCCGTGGGTCAGGCTTTGGGGACAGTGAGCTCTCCCCCTGCCCTGTCCCCACGGCCTCTGAGCTGTCCAGGCAGCTCAAAGCTGAGCTCAGCAGCTCCCGAGCTCCAGAGTCAAAATTGATTCAGCTGCTGCCATCGCTTCCACCCACCCACATGCAAATAAACCCAAATGTCAGGAGAAATCACTCCGGGGAGGGGGAGGGGAGGGGAGGGGAGGGACGGCTGAAGTGCAAATCGAGAATTTTTCTCGCGGCTCATTTTCTTGCTTTGGGTTGTCCTCGAGACCCCCAGGGGACACCGAGAGCCCCAGTGCCACCCCCGGGGACAGAGGGGACAGCAGAGACCCCCCCAGTGACACCCCAGGGGACAGAGGGGACATCAGAGACCCCCCCAGTGCCACCCCTGTCACCCACACAGGGACCCCTCTGCTGACCCCAGGGGACACAGGTGCCNAAGGGCAGGGAAGGGGAGGGGAAGGGGAAGGGGAAGGGAAGGGAAATTCCCAGGCTCTGCACCACAGCACCCAGCCGTGGCTTACCTGGAGCCATGGATCAGCCAATACCCCCCCACCCCCAGACCCCGGAGATGGCTGAGACAATCCCAAGGGACTGGAGGCACCTTTGGGACCCTCTGCTGCAGAGCAGCCCCCAGGGACAGGGGTGTGCACCCTCAGCCCGGCTCTGGCTGTCTCCGGAGCGCTGGGATGCCGTGCCTGCTTTGGCTCCTCGCCCCACCAGGGCAGGGCAGAGCCGAGGTGTCTGTGCCACTCCCACCCCNGACCCTCCCAGACCCTCCCGGTGCTGCCGGGCTCAGAATCGCTCGCTGTGCCCCCTCCCCAGCCCAGCCCGAGCCCTCCCGCCCGCAGCAGCTTTGAATAAGCCTCTGAGTGTCTCGCTAATCACCTTGGGCTGCTCTTCAGGCTTGGCTGGGGCTGGTGGAGGCTGTGCAGACTGCACGGGGTTTGCAAGGACCCTCCGCACCTTGGGGAGCCAGAGGGGTCCCCCTCTCCCCCAAGCCCCCACAGCTGAGGTCCCTGGCTGGGCTGTGCCTCAGTTTCCCCACTTGGAGCTGCTGGTACCACCCGGACATCACGGGTTCCTCCTGCCCAGGGTGGGCTCTCGGAGGTCGAAGGCTCATCAGCCCCTGAGGGCAGGGGGGCTAAGCTCCCTCCTGGCCCTGCTCAAAGCTGCTTAGGGGAATCAGATCGTGGGGATTTGTTTCCTGGAGCACCCAGCTGGAGGGGTGCTGGCCAGCTCGGCTCACCCAGAGTGTCCTCAGGGCAGAGGCTGCCTGCCCACCCCTCCTGGTGAGACCCCACCACCTCCTGGGACCCCCTCTCTGTGCTACATCCCAAGGGATGCCCTCCAGGGCAGGGGGAGCTGCTTACACCCCTGGGGCAGTGGGGGCTGCAGGCTGGGGCTGGCAGAGCCGTGTCCCCCACCCCCCTGCTCCCTGCCCCCATTCCTGTGACTCTGGGCCCATCTCAGCCTCCGTGGCAGAGTGAATCGGACAGGGAGTGAATCAGCAGAGCACCCGAGCTGCCCCAGGCACCCCGGCCTCAGATGAGGCCAAATGTGCAGCTTTGGGGTCTGCCCTGAGCCCCAGCACTGCCTCACTGGGCACAGCCACATCCCCCCTGCCACAGCCACAGCCACAGCCCAGCCCTGCTGCTGAGAAGGACAAATTCCAGAGGTGGCACCCAACTCTCTGCCTGAACCCCCTCCAGCTCAGCCCAGCTCCCCATTCTGGGGCAGGACTGGGCTCCAGCTGAGGGCTCTGCCTGGCGCTGCTGGGAAGCTCTGGGTGCACAGCCAGGCCTGCTTGACATTTACTGCCCCTCCTGATGGCACCTCCACGTGTCCAAAGTGACATCTCCCATGGCCAGCACCCGGCACAGGGCCAGCAGTGCCATCCCCCCGTGTCCCCAGCGTGGTGGCAGCTCACCGTCCAGCCGCCCCCGTCCGTTGTCATGTCACAGTAGACCTGGAAGCCATCAGGGTAGTGGGTGGGGAAGATGGAGTAAATCCCATCCTCCTGCTGTCCACTGGCATAGATGTCAAAGCAGTCTCGGGGCCGGGAGCCTGCAGGGTGCCGTTGGGATGGGGTGGGATGAGGGGAAAGCTGGTTAATTAATGGTCTAATTTAATGTCTTGCCATTTCTTCCAAGCTCCCAACCTTGCCTCCAGCTCCAGTCACCAGCTTGGTGCTACTTTGCTCTTTCCCTCCCTTCTCCTCCTTTGCTCAGGGCGGGCAGTGCCAAGGGGGGATGCCACCACCGTGGGGACTCCCCAGCAGCTGGTGGGGACTGACCTCATGTCCCTGTGAGATGGCAAGGGCAAGCTGGGACCCAGACAGGGATAAGGGAGAGCCAATGCCCAGGGAGGCTGTGGGCACGTGCTCCAGGACAGGCTCACTCAGCTGCATCTCAACCCAATGTGACTGCTTACCCCATGCAGGGCCACCCTCCACACCCCATCGAGGTGAAGGCTCTGCCTGGTCCCTGCTACCCTCTGTGGGGAGCAGATGGGTTTGCAGGGGTGTGAAGGGGCTTTTGGGCTGGTTTAGGGACAACTGGGAGCTGCACGGTGAGAACCCCCCCTTCCAGGACACACCTTTCCATCCCCTCCTTCTCCACCTCCTCGCCGGCCCCCGCACTGGATTAAATCCCTTCTCCAGCATGGTTTGCCCCATGCTGGGTGGTTTTCTCCCTCCCACGAGCAGCCGGAGGCACATCCCTCTCCCCGGGGACTGGCAGGGATGTCTCTCACCGTTGGAGCAGCCCCGGGGCCGTGCTCCCCTGGCCGGAGCTCGCTGCAGGTCAGCCTTGAGCCGGGGCCGGGCCCCGCCGCGCTCCCTCTGCAGCGTGTCCAGGACGTCGCTGACGGAGCTCACCAGCCGAGCCATGTTGGTCTGGCTCTCCGAGAGCAGCTGTGGGCAGGGGACACACGGGGACACACGGAATTGTGGTTAAATGGTGAAATCCCTTCCACATCCCAGCCCCTTGAGCACTCTGCTCTGCAATGCCGGGTACGGGCTGGTGGGGACATAAATCCACAGCAGATCCCATCAAACATCTCTGTTGCTTTTTGGCAGGGGTCAGGGTCCAGATAAGCACCTATTGCACCAGGGAGGAGAAATCCCCAAACCTGGGTGCATTGGTGCTGCAATCCCATGGGATAAAGAGCATCTCTGGGCAAAGGGCAGGATGACGGAGGCGGCAGGAATAGCCGTGTCCTGAGGCAGCCGCCAGCTCTTATCATTCCCTGAGGTGACCCAGGCTGGGACAGTGACACGGGGTGGCTGTGGCACAGCATCAGGATGGGGAGAGAAGCAAAGCAGCAAGAAACAAGCAGCTCTGGGCAGAGGGAGTTGAGTACCAGGAGTTCCAGACATGGAACTGGATCTTGCTATGACACCTGGCAGACCCCTGGCATACTCAGGTAAGCATTTCAACACAGCCCATTGGCTGGGAAATTTTGGGGACTGTAAAGAGGGGGGGCTGACTGCTGCATGAACTGCCCTTGAGAAGGTTCTGTGTTGTGCTTGTCTCTGACTGGGGCTCCCAGACCAGACCTGGAGCTGGGACACCCACAGTGTGGGAGGCTGCACACCTGGCTCACTGGCACTGGGGCTGTTTAGCAGGGAGACACTTCCCAACTTCCAATTCCCAAGCACTAACCTTCAACCTCAACTCCTCTCCCCTGGATGCTGAAGGCAGGAGCAGCCGTGCCCCCAGGGACATTGGCACAGGGACTTCCACCCCCAGGGAGCCCTGCCCGGCACTGCCAGCCCCGGCTCACCTGGATGAGCCTGCCCTGCTCTCCCTGCAGGGCGCTGAGCTCCTGCCCCATGGCGCTGTGCCCCTTCTTGAGGCCGTCGCAGTCGGCGCGCAGCTGCACGGCGTGGCTCAGCAGCTTGGCCACCTCGTCCGCCACCGTGACCAGCAGAGCCTTCTGCTGGCTCTTGGTGGCCTTGGCCTCGGCGTCGTGGTCGGTGAGGGCGCGCAGCAGGGAGCCCTGCAGCCCCTCCACGCGGCCCAGGGTGCCGGCGGCGCTGGGGCAGTTGGGGTCGATGAAGATGTTGATGCGGGAGCTGTCGGCCTTCTCGATGGTCACCAGCGCGTTGGCCTCCTCGGGGTTGGTGCTGATGACGGGCGGTGACTCGGTGACGGGCGTGTGGTAGTGGTTCATGAAGAGGATGGCCCCCGTGACTGTCACTGCCAGGAGCACGGCCACCGAGAGCAGGACGGTGCACAGGATGTAGCCACAGCTCATCCTCTGCGGGCAGAGACACAGACACAGCCTCAGCACCCCTCTGGGCAGCCCCAGCCCTGCCCACTTGGGGTCCCCCTGATGTGGGAGTAATTAGTATTGACTCCATGGTCTAGAAGGGATGAAAGACTTTTTTATTATTAGAAATCTACTGTTCTTATGGGAATAGTGGTGGACTTAAGACCTGGTTGGTCTCAAAGTGAAAACCTCTCACCCTATTGGTGAGTTATCAATAGTACACTTCAGTAAACCATATCTATAAACAATGGTTATAGAAAGAGAGATAGTAATTGTTTGAATTCTTTTCTGCAAGATTCCCAGGTTCAGCTTGGGAGAAATTGTCTCTGGTTTTTTTTCGACCGACCTGAGAATACCCACACATCCCCTTCACCCCGGAGGTGAGCTCAAACCCGCACGGGCTTTGGGGTGTGGCAATGACACTGGCCGTGGGTGTGGGTGGGTGGTGGCAGAGGAGGGAGGGTGGGGACCCCAGGGAGCCCTGCAGGGACACGGAGGCCACGGGCGAGCACCGAGTGAGCCCCGAGCGAGCCGAGCAGCCAAGCCCGCCTGGGAGCGGGGGATGAAATAATAACGAGAGCAGGGCACGGCAGCCGCCGGCTCCCGCTGGCATGTTTTATTCACAGCACTGATCCTCGGCTGGAGCAGCCCTGCCTCCCCGGGAGGTGTGTGTGGGGCTCCCTGCTGCCTTGGGCACAAATGTGGGGAGAAAAAAGGAAAACACCTCGTGTCCCTCACAGCAGGACCGCAGGGAGAGCAGCAAGGGTGGCTGTGGGTCAGTGCTGGGGTCACGCTGCCCTGAGTATCGGGGGGACCTGCTCTGCATAGGGCAACAGATCTCCATCCCCCTCGTCACCTCATTGCCTGCTGGAGGGGGGCAGAGCTGCTCCCAAAGCCTTTGGATCAGTCCCGGAGCCTCCCGGCAAGGGAGAGCTGCTGTGGGAAAGGTCCCTGACCCCCCCCAGCCCCTCCGGCAGCTCTGCTGCTGCTCAGACCCGTGGGCTCAGCCCGTGGGAGCTGCTCCACGCCCACCAAGAGCTTTTTCTCCCTGCAAAGCCTCAAGTGCCAGCCCAGTCGGTGCGGAGCGGGTGAGCTGCCACCCGATCCCATCGGCTCCACCTCCCCTCCTCGTTACACCTGCAGGACAGAGGCTGTGATTTTCCCCTGACCCTGGCCGCGGCTGTCACAAGGAATTGCAGGGCTGGCAGCAAACTGCAGATTCAGAGAGACAAAGACTACTTTCCCCAGAAACCAGGGGAAAATTGCTGCATCTGCAAAGATTTCCCAGGCCCTGTCCCCTCCTGTGCACATCTATCTGGAGTGACACCTTCCTTCAAGCACCCTTCATTTCATTCCCTCTCACGCAACCATTTGCATTAAGGTGACCCCACAGCTGCAGCGGGGCTGGATGGGGGGCCGAGGATGCCCCCCCAGCCCCAGGGTATCCTCTGGGTTTCTCCCCCTCCCCATGGAGTGAGGCTGCAGATGCAAACAGCACTGGACTGAACGGGAAGCCACCTGCAGGGACCTCTGTGAGGAGACAGCCCCAGGCTCAGCCACTCGGCGCACGGTAAAAGGAGATGTCAAAGGCAATAAGGGAAACTCTGGGCAAGCAGGAGGTTGAGGAGTTTGCCTGGTGTGTTTAGGCATGGAGCCCTGCCTTGGGGGCACAGGGGACACCCAGGAGCAGCAGGATGGTGGCAGACAGAGGTGGGAGATGCCCATTGCTCAGATCCTCGTGTGGACACCAAGACCTGGGCTCAGCTGGGTCCCTCAGCACCCTGCAAGCACAGAAGTGACAGGAGGGGTGGCTGCTGACCACAAGCCAATGTCAGGTGGTTTGGGACCTACAGGGTGAGCAGAGACCCTGACCCTGTTGTTGTCCTGGCTGTGACAGCACCCTCATCTCCAGGACTTTGTCTCCTCCCATCCTGCTGCTGCTCCCCACAATGCTGCCATGCCCAGCTCAAGGGGCACTTGGAGGAGCTGCAGAGCCTGAGGGTCCCCTCTGAGCAGTTGGAGCTCCCAGAACAGAGCCATGAATGGATGAGGCTCTGCTTCCCACAGCCACACAAATCCCAGCTGGGCTTTGCACACCAAAACCTCACAGCTCTGCCCAGGTGTGCTGCCACACTGGCAGCTGTATCCAGGTGTTTTCCAGCCTTCAAGCCCCAGAATCACTGCCCTCCCAACAGCAACAGGAATTGGGGGCCAATCCCCTTCCAAAATGATCCCCTCTGCTTGTGACTGCAAGATCCTGAGTGGCAGCAGCTTCAGGAGTCCCACGGCATTTTGCTGGCAGGTTGTGTTACCTGGCAACCTGCGGTGGGGAGAGGAGGGAAACTCTGCCAGTGGCACCAACAGCACTCCAAACTGGGGTGGGGGTCCCCCCAAGCCCCTCCAGCAAAGCAGCACTGCAGCAGCTTGCCCAGCTGCTGGCATGGGACCCTGCAGTTACCCCCTGCCACACACTCCTGCCTCACCATGACCACAGCTCTCATGATCCCTAGAGCTCCTGATGACTACTCCATGGCCTCAGGCTCCTGGAATTCTTGCCAAGACTTTTGGACACCTTTAAGACATCCCCCTGCCCTGGTTATTGTTGATCCCCTGGGGGACATCCATTGGGCTGGAGGTCCCAGTGTCTTCAAATCACTCCTTCCTAAGGAGAGCAGAAGCTGTGAGACTGAGTGGTGCTTGGGATGAGCAGATCTTCACTTGCAAATCTGCTCTGGAACCTGAGAGGGAGCCCCAGGCAGTATCTAAGGGATGGTTGTGTCCCTGGTGCAAAGCTGGGTCGGGCTCTCCGTGCCCTGCACTGGCACAGGCAGTGGTCACCCATGGGGGCTGAGTCCTTGGTGACCCAGCCACACTTCATGAGCAGCTCTGCACTCCTCAAATCAGTCCCCAGCCCACTCAGCCAGCCAGACTGGCTGTTCTGGGGATGGAGACCAGCAGCTCCAGCACATGCAGCCTGTGGGAAGGGAAGGACACGAGCCAGCTTGTCCCCAGGGCACCCAGAGGTGGCTGGTCCCTGGACAGCATGGATGGAGAGTGGTGGCAGGAGGGGCTGAGCTCTGCCCTGGCAGATGCTCTAAGATGAGCAGGTCCCCTTTGCTCCTGCCAAAATCCTCTCCAGCTCAGCAGACAAGCGCTGCTGTGGGATGGGAGGCAGAGGTCCTGCAGCCTGGCTGCTCTGCCCCTGGGCTGTGCCCTCAGCCAGGGACGAACCAGAACCTGTGTTCTGCTTCCCAGGCAAGTGGACACTGTGGTTTGCATCGCCCAGGCTCAGCTGCTGGTGCAAACTTTAGCCCAGGTACCCTCACCTTCCTGCCGGGGTCCACCCAGCGCTGCAGGCTCCCCAGGGCAGCGAGGCTCCGTCCCTCATCCCGAACCTATCGCTCATTCAGAGCTGCCTGAGCAGCTCAGTTTGCATCCTCGCTCTGCTCCGTCCCTCTCCACCCTCGCTGCCCATCCCGCCCCGCTGCTCCGCCTGCCTCGGGGCTGCAGCCCCCGTCCCCTCTCCCCGGCCCGGGGCTGTGTCCGTGTGTCCGGCTCCCCTCTCCCCGGCCCGGGGCTGTGTCCGTGTGTCCGGCTCTCCTCACCCCAGCCCGGGGCTGTGTCCGTGTGTCCGGCTCTCCTCTCCCCAGCCCGGGGCTGTGTCCGTGTGTCCGGCTCTCCTCTCCCCGGCCCGGGGCTGTGTCCGGCTCTCCTCTCCCCGGCCCGGGGCTGTGTCCCCGCCGCCCCCCGGGCTCCCCGCGGGCACGGAGCGGGTGAACTGAATCCCGCTCCCGTTCTCCTGCTCCCTCCTTCACCCACCGCTCCCTCGGCACGCCACACTCTGCGGATGGGGAAGAGGAGAGGAGAGAGGACGGGGAGGATGCGAGCGCCGGAGCCGCTCTGGGGGTGAGCACGGCGGGCTGGGCTGGGCTGGGATTCCAGCGGAGCTTGCGGGAGCTGGGATCGCAGCACGGCAAACTCTGTGAATCCTTTAAAACCCCCCGTGAGCCATCCAGCTCCGCGCTGCGCTGTCCAGCCCCCCACGGCCGCTGGGGCTGGATCCATCCTGCCCGGCTCGGCCCCGGGGCCAGGGGGGCACAAACCCGGGGGGGTGGCAGCTCCGAACGGATGGCACTGCCCGAATCCCTGCGTGCAGGGGCTGTGCACAGGGAGGGGGCTCTGCCAGGGAGGGGAGGGCAGGCTGGTTTCTCTCCCGGGGGGTCAGGGGTCCCTCTCCAGTGAGGCGCGGAAGGTGCTCGCAGAAGGGAAGTCAGGCAGAAGCCCCTCTCTTGCCTTGCTGCAGGTGTCAGGGGACAGGGAAGTGGCGGAGCTGGGGTCGAGCGTGTCTCACGGCTGCTCCCCCTATCCTTGCCCAGCTCCTGGCTGCCGAGGAAGGGCAGCACTGCCAGCTCTTGGCCCCTTCTCTTCACTCACAGGCTCGCTGGAGATTTGCTGTCCTCCAGCTCTTCGCAGACATTTGCCAACACTCCGCACTCCTTCTTCCCACCCTGCCCGCGCTCAGCGAGCATCCCTGCCTGTGCCTGTCCCTAGAACTGTCCAGGGCCGGGCTGGATGGGGTTTGAGCAACCTGCTCTAGTGTGAGGTGTCCCTGCCCGTGGCAGGGGTGTTGGAACTGGATAATCTTCAATGTCCCTTCCGAGCCGAGCCACCCTGGGTTTCTCGGGCTCTCTACCTGCTCGGCCGCGCTCGGTGGCCGGCGGGCGGCCCCGGCGGGCTGGCGGAGCTGGCACACGTGCAGCGGGATGTGCAAACAGGCTCCGGCACGTGCCGGATCCCCCGCGTGTCACCGCAGGCTCCGCCGCCGCTCCACCGCACCCCGCCGCAACGCCGGCCTCCCCCCCCAAAAACCAGCGGGGGCTACGAGCCGCCCGAGCGGCCGGGAACCCCCGAACCGGGAGGGGGGACTCCGGC